>JAGSMS010000020.1:1200000-1545000 GCA_029286595.1 Bhutanitis thaidina | reverse complement strand
CCAGGCCAGGCCAGGCTGTGCCAGGCCAGGCCAGGCTGTGCCAGGCCAGGCCAGTCAGGCCAGGCCAGGCTGTGCCAGGCCAGGCCACAGGCCAGGCCAGGCTGTGCCAGGCCAGGCTGTGCCAGGCCAGGCTGTGCCAGGCCAGGCCAGGTCAGGCCAGGCCAGCTCAGGCCAGGCCAGTCAGGCCAGGCCAGGCCAGCCAGGCCAGGCTGTGCCAGGCCAGGCTCAGGCCAGGCCAGTCAGGCCAGGCCAGTCAGGCCAGGCCAGGCTGTGCCAGGCCAGGCTGTGCCAGGCCAGGCTGTGCCAGGCCAGGCTGTGCCAGGCCAGGCCAGGCTGTGCCAGGCCAGGCCGCCAGGCCAGGCCAGGCTCAGGCCAGGCCAGGCCAGCTCAGGCCAGGCCAGTCAGGCCAGGCCAGCCAGGCCAGGCTGTGCCAGGCCAGGCCAGTCAGGCCAGGCCAGGCTGTGCCAGGCCAGGCCAGGCCAGGTTAGGTTAGGTTAGTTAGGTTAGGTTAGGTTAGTTAGGTTAGGTTAGGTTAGTTAGGTTAGGTTAGTTAGGTTAGGTTAGGTTGGGTTAGGTTGGGTTGGGTTGGGTTAGGTTAGGTTGGGTTAGGTTGGGTTGGGTTAGGTTAGGTTAGGTTAGGTTAGGTTAGGTTGGGTTGGGTTAGGTTGGGTTAGGTTAGGTTAGGCTAGGCCAGGCCAGGCCAGGCCAGGCCAGGCTGTGCCAGGCCAGGCCAGGCTGTGGCCAGGCCAGGCCACAGGCCAGGCCAGGCCAGGCTGTGCCAGGCCAGGCCAGGCTGTGCCAGGCCAGGCCAGGCCAGGCCAGCCAGGCCAGCCAGGCCAGGCCAGGCCAGGTCAGGCCAGGCCAGGTCAGGCCAGGCCAGGTTGTGCCAGGCCAGGCCAGGCCAGGCCAGGCCAGGCCAGCCAGGCCAGGCCAGGCCAGGCCAGGCCAGGCCACAGGCCAGGCCAGGCCACAGGCCAGGCCAGGTTGTGCCAGGCCAGGCCAGGCTGTGCCAGGCCAGGCCAGCCAGGCCAGGCCAGCCAGCCAGGCCAGGCCAGGCCAGGCCAGGCTCAGGCCAGGCCAGGCCAGGCCAGGCCAGGCCAGGCTGTGCCAGGCCAGGCCAGGCCAGGCCAGGCCAGGCCAGGCCAGGCCAGGCTGTGCCAGGCCAGGCTGTGCCAGGCCAGGCCAGGCTGTGCCAGGCCAGGCCAGGCTGTGCCAGGCCAGGCCAGGCCAGGCCAGGCCAGGTCAGGCCAGGCCAGGCCAGGCCAGGCCAGGCCAGGCCAGGCCAGGCCAGGCCAGGCCAGGCCAGGCCAGGCCAGGCCAGGCCAGGCCAGGCCAGGCCAGGCCAGGCCAGGCCAGGTCAGGCCAGGCCAGGCCAGGCCAGGCCAGGCCAGGCCAGCCAGGCCAGCCAGGCCAGCCAGCCAGCCAGGCCAGCCAGCCAGCCAGGCCAGGCCAGCCAGGCCAGGCCAGCCAGGCCAGCCAGCCAGGCCAGGCCAGTCAGGCCAGGCCAGGCCAGGCCAGGCTGAACAGGCCAGGCCAGGCCAGGCCAGGCCAGGCCAGGCCAGGTTGTGCCAGGCCAGGCCAGTCAGGCCAGGCCAGGCTGTGCCAGGCCAGGCCAGGTTGTGCCAGGCCAGGCCAGGCTGTGCCAGGCCAGGCCAGGCCAGGTTGTGCCAGGCCAGGCCAGGCTGTGCCAGGCCAGGCCAGGCTGTGCCAGGCCAGGCCAGGCCAGGCTGTGCCAGGCCAGGCCAGGTTGTACAGGCCAGGCCAGGCCAGCCAGGCCAGGCCACAGGCCAGGCCAGGCCAGGCCAGGCCAGGCCAGGCCAGGCCAGGCCAGGCCAGGCCAGGCTGTGCCAGGCCAGGCCAGGCTGTGCCAGGCCAGGCCAGGTTGTGGCCAGGCCAGGCCAGGCCAGGCCAGGCCAGGCCAGGCCACAGGCCAGGCCAGGCCAGGCCAGGCCAGGCCAGGCCAGGCCAGGCCAGGCCAGGCCAGCCAGGCCAGGCCAGGCCAGCCAGGCCAGGCCAGTCGAGCTTTAATGCACCCAATCCGATCTGCGACTTCACCTTGGTCGTGCAGAACCGCCATAGCATCCACACTGATAATGCGTGGTGTGACTGCAGTGTCCGTCTCCTGCTTTCCAAGCTTATTCAGAATCGAGCATGCCTTTGCGAATGGGGTGTTGTCTTCGCTCCATGCTAATAGTAAGATTATTTTGTTTCTTAATCTTACTATACGACATCGCTGGTTTGCAAATTCTACCTCCTACCAGCGCGTCGTATTTTTTGCGCATCATTCTCGTTCTGAACGTGCTGCCATTCAACAAATAGACTAGGCCCGGCGAGATCTTCACAAAGTTTTGGCTTATTGCTGCACAGAAACCTATTCCCAATGGTTTCAATTCAAAATGGTTTCCTCTTGTCATCGTCTTGTAGGATCGTTGGTAGGTCGGATTTTGTGATTTTGGTCCCTATTTTGAATTCGAGGTCCAGATGGGCCCCTTGGAAGCGAGGGCACTCCAGGATGACGTGCCATACAGACTCATTCACCTCCGCATCACACTCACACTCAGGGCTGTCTTTCAGCTTGAATCTGTGTAGGTATTCCGCGATTCCACCGTGTCCTGTCAGTACTTGGACTTGCGTGGGCGTCAACTTTGTTTTCCTCACCACTCGGTATGCTTTTTCAACATCCGGGAGGAATTTCTTTGTGACTGACCCCGTGATGGAGGTTTCGTATCTGTCATGCCATTTGCGGACAGATTCCTCTCTGATCTTTTTCTTGACATAGGACAGGGGAACTTGGTCGTAGTCCGAGGCAGCATCCTCCCCGAGCGCCGCCGACTTCGCGAGCTCGTCAGCCCTCTCGTTTCCGGTCGTTCCGATGTGTGCTCTCAACCAGAACAGTCGCACCTCTCTTCCACTCCGTCGGATCTCCCCTAAACTTTGTTTGATGGCTTGTGTTAGGGGGTGGTTCGCTTTTGGGTTCGCCAGCAGGTCTAGTGAAGATCTTGAGTCACTAAAAATGTTTACGACTTAGTCAGTACTCGTTTGGACGAGCTGGATGGCACTATGAAGCGCGTAGAGTTCTGATTGGAAAACCGTGCAAAATGGGTCCAATTTGAAGGTGGCATAGTTGGACTCACTACCGCCCTCCCAGCAGGTCAAAGCGGCTCCGACCTTCCCCTCAATCTTGCTTCCGTCCGTATATATTTGAGGACCGGTTACTTGGTAGGAGTTTAGGGTTTCGGAATTGCAGTTTTCCAGTAACTCATACGTTGTTGTGATAAGTTTAGAGGGGTGTGGCTGACCCATGTGATCCACTACTTGCTCCAGCTCTCCATCGGGTGGTAAACCGGCTTTTGCCGGTTGAGGGTGCATTGGATTACTTGAGTGCCAGGATATTGTTTTAGGTAGCCATTTCTTCCTACATAGGGCTCTTGAACAATGGCGACTGACACTTTTTTGTCCTTTGCTACTTGAAGAAGTTCGGCTGTTGCCACTTTGGAGCGTTGCAAGTTGGCTTGTATAAAGTTTATGGAGTTGTTCGACCCTGTTGAGCTGTCGCTGTCATCGCTGCCCTTAGCAATAGGATATACGCGATCGTGCTATGGCGTCCCACTTTTGTTTTTCCCTGCACACGCTGCTAAAAGCATTGTGTGCTAGGTCTGTGCCTACCCCGTGCGCTGTCGAGCAGTTTTTGCAGATCGGTGGCCTCCCCTTCAGTCTGCTTGGGCATATCTCCCAGGTGTGAGTCTCTCCGCAGTGACTGCAGAGGTCTTCCCTTTACTGGCAGATGGCCTTGGTGTGGCCAAAGCCCAAGCATTTAGTGCATTTCACTAGGGGTGAGTGATCCATTATGGGTCTCCTCTGGAGACCGATGTAGACTTTCTCTGCCTCAATTAAGCGCCTGTGAATTTGGGGGGAGAGTTCCAAAACAGGATGGCATTCAAGAGGGTTTCTTTCTGTCTTCCTGTATTTCACTCTTATTGCACAGTTTGTGAGTTCTACGCCCTGCAGAAGGTGTTTATTCTGCGCAAGTATGTTTTCAACCATTTCGGTGTCCGTATGGTAGGATAGCACCAGTTCCGTTGCCAGACTAACAGCGGCTAGTCGTGGCGTCCGTTGCCTCTGCTCCGTAATGGTTTTCAGCTCCGAGGACATGGCTTGTAGGTGTTCGGTCAGTGGTTGTAGTTTTTCTGTCAGTTGTGAGTGGTCTTGGCTTGTTGGAGGAGGTTCTGAGAGTCTGGTTTTTAAGCTTGTGTCCATTTCCCTCAGTGATTCCTCCAACTTTGATATTTTATCTTCAATCGCAGCAGTGTTTTTGTTTTCGGAGGGGCAGGTTGGTTGTTTCTCCAGGCAGAGCAGGGTTTTTTGGCTTGTGCTCGAGGTTTTTTCTAGACCTCTGCGCAGTTCGTCCAGCTCGGTCTTAATAGTACATGAGGTCCTTGTTTGTTTCCTCTTTAGAGCCAGTCCTTCCTCCCTGCCCTGGTTTGGATAATGTGTCCTGAATTGCCCCTATGCGTTTTCCCAGTTCGTGCAACGATGTTTGAACCTCGTTGATTTTTCGGTGTGGTTCTTGGGTCTCAAAATCCAACCAGCCACGGATTGCTTTTGACTCTTTTAGGTTGTTCTTGACGTCGGCTCTGGTGTGGCCTAGTTCGCCAGCCCCTTAATCAGCTCCGTCACCACTTTGTTGTGGGCGCGCTCCACTCGTACCAGCTCTTGTGCACCTCGCGAGCGCTCCTTCTCTAGATTAAGTTTTTGACGGGATCTTGAGTCTGATAAAGAGAGGACAATCTCGTAGAGGGACTGTAGACACTCGAGTGCTGTTTGCTTGCACTCCTTCTTTATGTTGCCCGCCGACTCTAAGGCCTCCTTCCCTCTAAGGAGCATCTCGTTTGCTTCCTTGGTGGCCATGTCCATCTCCACACCCAGACGCCTGCTGTAGTTCACTAGCAGGCTGGGTCTTCCTCTCGCCGAAATCT
The DNA here is from genome assembly GCA_029286595.1 of Bhutanitis thaidina. Lineage (NCBI taxonomy): Eukaryota > Metazoa > Arthropoda > Insecta > Lepidoptera > Papilionidae > Bhutanitis > Bhutanitis thaidina. Next base: position 1,540,024 of record JAGSMS010000020.1, on the reverse strand, counting down.
CTGATGACGGCGATTCCGGAGCTGAAGCCACCGACAGTTCCTCATCCGACAATATGGAGTGCGGAGGGATTTCATCCCGCCTCCAGTTGACGACCTTCTCTATGCAGTCGTCCACTGGATCCGGGATGGATGACTTTTCGCTTCTGTTGGAGGTGTGCGATGTCTTTGCCCCGCATCGAAGGCAAAGACATCGCACACCGTTGTGGGAGGAGGCCTTTTTTACTTTTGTAAGTGTTTCTGTCGGAGCGGTGTCCATACCGCTTTTGGTGGTGGCCGTTTGAGAGGCAGCTGCAGCAGTTTGTCGTTTGGTATTGACCTGGGCTTGCTGCTTTTGGTAAGGACCTTCTCTCTCAGCGATCGTGGAGGTCTGACTGGGAGCGCTGGAGGGCTTTGTGGCCCTGTGGACAAGGTGGTCTCCACCTCCGACAGATTGGCACTGTTCTTTTGTGACATGTTTTTATTTTTATTTTTTTTATTTTCTTTTACAATTTACTTAAAAGTTACGGTAATGGTTTATATATATACTTATATCTAATTTCTGACTAGATAAACTCACTGCTATGAATTAAGGTCTTTAATTCAATAACGTTCGTTAGTGTTGCACGTTGTGTGGAGTACGTGTTCTGTGGGGATGAGTTTGAGATTGGTTTTAGAAAAGGGGAGGATGGGGGTTCGTGGGGTGAGTTTGAGTTAGGTTAGGTTAGGCTAGGTTAGGTTAGGCTAGGTTAGGTTAGGCTAGGTTAGGTTAGGCTAGGTTAGGTTAGGCTAGGTTAGGTTAGGTTGGGATTGGGTTAGGTTAGGTTAGGCTAGGTTAGGTTAGAGTTAGGTTAGGTTAGGCTAGGTTAGGTTAGGTTGGAGTTGGGTTAGGTTAGGTTAGGTTAGGCTAGGTTAGGTTAGGCTAGGTTAGGTTAGGTTGGAGTTGGGTTAGGTTGGGTTAGGTTAGGTTGGAGTTGGGTTAGGTTAGGTTAGGTTAGTTAGGTTAGGTTAGGCTAGGTTAGGTTAGGCTAGGTTAGGTTAGGCTAGGTTAGGTTAGGTTAGAGTTAGGTTAGGTTAGGTTAGGCTAGGTTAGGTTAGTTAGGTTAGGTTAGTTAGGTTAGGTTGGAGTTGGGTTAGGTTAGGCTAGGTTAGGTTAGGCTAGGTTAGGTTAGGTTAGGCTAGGTTAGGTTAGAGTTAGGTTAGGTTGGAGTTGGGTTAGGTTGGGTTAGGTTGGGTTGGGTTAGGTTAGGCTAGGTTAGGTTAGGCTAGGTTAGGTTAGAGTTAGGTTAGGTTAGGTTGGAGTTGGGTTAGGTTAGGTTGGAGTTGGGTTAGGTTAGGTTAGGCTAGGTTAGGTTAGGCTAGGTTAGGTTAGGTTAGAGTTAGGTTAGGTTGGGATTGGGTTAGGTTAGGTTGGGTTAGGTTAGGTTAGTTAGGTTAGGTTAGTTAGGTTAGGTTAGTTAGGTTAGGTTAGGTTAGAGTTAGGTTAGGTTAGGTTAGAGTTAGGTTAGGTTGGGTTAGGTTAGGTTAGGTTAGGTTAGTTAGGTTAGGTTAGGCTAGGTTAGGTTAGGCTAGGTTAGGTTAGGCTAGGTTAGGTTAGAGTTAGGTTAGGTTAGGCTAGGTTAGGTTAGGCTAGGTTAGGTTAGTTAGGTTAGGTTGGGTTAGGTTGGGTTAGGTTAGGTTAGGTTAGGTTGGGTTGGGTTGGGTTGGGTTAGGTTAGGTTAGGTTAGAGTTAGGTTAGGTTAGGTTGGGTTGGGTTAGGTTGGGTTAGGTTGGGTTAGGTTAGGTTAGAGTTAGGTTAGGTTGGAGTTGGGTTAGGTTAGGTTAGGTTAGGCTAGGTTAGGTTAGAGTTAGGTTAGGTTAGGTTAGTTAGGTTAGGTTGGGTTAGGTTGGGTTAGGTTGGGATTGGGTTAGGTTAGGTTAGAGTTAGGTTAGGTTGGGTTGGGTTAGGTTAGGTTAGAGTTAGGTTAGGTTGGGTTAGGTTAGGTTAGGCTAGGTTAGGTTAGAGTTAGGTTAGGTTAGGCTAGGTTAGGTTAGGCTAGGTTAGGTTAGAGTTAGGTTAGGTTGGAGTTGGGTTAGGTTAGGCTAGGTTAGGTTAGGCTAGGTTAGGTTAGAGTTAGGTTAGGTTGGGTTGGGTTGGGTTAGGTTAGGTTAGGCTAGGTTAGGTTAGGCTAGGTTAGGTTAGAGTTAGGTTAGGTTGGGTTGGGTTAGGTTAGGTTGGAGTTGGGTTAGGTTAGGTTAGGTTAGAGTTAGGTTAGGTTAGGTTAGGTTAGGTTAGAGTTAGGTTAGGTTAGGCTAGGTTAGGTTAGGTTAGAGTTAGGTTAGGTTAGAGTTAGGTTAGGTTAGGCTAGGTTAGGTTAGGTTAGGTTAGGCTAGGTTAGGTTAGGCTAGGTTAGGTTAGGTTGGGTTAGGTTAGGCTAGGTTAGGTTAGTTAGGTTAGGTTAGTTAGGTTAGGTTAGGTTAGGCTAGGTTAGGTTAGGCTAGGTTAGGTTAGGCTAGGTTAGGTTAGAGTTAGGTTAGGTTAGGCTAGGTTAGGTTAGGTTGGAGTTGGGTTAGGTTGGGTTAGGTTAGGTTAGAGTTAGGTTAGGTTAGAGTTAGGTTAGGTTGGAGTTGGGTTAGGTTAGGTTAGGTTAGGCTAGGTTAGGTTAGGCTAGGTTAGGTTAGGTTGGGTTAGGTTAGGTTAGTTAGGTTAGGTTAGTTAGGTTAGGTTGGGTTAGGTTAGGTTAGTTAGGTTAGGTTAGGTTAGGTTAGGTTAGGTTAGGTTAGGTTAGGTTAGGTTAGGTTAGGTTAGGTTAGGTTAGGTTAGAGTTAGGTTAGGTTAGGTTAGGTTAGGTTAGGTTAGGTTAGGTTAGGTTAGGCTAGGTTAGGTTAGGTTAGGTTAGGTTAGGTTAGGTTAGGCTAGGTTAGGTTAGGCTAGGTTAGGTTAGGTTAGGTTAGGTTAGGTTAGGTTAGGTTAGGTTAGGTTAGGTTAGGTTAGGTTAGGTTAGGTTAGGTTAGGTTAGGTTAGGTTAGGTAAGGTTAGGTTAGGTTAGGTTAGGTTAGGCAGTTGTTTACCAGCTGTCTCCGTACCGCCAAGTTCCCTACGGCCTGGAAGGAGGCAAAATTGGTCCTCTTGAAGAAGGAAGGTAGGGCTGCAGATTCTCCCTCTGCCTACCGTCCCATATGCCTGTTAGACGAGATCGGCAAACTCTTCGAAAGGATTCTTGCCGCCCGTCTTAACGGGCATCTGTTGCGTGTCGGTCCCGATCTGGCCGAAAGTCAGTTTGGCTTCCGACAGGAGCGTTCGACCCAGACGCGATCATGCGCGTCCGCTCCCTGTCGGAGCAGGCGGTGTCCTGGGGAGGTGTGGCATTGGCGATAAGTCTAGACATCGTCAATGCCTTTAATTCCCTACCCTGGGAGGCTATCAGGTGGGGACTAGCACATCACCGCGCCCCTATCTGCAAGGCGTTATCGTAGACTACTTGCGCGACAGGTACATTTTGTACGTGGACAAAGACGGCAAGAAGATCCGAGGGAAATCCAGTGCGGAGTTCCACAGGGTCAGTGCTGGGCCCGGTACTGTGGAACATCGCGTATGACGCAGTCCTGCGTGTCGATCTCCCCCCTATGGTAAATGTCGTCTGTTATGCAGACGACACACTGGTGGTAGCCAGCGGGGACACCTTCGAGAGGGCCAAGGAGCTCGCCGAGCTTGGGGCGGAAATCGTCGTCGCTAAGATCCGCGAGTTGGGATTGGAAATAGCGCCGTATAAGACCGAGGCGCTATGGTTCCACAAAATGCCACGGAGCAGGGAACCACCCGACTCGTGCGTCCGTGTAGGGGAGTCTGAAGCCAGAGTGGGGCGGTACATGAAGTACCTGGGTCTCCATCTGGATAGTCGCTGGGGCTTTGAAGAACACTTAGAACGCCTAGTCCCCCGGATCGAGAGGGTAGCGGGTGCCTTGCACAGACTACTACCTAATCTCGGGGGACCAAGGGAGGAAGTTCGCCGCCTCTATGCAGGGGTGGTACGATCCGTAGCCTTATATGGGGCGCCCGTATGGGCAAAAAGGCTTGCCATCCGACGCTGTAGATCTAAAATCTACAGTGTCCAGCGGCGGATGGCCATACGGATCGTACGAGGATATAGAACCATATCCTTCGAGGCGGCAACTGTCCTGGCTCGTTTTCCACCTCTGGACATACTGGCGGACATGGATGCACAGGTTTACAACCGGATCCACATCCTCCGCCAGAGCGGTGGCAGCGAACCAGAAGAGGTGTTCGAGTCGATTAAACGGCAGGAACGTCAGAACGCATTCGCGACATGGCGCGCTAGGCTCAGCGATGAGCGATACGCGCGCAAGCGTGTCGTCGAAGCCTTCCTGCCGGTCTTCGAAGCCTGGATGCAGCGACGGGGAGGAAGACTCACCTACAGGCTTACATAGATAATTACCGGACACGGGTGTTTCGGTGATTATCTGTGTAAGATCGGACGTGAGGCGACGGCGAGCTGCTTTCACTGCGGTGGAAGGGACCAGGACTCCGCATCGCACACACTGATGGTGTGCCCAGCATGGGAGGCGGAGCGGAGGATCCTGGTGAACCATATTGGGCGAAACCTCTCCCTGCCAGCAGTCGTGTCGGCGATGCTGAGCGGGGATACGGAGGAGGGCCGTAGCCGCATTCTGTGAGACCGTGATGGTCCAGAAGGAGGCTGCTGAGCGGGAACGCGAAAGGACAGATCCTGCTCGGAGACGGGGCCACAGAGGCGTGCGTGCGTCTCGTCATGGCCCTCCAAATATTGATGGTGTTCCCCTACCAGAAACGGGGCCCCTGGGGTCGTGGACAAGCGTTGTCCAGTAAAACGATTTCGGGGTGGACGGTGACTCGAAGTGGTCTCGAGTCACTGTGCATAGCACCGCGGGGGTGCTGGGGGCAGGGTAATACTGCCCCCGGACGGGGCTATATTAGCCAAGCGCAAGAGGGCCACGGTTGTGTTCCGAACGGAGATCCCGTGACCCTCGCCAGTGCTGATGGCGACCACCGTGGGGTTTTAGTCGGTGGAGTCCGACATAACCTGGCTACCTCGCAGGAGCTGGGTATCCATAAGGGATTTCCCACGAAAAAAAAAAAAAAAAAAAAAAAAAAAAAAAACGTTAGGTTAGGTTAGTTAGGTTAGGTTAGGTTACGTTAGGTTAGGTTAGAAGAAGAAGAAGAAGAAGAAGAAGAAGAAGAAGAAGTTAGGTTAGGTTGGGTTAGGTTAGGTTAGGTTAGGTTAGTTAGGTTAGGTTAGGTTAGTTAGGTTAGGTTAGTTAGGTTAGGTTAGTTAGGTTAGGTTAGGTTAGGTTAGTTAGGTTAGGTTAGGTTAGTTAGGTTAGGTTAGGTTGGGTTAGGTTAGGTTAGTTAGGTTAGGTTAGTTAGGTTAGGTTAGTTAGGTTAGGTTAGTTAGGTTAGGTTAGTTAGGTTAGGTTGGGTTAGGTTAGGTTAGTTAGGTTAGGTTAGGTTAGGTTAGGTTAGGTTAGGTAAGGTTAGGTTAGATTAGGTACCCCGAAATATTGTGCAGGTAAGTGCTAAAGGTTTTGTTACATTTTGTTTCTGTTTCATTGCTTGAAAATATGATGAATATTTTAAGAAGTATCATTATAAAGCTTTGTAACTGGAGCTTTGTTTCTTTACGCCTTTGGTTGCCTGAATGAGATCGCTATGTTGCGATAAAGCCGCCATATTGCACTCTCTTCTATGTTACTCACTCTTTCAATGTGTTCTATATATATATCCTTTTGTCTAGTAATGTAAAATTAAAGTATATTTATTCATTCACACACGTAGCTCTTGTATATTTTGTTATTGCCTGTGAAAAACCAAATAACAAAATGTGTTTCTAAAGGATAAAAAGATGATACAGGCTCTGATTAAAAACCAAAAATATATCACCTCCTTTCGTACTACCTATGTTACTATGTTAATAATATAACATAGTATCAGAGAAAAGGTCAAGTATGTACTTGAACGTATTAGCACAATGTATAATAGCCACCTAACCTATAAAGAAGGTACAGTTTAAGAGGGGAAGGGTCTTCTCCCGGGTCGATTCAACGCCGAACCCAATAATTTATTAACACCTAACAGGTGTTTATGTTAGAAATACGCTTATCGAAATTCCCATTAGGTTAAGTTTAAAATATGTAGTATGACGTATGAAAGATTGTATTCTTCTTTATATCTTAAAGTCCACTGCTAATAGGTCTGTCCAATACACAATGTTAAATTATTTTAGAACGTTTATACTCTGTCTGAGTCTTAATTTATTAATTTTTCACTTATAAACATTTAATTAAAAAAAGCGTAACAAAACAAAAGGGGCATATAAAGGCGATAAACCCCTTGTTGTTCTGTTTTTAGAATAGTTATGTAACACAGCTCATGAAAGCTAACTTTCTCACCGAACTGTCTTCAAATATATTCATGCATTTGGCTGTTCACTGCCCCCCAGTTAAACACGTGTCACGTTGCAACGTGGTAGAGCCAAGCAGCGGCTTTTGCTGCTGCTCGGATGGGCCGGTTTGACCTAAGCCCTCTCCCACTTCCTCTCTCTCTCCATTCGTCCTATCCCCCAGAAATCCCTAAAGGCCGGCAACGCAACTGCAGCTCCTCTGGTGTTGCAGATGTACGCGGGCTACAATAAGCACTTACCATCAGGTGAGCCGTTTGCTCGTTTGCCGCCTTTCACATAAAAAAAAAATAACTGACCAGTGTATGGCATGTGTATGGCTGTCTTGTGTCCGCACTTACACCCGATGCCTCGGATAATCTTAAAAAAAATACTATTCGTAAAATTTTTACTTCACTTCTATATTAAGATATTAGCAAATTTTCTTACAAGGCGCTCGAGTATTTTTTTTCGTGTATTTTATATTCAACCTTTGAGGCAGTCGAAGATTGAAATATGGACGCGAGAATTCGAAATTGCTTAACAACATGAAAAAAAAGACTAACCATGCTCTGTAATATTTTATGAATCAGTAATAGTAGAAGACATTGGAAGAGCCAGTAGTAAAATTTCTTTCAAGCGATTGATTTTTTTTAAAAAAAAAGAATACTAGCAATGCTATTTAACTCTAAGCTTTAGAGCTTGTATTTGGTGTGGTTCACGACAATAGTCGAATGGTGGGCTCGAACCTGCGACGTCATGTTTCGCAGTCCGCACCCTAACCCATTAGGCTATTGGCGCTTTTACGCGATACGCGAACACTTTTTAAAACCGTCTGACAGATTTTAGAATATATCCTGATTTATAATGTATGTATGTATCAATGTGTTTGTACGTATATATAATTGTGTAGGTATTTATGAATGTATGCATGTATTTGTATACATATGTGTTTGTGTAAATATGTATGTACTCTAAAATATTCTTTAAATATGATTTCTCGATTAGTCTTTTTGCTATTTATATAATTATAAATTTGATGCATCTATCACGTCATTTCTTCACGCCCTGGGGTGACTGGTAGAGAATGCTAAAAGGTATTAAGTCCGCCTTTTGTAATCCTTTTGTTGTACAAAATAAAGTATAAATAAATAAATAAAACTTAAATGGTTTTTTTTATTTTGACCCGACGGTTGTACGTTGTAGAGTCTAATCTCTTTTATAATGCCTCGTTGTAAGGCGAAACACGTGTCGAGTATTAAATGTCGTGTAGTGCTTTGTGGGCGACAGCTGTGGTGAAAATGGTGTAGCTCTTCTTCTCTTCCGATTGGATAATACATGCCATTTTATTGTTTTCCGGTAATGCGAAATTGTGCTAAGTAATTTTATCCGACATCTTTAAAGTAATATATTTCCGGCGGACTCTATTTACTATCAGATTCTATAAGAGTCTGGAAGACATCTTGACTGCGTAGCATTCGCGAGCTTACTGGGGAAGCAGGTGTTTAACAGAGCGGTTCCACCTCGCCACACATAAAGACAAATATAAGATAGTCTTTATATATAACACTCTGTTCTTTCTCTCTTAATGCCAATGTTTGCCTGGTAACAGGGAGACCGAATGATGGAGAATTTGTTGTGAAGTGGTTTTATGCCATCGGAGCCTTATCCGTATTGATTTATTACGTTGAAAAGAAACCTCCAGAATATTATCGGGAACATCACGCTGCAGCTATTCTATTTCTGAGGTACAAATTTCCGAACCGGGTTTTTTTTTAAAGATTACCCGAACCGTCGGTGTAAAGGCACTCGGTCAGTCATACACAGGTCAGTTTAATTTTTATTTTTTTATATTGAAGGGGGCAAACGTGGAAGCGGCTCTCCCGATGGGAAGTGATAACCGAGGCCCACGTACATCTGCAACACAAGAGGAGCTGCAGGTGCGTTGGCATAGAGTAATGATGGGAAGCTCTCTAGTGCCAGTGGGTACCGGAGCTGCGTTCACTAGCCCGTTTAACCTGTGGTGGGCATGCCGGCTTTTGTTCGTGCTTTCGTGACAGCAGTGGACTTCTACAGAGGGTAATAAAGAAAGTAACCTATGTATAGAGAAGTAAGTAAAATACGTAATCTTACTAAAATTATACGTGTCGTTATTTTTTGACGGAGATTTATCATTTATTGCTTAAACGGCTGAATCGATTTTGATGCAATTTGGTGCGGCCATACCTTGCAGTCTGAAGAAAACATGAGCTTATTTTAATCACAGAAAAGACGCGAAGCCGCATGTGGAAGCTAGTAGTCTCACAAACATATTCTATCACATAAATTCTTAGTGACCGCGTTGTGTAGGGCGCTGTGTTTCTTAATATTATACATTGGTTATCTTCCATTTAGATATTATGCGTTTGGCTCTTTGCCCAACATAACTTATGCTTAATAAAATGTATGTACAAAAAGCTGATAAGCAGCAAATGTCCGGCTCCATAAAGAGTATGTTAGATCTTGGTAGTTGGCGATTTATTTAATTTCAAATAAAGCATATAAACGAAGCAAAAGTTCTCTCAACGAATAGTCAGCGTCTTGTACAATTGACTTATACGTGATTAATTATCTAGTCACGCCTCATGTTCTATCTAAGTGAATGGGTTGCCTAGTTCCCTTTGACTTCGTTGTCGTGCCAAATGAAATTTTGTAATCACACCACGGTCCTTATCCTTTATGCCACAAAATATTACACAAAAAAATCCGTGTTACATCATTGCCGATAAAAGGGACCAAGTCTTGTATGTTAAAAATAATACAGTATTATTTTAACGAGGAATAACTTCACAGGGAATTGTTGTGAAATATTTTAATGGCAGCGGAGCCTTATCCGTATTGATTTATTACGTTGAAAAGAAAGCTCCAGAATATTTTCAGGAACATCACGCTGCAGCTATCCTATTTCGGGTCGTCGATCCCTAGGGAGATCCAACACTAGATATACTGATTTGGTACGAAAGACTATTCTGCAATGTTTCCAGGAACAATAGATAACAGAGCGTGGTGAGGAAACTTAGCGCGCGAGACTATAGTGGGCGTATTTGAAATTGGGATGGATTGCTCGTTTTAACCGACTACCACGGAAGGTGGGTAATGTTTTTGGAATGTATGCATGTATGTATGTATTTCGGCTTCGGCGCGCTGTGAAGCCTTAACGGTTTGATGGATTTCCTTAGATTAGTCTTCATTGTATATAGGACATGGGGTATAATACTTAAATATGGCGTTGTCGAATCAAAGAAGAGCGAGGAAAAAAAATTAGGCATGAGTGTTTTTTTGTAATTGAATTGCAACCTGTAAGTGCCCACTGCTGGGCAAACGCCGCCTTCTCAAATACGAGTACCAGAGGGGTTTAGGAGCCGGGAAGAGCCCGCCACGCTGCTCCAGTGCCGATTGGCGGGCTTCACATTATTTGTCAAAATAATATTTTTATTATTACTCAGACATGCAGGTTTCCTCACGATGTTTTCCTTCACCGCTGAGCGCGTGATAGATACAGCACTTAAAATTGATATTAACAATTTTAGCGGTGCCGACACCGGGGATCGAACCCAGGTCACTCGCGCTCTATGAAACTAAAGTGAGCGCCCTGACCACTAGGACACCACGACTCGCATGGCTACCATGAATCGGTACTTGTTCACATTTGAATTATCTTTTTAAGTGTTGCGACGACTGCGTAGCTCATTGGTTAGCCAGCGTACTTACGTGACTGCCAATACCTGGGTCACGGCTTCGTATCCCAGCCGAAGTCAAAATTTGTACACCAATAAATATTGGTTTTCTTATGTGTGTGTTGTTTTGCCTCCCTTATCGATGATACTGCACAATTTATTTATTTATTTATTTATTTATTCAACTTCATATACATGAAAATGTATATAGGCGGACTTTATGCCAGAAGCATTCTCTACCAGTCAACCTTTGGACGATGCAGAGATGAAATGAAGTAGGTGCAGGTGATAGAATAGAGAGAACTAAAGAGAGAGAAAAAATACATAATGTTAATCTATATTTAGATGCAATATTTAACTACGCATACAATGATAAATATATATATAATAATAAATACAAACACTCGTACGTACCTACATTTATAATTTTTAGATACATTAATAAATTAAATATTAAATTTACCACTGCCTAGAGCATTCGGAAGTTGCCGCCGTGTTATAAATCGTCCAAGAGGTGATAGTCAAGTGTTCGAATCAAACATATACCACGTTATGGCACGTTAACTTAAACCGTGCCTCATAAAAGGTGTTTATAGTCGAAATAATCGTGTCTTATCAGACAAGCGGAATGACGGAAGACGTGATCAGATAGCGTTTCTTTTAACTCAAGGAGGCTGCTGGCTAAGATTTATGTCGAGAGCATACCTCCTGTTCATTATAATAATATATTGATACAGTATAGTGGCTCAGCAAATCAAAGACATCAAGCCATAGATATCAGCCGTAAAGTCTGTACCGCCTTGTGATCTCTTTATCATCTAAAACATCCTCATCTGCTTCACTCTAAGCTTTTGCTTGACCAAACCCTGATATTCCATCTTCTATCTTCTTTAATGATTCGGAGCGCCTCCTTAATAATTATATTTTATTCATTTTCGGTCTGCGAAAGTACGAACACAAGTCTTTTTATAGATCTCATCTTAACTGGCTGACCATCCGACAGAGAAGCTATTCCAACATTCAGCAAGTTATTTTCTTTCAAATTATGTATCTCCGCCTTCATATCACCGGGATGAATTTCGATATCTCTCTTTATCAGATGATAGGATTCTTAGATCATCCTCTAATAAAAAAAATTTAGTCCCTTGAACTTCACCAGGTTATGTAGTATCTAATTCAATATTCAAGCTACACTGCTGTGGAATTCCTTGACCGATGATATAAGACAAGCGTCCAGAAGTGCTCTTATAAAACATTGCTTCGTGAGCGTTTTTTGAAGACCTGGAATGCTCATGATATTGTTTATTTTATTATCACTACTGTCAAAAGTGTATATGTATGTTTGTTAGTATGTGAATCTATATATAAAAGCAATTGTACGCGCTACATTAGCTTTTATGTATATAATATAGGTACGGGTATTCATTAGTAATTTATCTAGTAACAAAAAATATTAGTACTTCACTTTTATTTTAGTTATTTTTTTTGTTAGTACTTCGTTGCGCCTACCATAAAATTTCACCTCACCATAGGTTGATTGATAGAAAATGCCTATAGGCATTAAGATCTTTTTGTGCCCCTTTGTTTAAAGTAATTGCAAAAAAGATTAAATAAATATTTAAACTCTTAAAGACAGTCGAATTAAAAAGCTCCACCCTTTTACAAGACTTTTTCTAAAGAGCTTTCTAAGCTTTTTTACTGCTAGAAAAATAATAATGAAAATTCCTTAAAGGAAAAACTACCGTCTTTAAATATCCATGTGGAAGAACTAAAATTAATTTCCCATCTCCTCATTATTCCGCCAGCAGAACCAATTAGACGTAGCATTAATTCCGTTGGACTTAAACTCCAATTTAGTGAGAGCACGTGATCTTTATCTAAGTTCAGTTCAAAGGCCGCAGTGGTGTACAATTTCCGTATTGTGTTGTAAAATAATTTCTGTTTTTGATAAGTAAATGTCTAAATAATTTGTTACACTTTGAAGACAGAGATGTGAAGGCTTCCTATATGTATAGTTGATGGTTTTATGTATTATAGGTATATATAGGTAGATGGCTGAAAATCAGTATGTTTTTTTTTATAGGAAACGGCTAACGTGCAATCGGTTCACATGATGGTAAGTGATTACCGTCGTCTACGTAAATCTGCCAAACCGAAGATCCTGCAGGTGCGTTTCCGGCCTTTAAGAGTATTTGTGAGATGGGAGGGAGGATGAGGATGGGATGGGGACTTACTGATCGAACGTAACGCAGAAGCACAAGATGTCTCTACTTCACGACGGTATTCTGCGAGGCCGTGGTACCAGCCCGTACGAGCCGGCCCATTCGAGCTGCAACAAAAGTACAATCACAATTATTCCAGGTCTGGGTGCCGATTATCTATTTATCAAACAGTAAACCGTACTGTGCGTTCAGGTTTATCAAAACCAAAGAGTAATCTACGCTATAGGTCGAACGAATGTTGACAAAATTCAATCACGGAGATTGACAGAATAAATTCTTGAACTGTGTTAGATCGCGGGATAAGAATCTCTAGTATATATTTGATATACAAGCACACACGTCCGTCTGTCACAAAAAGGACCTTATATACAATTTAGGAATTTCCATATGTCGCTACCTCGTTTGTCTGGTTTGCTCCAGGATAATACCACTAACAAGTGACCCTTTACACCCACGAGGAGAAAGGGAATGTTAGTCTCTAATATCGCGACCACACGGCTATAAAACATACATTAATTTAGAGCCGTCTATTACTGCGATCAGCTAATTAGACTCCTAACCACAGCAATTACAATAAATTCCTAAAAAATTGCACCAGTTAATTACCAGCTGTAACCAAGCCATTGGATGATGAACAACACTTTTTTTTGACATTATGTTGAAAGAAACAATTTATTATTACATCTACCAATCTGGTGATAGGAACTAATTCTCGACAGTCTGTGACGTCATAAAGCTTATGCAACATAATCTTTGACAAATTTTTAGAAAGCTTCTCTAACATTGTACGAGCACATCCATGCAATAAACTTTGGTAAATGTCTTAGATGATTATTTCCGGTTGCTAACCGGGGCATGATCTAAAAACATTTTAAGAATATATAATAAAAATTCTTATTGCAAATAGTAATAGAACATTATCTATTAAATATGTTATCTATTAGCAGGGTTCAGGTCCAGGAAGTGAAATGATATGCTTTTTAGAAACACATTTCACTTAAAGAGAGTACTTAATTATTTTTTTTTATATTATTTTCCAATGTATTTAGTACCACTAAAATAGTTATTGCCAAATGGGGTACTTACCAACAGGTGCTCCATCAGTGCAAAACTTCTTCCTCATCCCGACAATTAGTTTCGGCCAATAAGTAATAGTATAAGGGAGCATATGCCATATTTTTCTCCACAGGCCAACCGCGTCTGCACGTGGTGCACCCTGCTTGCTGACAAACGAGGCTCTGGCGACAGGAGGGTGGTGCGAAAAATATGCCGAACCAAAATTCTGCACACCGGTGATGGGAAGCAGCAACATTAGTGCGAAAGTTTTTTTTTCCACGGTAAAGGGGACAAACGAACAAGCAGTGTCACCTAATGATAAACGATTACCGACGTCCCCGAAAATCTGGAAATACCAGAGAAGCTGCAGGTGCGTTGCAGGCCTTAAGGGATTTTCGGAAGTAGGCCTAGGGTCATCACACTCACTGAACGAAACGCAGAAGTGCGACGATGCTTCTACGTCACGCCGGTATTCTGCGAGGCCGTGTCTACCCCAGTTCAGCCAGCAGTAAAAGCCACATGGCTTTACCACGTACAATCGTTGCACTCGCTGCGCTCACCAGTCCACTTGCTCAACCAGGTAAGTGTGACTGAACTCTTTCAAGAGATGCATAAAAGTAAAGTAAAATAGCAGCCTGTAAGTGCCCACTGCTAGGCGAAGGCCTCCTTCTCAAATACGAGTACCAGAGTGGGTTTAAGAGCCAGGAAGGGCCCGCCACGCTGCTCCACTGCGGGTTCAGCTCCACTTCACATATCCTCGAAATAATATTTTCCTCACGATGTTTTCCTTCACCGCTGAGTACGTGGTAAATACAGCATTTAAAATTGCTATTAACAATTTTAATGGTGCCGGCATCGGGGATCGAAACCAGATCACTCGCGCTCTATGAAACTAAAGTGAGCGCCCTGACCGCTAGGCTAGCACGGCTCGGAGACGCATCCACAAAGACTTATGCAAGAGCTTTCTTAGAAGACTTCACCTTATTTAAGTTAAAATGCTGATGAAGAAGAAGGGCCCATGACTCAAATATTAATCCGAACAGAACGAGAAGAAGATATAGTAAATTGCTATTGGTTGCGCGATTGTCAAGACGTTAGTGACAATGTTTTTCAGTCTACAGTAAACTATTCAGTCTACCCAAAATTTAAAAATTTTAAAGCCACAGTTATGTCTCTATGTGGTGTAGTTACGCTGGAGCAAAGTAATGTCTGGTCTGGACTGAAGAAGATGCATCTTTTGTATTCTTTATGTGGCTCAAAGATTCCATGAGCTATGAACCCACATGCTGTGCAATGTACAGACGTTTGTCTCTTTTACCTAAAAAAAAAATATCACTTTTCCCTAGAAGTACCCTTTAGATAATTATAGACTTATAAATATATGTTATTGGAACAGAGTAACTGAATAAGGCTTGCTTCAGAAACACGATCTCAGGCTGTGAGCCGCAAAGGTTGAGAGATCTGCGCACGCGCACTCAGTAATAGCGCGGATCGCGTAAAGGCAACACATACCGTCTTATTATATATTTTTATTTTACATTAAGTGAATTTAAAGAAGTATACGGAAACGGTGAGTTGTTTGAATTAATCACAATATCATCTTAAATATAGGTTACAAATTTAAAGTATTTTCTGTTTCTAGTTATCGTGTTTTTTTTTTCTTTAATGAATTTCTTAGAGGCAGGCTTATCTTTTTCAGAGACAGGCTGTGTTTATGATTTTAAAATTAAACCGGTTTTATATCTCAGTTTAATTGTAATTGAAATTAAACAAACGTACTAACATTCTGTTTGTATAGGGCTATTGGAATCCATGGACATACGCAGACAGCTTCAATCGAATTAATTTACAGATGCGATGCAATGCCACACAGCCTCTAATTATTCTGGCTCTCTTTACCTCTTGGCGGTATATTCTTGGTGCTTCATCTTACTTATTATTAACTAATAACACGTCTAAGACGGTTTATGTAACCAGTTATTTATTTCTTTTATAATATGCGTATATATAACTTTTGTAGAAAGGATTTCGTTTCAATTTATTGCTATTATATATTAAAGTATATATTTTCAAAGTATATAGTATATAGTTTTAAAGTATATATTATTTAAAATTGAAAACCTTACAAATTTTTATAATAATAAATACATTTTAATAAATTATACGATTAGGTAGCATTGGAAATGAAGTTCAGTGTTTTTCTATAACAAATTAAGTTGTTTCTTAAGTTACAAATAATTCGTACTTGTAAATGCCATTCAAATTTATATCCTCGTGGTATCGGCGTAAGAGTCTGCTTGCCCCTTTCTTCCCGCTGGTGACGTAAGAAGCAACTAAGGGAGAAGCCTAGAAAATGGCAATGGCTACGGGATGATGATGGGATAACCCTCTCGAGAATACCAGACCTAATGTAAGCAGACCGATGGCGGGTAGCAGGACGTAAGGTGCCAGGCGTCTGATACAGCGATCGTCCATCGACTTGCATATAGATTATGACAAATCCTGCTTATGGTAGAGGCCTGTGTCCTCCGGTCTCTCCGGGAGTCTCCTCGTGACCAATATCTGTAACAGTGAAGTATATTGAAAGAAACAAAGAAAAACCATTTATTACACGACACAAGTACAACACATTGCTTATTATAGAAAGAGAAAAAGATATAAATGCAAAACATAACAAAAATTTTTTTTTTTTAATTAAAACTAAGCAAAGATAAAAAAACAAAAAAAAATTGCTATAAAATTTGAATGCTGTCTTTGCCACGATTTATCTGTGCTGCAACGTTGCCGTGAAAAGGTGCTCGGATGTGACAACAGCCTTAGCGCTGATTCTCAGTGAGACCAGCTGCAATATATATGCGGTGGAAAAGAGATAAAATTTAAAAAGAAAAGTAAATTTGCCTGTGTTTCATCTGCACGTGTTGTATTTTAACGAAAAGAAAACGACTCGGTTGATCACTATCCACTATTGTGTGTTATATAAGCTGAAGTGGAAATCGCTTTCGCTAAACTGACAATCATAGGGGAAGGGAAACTGGAGTGGTAACATTGGGCACGCTAAAACAGTGCGGGATAACATATAAGATGATGTGACGATATGCGCGATGTTGTGGGGAGTCGATAGATGCATGTGGCACGGGACCGTGCTCTGTGCCTCTAGGTAGAGCCCTTCTCTACCTACAAGTAGTCTGAACAGATGCTGCCCTGTGACACATTTCTGCCGACAAACAGCAACTTTTTAATCGGCTCACCCGATGGTAAGTGATTACCGTCGCTCATATATCTGCAACACCAGAGAAGCTGCAGGTGCGTTGCAGGCTTTTAAGGTTATTTTAGGCGACGGTAAGGGAATGCGGAAAGGATAAAGTGGGCCTTCGGTTACCGAACGAAACGTGCCTCTGCTTCACGCCATTCGAGTAGCAACAAAAGCCGCCACTTGACTCTATCCTGGACATAAACGTATGTATGTGCGAATGAGGTCACGATGTTATATACTTAAGGTCAAGTTACATAATACATAATGTTCAAAGATTAATTGTGCCTACCGCCCATCGATCCAATATCCGTCCATTGATGTTCTGACACGAAACGACAGTTTACATTTGCAACATTGTTTTCATTAATAAAATAAGTTTTCAAATTATGTCTACGTAATAAAAATGTGACACACTTTTCTGTTTATTTCACAAATATATTTCTAGATCACGGATATACTTAAATATCTAAATACGTATATATACGTATTATTACACCCTTTTAGGTAGACAGAGGTTACGCTTTTATTTTGGTAAAAGTATTTTCTGCAAATCTGAAAGTGGGTGACTTCTACATCTCAGGGAGATAGAAATTGGTTATCGGTGGTTCTGCTCCCAGAGATTGCTATTATAATTTCGTGACCCTTACCTCTTGCTATTGAAGAGATATCATATGTCAGATTCTTACGCGACTCTATGTAGAATATAATATAAGAATGATGCCATGTGGTAACATTCTTATATTATGTATATTGTTATAACTTTAGATGATTTCGCAGAGCCTTACGATGTCTTCAGTCGTAATTATGAATACAGGACGTCTTGTAGTTGTATGAATCAATATCTTACCTAACCTGTAAATAGTCCACTAGAGGACCTATGACTCTCACATAAGGAGGATATGCGTCAAGTGGATTGTAGATCGCAGTATCAGACACCACGTGTCCTAGACGGCGCTGCCTGTCATTGGTACGCCTAACTTCGATCTGGTATTTTTTTGAGATGCTTATCCCGCCCATCCCATCTGTCGGTAGTCATTGTGACTTTCAAAGGTTTTCCTTTAGTCTCCTCCTACGACACCCAAAAGGAAGAAAGGCTGTGGCAGATTCCAACGGCTGTAAAAGTAGCAGCCTGTAAGTGCCCACCGCTGGGCAAATGCCTCCTTCTCAAATACGCGTATCAGAGAGGGTTTATCAGCCGGGAAGTGCCTCCTCGATAGTAATTCTCAGTCATACAGGTTTCCTCCCAATATTTTCCTTCACCGCCGAGTAGAGTCTTCACGTAGTAAATACAGCACTTAAAATTGCTACTTACAAATTAAGTGGTGCCGGCACCGGGGATCGAATGAAGCTAAAGCTAAAGTGCGCTCACTTTAGCTATGAAGCTAAAGCTAAAGTGCGCTCACTTTAGCTATGAAGCTAAAGCTAAAGTGCGCTCACTTTAGCTATGAAGCTAAAGCTAAAGTGCGCTCACTTTAGCTATGAAGCTAAAGCTAAAGTGCGCTCACTTTAGCTATGAAGCTAAAGCTAAAGTGCGCTCACTTTAGCTATGAAGCTAAAGCTAAAGTGCGCTCACTTTAGCTATGAAGCTAAAGTTAGCGCACTTTCCACTGGGCTACCACGGCTTGCCTTCATCATCATCATCATTTCAGCCTATCAGAAGTCCACTGCTGAACATAGACCTCCCCCAAAGATTGCCACGAAGCTCGGTTCAAAACAATTAGGATCCCTACGGAGTTCTCCGACAGAGGTATCTCATTACTAAAAAGGTTGTTCCTATGTCCCTCTGTCGAGGAATAAAGATTTTGATTGCTAAATACACAAACAGCTGTGTGACGAGGCCTTTACGATTCGATATAAAACTTGTGTCGTACAATAGATTGCTAACAATACACGAGCTATAAATAACTACAATAATATAATAATTAATTGTATGCTTATATAGAACCGTACTATGTGCCATTTTGTGCCTGCCTTGAAGTTATCGTAAAATTACTCTCTAAGAAAACTACCACAGAAAATATTGCGCATTCAAATGCAAAAATATTGCACGTTCAAATGCAAAAATATTGCACATTCAAATCCAAAAATATTGCACGTACAAATGCAAAAATATTGCACATTCAAATGCAATAATATTGCACATTCAAATGCAAAAATATTGCACGTTCAAATGCAAAAATATTGCACATTCAAAGGCTCACAAAAATATTACCTTTCGACATAAAACAAACCGTATATACGATCATCGTAATGAACAATGGCAAGAATGATGCGTTAATAAATAAATAAATAAATAAAGATCACATAGAATGAGTATTCAAGAACTTTAAAGGAAAAGTTCACGAGTGACATACGAACACATGTCCATCAGTAAAGACGTTATCATTGCACACAAAACAACACACACATACAGGTGTCTAATGAACGGTTTAGTTAGTACCAAATATAGAGAACCACGCGCCTATGTCTATAATTAATTCCAATTATTTACAATTCCTAAATGGGTTCCTACTTATTATAAAACATAATTGTCGCCTAAAAATACAATGCGTGATCATAAATGCGATGAAATGCATAGAAACAGATCAAATATAAAATGCATCGATCGAAATATACGCCACGAGCCTGCCACTGGATTTTCGATCGCAACCCAAGGGCGGTAAGTTACATTTTCGAACGGAAACCTAACCTAAACCACTCATTACATTCCTAAACAAGTTCCAACAAACCACGGACTACGGCGGTGCGCTTCTGATGAAATATCTCGTCCATCAACTAGAACCTATCATAGTTAATGTTTACAGAGTGCGATTACTTTACAACAATGATTTTAATATACTACGCATATCATCATCATCATCATTCCAGCCTATCACAAGTCCACTGCTGAACATGGCCTATGTCCACTAGCCCAAGGATTGCCACGAAGCTCGGTCCTGAGCCACCTGCATCCATCGACCTCCCGCAACACTGCGCAGGTCGTCACTCCATCTCGTGGGGGGTCGTCCTACACTGCGTTTGCCTGTACGTGGCTGCCACTCGAGAACCTTTTTTCCCCAACGGTTGTCAGTTCGGCGAGCTATGTGGCCTTACCACACCGCTAATGTACGGTTCATCCTACGTACAGTTAATTTGCCTAAACCCGCGACCTACTTAAAGCGTTTAACGTAATAAATAATAGCGTATAACGTACGTAGAAACGACTTAGTGGTTAACTAATGGTTTGTTACGAATTCACCTATACTATTTCGGAATCCATTTTTTGTCTCATCTTCAAGTTCAAGAATGCTACATTATAAGTGTGCAACGATATGAATTATTCAAAATTACTTCGCACAGTCCACCGCTGGAGATCTTGTAGCATTCAGGATACAAGGTTCATATGAATGATATTTTGTATAAAACAGTTTTAGATAGGATATTTAAGTACAATGATGTTTAAGTTTAAGCACCATTATCCTTCCTAGGTTTAGATGGACTACGAAACATGACGCCGTAAGTTCGAGCCCCGCCATTCGACTATTGTCTTGAACCATTCCAGATACAAGCTGTAATGCTTAGCTGGAAGGTTAAAAGGAATATTAGTAATATTCTTTAATAAATACCATTACCAGTATTCTTTCAGTAAAAAAGTAAAAGAAAGATTAATTAAAAATACAGAAATTCTTTTAACGGAAATAAATGCGCAAAAATAACTTTCTGTATCTAAAATTTAATTAAGTAGCTACCATAGAATCCCTAAAACTGTAGATCATATAGAACTTGTCAATAGTTTTTTTTTTTAATTAATAGAGAGCAAACGAGTGTTGTAGACGCACCTTGTACTTTTGCGTTTCGTCCGGTGTATGAGATACACGGAGGCCCACTCCTCCTCCCCATCCCCCTCCTCATCCTCCCTCCCATCTTCCAAATATCCTTAAAGGCCAGCATCGCACCTGCAGCACCTATGGTGTTGCAGATGTACGTGAGTGACGGTAATCTTTCGGTAAAAGACGGTAGTCTTTCTCCTAAAAAAACCTATATATTAGAGTGATCCATAATAAGACCTTACTTATTCTTTTACTTATGCGTAGAAAGTTTCATTAAAATCGGGTTACTAATTACAAAGATATTGGACTTGAAACTTTGTGTGTAAAGTCTTCAAATTTAAACCCAGGCTTCTCCTAATGATCCAGCTGTAGGTATTGATACCGTGAACGAAGATCTCGCATGGATTTCCGAACAGAGAAAGGCTTATGATCTCAAGGTAATTAATACATTAAAGAGCCAAGTCGTAATAATTGGTAGCTCGAAATTAACTGGAAAATCTATTTTGCATATGCCTCCTCAAGTTATTCTCAACGGAAGTGTTATTCTCACTAGTAACAAAGTCAATGATTCGGGTATTGTCATAGATTTCTCTTTCACGTGGACCTCAATTACAAGAAGTAAGTCGGAAACTATTTCTCTCCGCCGGATTTTTGAGGAGATTACGAAACTTTCATCCTAAGATTTCGCTTGCACCGTCTCTTCTCCTTCCAATTCTCGATAATGCAGACTTCAGCTATCTAGATCAAATCGAAAAGCAACTTAACATGCCTGTGCGATCTCAATTTGTTTTGTATAACATTCATAATTGGTCTACGCAAGTTTAATCATGTTCGCAATTACGTCCGTACGTCACTCGTAACAGGCCCACTGAAAACCAGCTCTGTAGTCTCGTCTCAACTGCAGCATCAAGCTGAGTGCGGTCTATTCGCCCCGTGCGCCACGCAACGCGTCTAGAGGAGGCAACGTTAAACATTGTTTGTTAAAATAATTGTTTTATTCAATGTTTGTTTGTTTTTGAGTGGCGTTTTTGTTCAATAAATGTTTCTTTCTTTCTTTCTACTAAGCTCAAATGACTATTCACCTTCGCCGGAATGCTCATATTCTCTCTCTTCTATACAATATATTGTTTACTCTTATCAACCTTGACATCTTGAGGAACTATTTGAATTCCTTCATGATTCTCATTCGCGGCTTTTAAAGTAATCGGCCAATGAAAAATTATCACCCGATGCGTGTCAAACAGAAAATATAAGCGCCGATAGCCGAATGGGTTAGGGTGCGGACTACTAAACATGATGTTGTAAGTTCGAGCCCCGCCATTCGACCATTGTCGTGAATTACTCCAGATACAACCCGTAAGCTTAGTTGAATGGTTAACAGGAATGTTAGTAATGTTACTTAATAAATAGCATTGCTAGTATTCTTTTAAAAAACAAAAATGTAAACACTCATTCATTCAAACGATCAACAAAAACTTTAAAATTGAACTTTAAACGTTCTCCGATCTACGTCACCATAAGGTCGTTAACACATTAGAGTGTAATCACGCTCTACGGCCGTGGTTACGCCTAATTACACTGATGTCAATGCGACCAGTATTTTGTAGATAATGATGTACACGTTTCCTTATTATTGATGGGCGATAATGGAATGAAAATTGGAGATATATTTAATGAAACATTCGATGTGAAAGACAATACAGCCTAATGAGTCAGGGTGCGGACTGCGAAATATGACGGCGCAGGTTCGAGCCACTATCTTAGTGGACACGGAGTTTTGCTTTAATTTCACAGAATGCAATTGACCTGAGTTCGATCCCCGTTTCCGGCACCACTAAAACTGACGTCTAATTTACCACGTGCTCAGCGGTAACGGACTTGCGACAGTTTCTAATGATAAAGATACGATTCATATAGGAAAACATTTAAAACTGAATATAAGTGATACACAATTACTGTTGTGCAAAAAAAAATTAATGTTCTAGAGTTTACATCGCGAATGCCATAATTGAATGTGCTGAAATACTCGAATTTCTTATACACTAGGTCAAGTTTCATTGCATCGAATTTCATATCATCAAAATGTTTGATATCAAATCCGATACTTCTTTCTTAGATTCCAACGGCGTGTGCGATATTAAATTGCAAACATCATAAAGACTAACTCCAGTTTGAATTGTTTGAAGAAAAAAAAAACACGTGGTAGAGCCAAGCAGCGGCTTCAGCTACTGCTCAAATGGGCCAACTCGCTCTGGGTAGTGTCACGACCTCACAGTATATCGGTGTGAAGTTGAGGCATCTCGTGCTTCCGCGTTTCGTTCGGCGAGTGAGGTAACCGGAAGTCCTCTATCTCTCCCTATCCTCTCACCTCATCCTCCCAGCTCCCAAATATCCCTAAAGGCCGGCAGCGCACCTGCAGCTCCTCTGGTGTTGCAGATTTACGTGGGAGACGGTAATCACTTACCATCAGGTGAGACGCTCGCTCGTTTTCCACTTTTGCCATAAAAATACCTAACCGGCGCTTGTTGGTACTTCCAAAAGATGTAAACCTGATCTTATTACGGTTCTTATGTCTGTCTGTCACATACCATTTGCAACGAACACTAAAATATTCAAGGTGTAAGAATGTTGTTTTTGTCTGAAACTAATATCAATTAGCATACAAGCTATCAGAAATAATTTCTGTAGGAGTTAATATTTTACTAGAGCCGTGGTAGCCTAGTGTTCAGGGCGCTCACTTTAGTTTCATAAATCGCGAGTGACCTGCGTTCGATCCCCGGTGGCCGGGAGCACTAAAACTGTTAATAGCCATTTTAAGTGCTGTGTTTACCACGTGCTTGGCGGTGAAGGAAAACATGGTGAGATAACCTGTACGTCTGAGAAATAATAAAATAATATTATTTCGAGGATATGTGAAGCCCGCTAACCCGAGCTGGAGCAGCGTAGCTTCCCGGCTCGAAAACCCTCTCAAGGGGCACTTCCGGGCTGCTACTTTATGGCTTAGTAGTTAGCTCACCTGCCAATTGAGCCATGAGTTTTGGGTTTGAATTGATTTGAAGCCAAAGTTATTGGTTATCAGGTATGATTGTCCCCTTTCGTCCCGTATTTTCGACACTGCATTCGACTATTCCTTTGATCTCATCTCAAAAGCGTTACATCAGATGCGAGGAGATAAAAAGGATAGAGCACATGCGGACGGCATAGGAACTACATCATTCGTAATTTCTATATTCAATCCATCTAGATAACTAGATTCATATAAGCGCTTGTCAATCTCAAGTGAGCATCATGAGCGATAGATTGCATATTGAAGAAGTAAGTGCATAAGCCATAGCCTACTTAATCTCTTACTCCTTCGAACTATGTCTATTAAAATTCCAGAGTGGCAAGTTCGTACAAACAAAGGCAATCCAAGACGACCCGCTCAAGATGGAGTAATGTTGAGCGAAGTAGATGAATGTAGTTGGCTAAAGACCGTGCTTTGTGGTCATACTGTGAGAGGCCCTATGTTCAGCAATGTATTTGTGACATTTATATTTGAACAATTTTTTTTTTATACATTTAAAATTTATTTAAATACTTTTAAACAAAAGTATTACAAAGGGCGGACTTAATGCCTCTTGGCATTCTCTGCCAGTCAACGTGGGGCGTGGAGAGATATAGTAAGGGTGCCAAACATTAAATACAGACGGAATAAATACATATAAACAAATATGAATACATATATATATACATAAATACACATACATACAGCATACAAAATATTATTATAATTACAATGACCGATGATTACAAAAGTGGGAACGGATGTCTTGAAGAGGTGTTCACGTACCAGTCTCTTGAACGATAACTTTCTGGACACTTTCCTAATGTCTTCAGGCAAGGAATTCCAGAGTGGTGCAGCCTGAACAGTGAAGGAGTATCCATCCGTTATATCCATTTTTTTTTTTTTTTTATATAGAAGAGGGGGGCAAACGAGCGTGCGGCTCACCTGATGGTAAGTGATCACCGACGCCCACGAACATCCACAACACCAGAGGAGCTACAGACGCGCTGCCGGCCTTTACTTTACTTTAGTTTAGTTTACTGCAGATGTAATGATTTCAGATACGATCACGTATAGAATCTCGTTCCGGTTCCAAAGGTCGTCGCTGGCGATACCCACTGGCTAAAGAGTATCGTTACATAAATACCCGGAGATTTAGCAAAAACAAATGAAAACGATAAGATACAATAGAGTTTACATGTCTGTCTAACGAGATATGTGCGAAAAGGTCAGTGTGAAGATTGAACTCACGTGGCGCCAGACACGCCGATGACCCAAATAACAAAAACATCAATTACAGTGATAGTTATGTTTTAACTTTTGTTTTTTCTATCTTATCAAATGTGTGTACAATTTTAAATATTCTAATCATTGTTGTTTGTGAAATAGTTGTATAATCACGTGCGTCATAGCAGTCAGTCTGTGTGTATTCTATACCTCTTCTCAGAGAGTGTTCATGGGAATTAAACTCACTCTTTCTTTCCTTCCAAATTAGCCATCGCTTTACAAGACGAATGGATATGCAAAATTTGATTTGATGTTTCTGGTAGGCACAACAACAGTGAATACCTATCCAGGCTAACGTTACTACAATCTTGAATCTTACCCCTAAGACGGGGTGAAATTTTACATATTCCCAACAAAACACCAAAATTTGCATATCACTTTGGAATATGCATATAACTTTTGCATATTCCAAACAGAAATACCTGTTTGTGCCAAAATTCCATTGCAAGCCCGCTTTTCCAATGTGAATATGAGGAAACGTTACAAGAAATGCATGATAGCTTTTGCTCACCAGTTTCTTCTAATTTACTTCCTCTCCTATGTGTCTGTGTGTGTCAGTCTGCTGGAGACACGTAACTTGATGAAGAAGATACACTGCTGTACTTTACGCTTTTAAAAGTCAATAAATGTTTCAATAAATGGAAGCAATCAGTCTGCAACGCCAGGTGTAAGCTCTCCTAAAGTTTACTCGACTTCAAAAGTACAGTACAAGAAAAGCAGCATAACTGCTCAGTATAAAAAATATGTAGCATACACGTGAAGTTATCACCGATCGATAGTCTCTCTCTCTCACTCTCACTCTCTCTCTCTCTCTCTCGGCAGAGGGTTATTTATGAGCAGTAACTTTTCCCTTTTACGCTATTTAATCTGCTTATACCCAATCCGCACACGCTCTAACCTACGGGCCTTCTGCTCGCGTCCACTGAAGCTGTCAAGGCCACCGGGCCGACAGCGCATCTACCGTGAGATTTTTAAGTCGGTCCAACAGCTTCGGTCACTACTAGGTGTTAGTTTAGGGTATACTAGGAGTTACCTTTCCCACACGTAAACTAAAAAAAAAACACACACACACTTTTATGCGATACGATTGGATAAACGGACAGATGTATTAGAGACAAGGGATGTAATAGAACGCGGCAAGATCTGAAAATAAACGATTTGTATTTCGCACAATTCACCTGACGGTAAGTGATTATGAACATCTGCAATACTGGAGGAGTGCAGATGTACGTAAGTGCAGAGGCTTTGCCGGACTTTAAGCATATTTTGGGGGGGAGGGTGAAAATGCCTCTACATCCGACATTCTGCGTGACGCGTTCTAACATTCCTACCACCACCTCTAACATTCCATCGATACCACCTAGATGGTTGGCATTCCACCACAGTGCGTTTTAATCGAAGTTTTCCGCCACGCACTTCGACTTTGTGGTATCAGCTGTCGCCAGCAGTATTTCCGAACAGCTACGACTTAGTGACCTTCAAGAAAAGAGCTTATTCCTTCCTTAAAGGCTGGCAGCGCAACTGTAGTTCCTCTAGCGTTGTGGATGTTCGTGGGCGTCGGTGATCACTTACCATCAGGTGAGCCGCACGCTCGTTTGCCCCTTCTTCTATAAAAAAAAAAAAAAAAAATAACAGTACTCAATTCAAAACTTGTTTTAATATTTCGCCGGGTCCAATGTTTCGGAGACTGTCTGATCTTAATTAGCGACAGTCGATTAATAACTGTACCTCGATAGTAGAGACGAGATAATCTTAACGTAGTAAACCTTTTATGGCCGTTTATATTATCCTGATCTACAAACCCACTTTACTATTTAACTCGCGAACAGATAACGTTTATCGGGATCGTAACATTAATTATGGAAATAAGACAAAGTTGAGTGAGTTAAGTAATGTATTGTTATAACACTCACGTCAAGTTATAAGAAGATAAATAGAGAAAACATGTCTCACCTTCACGATTATTTAGTTTAGGGAAAAAAAATTATTTCAAAATTTATTATATTTTCAATTCACATTCCTCTCGTTTAGTTTAGAAAATCGCCTTTACTTTTCGATATTCTTAAAGAGTAAAATGCCTTTAAGTGCCCACCGCTGGTCGAAGAACACCCTCTGAATCCTCACTATGTTTTCCTTTCACCGGCGAGCAGGTGGTAAATACAGCACGACGACTTCTGGCATACGAGCCCAGGTCGTCTCGCGCTCTATGAAACTAAAGCGAGGCCACTGCTCTTGATATTTTTATGAAGTGTCAGAATTGAGATCTTTATACTGGAAAACAATTGTTTCAGTTCAGTTTAGCACGTGATAAATTCAGAATTTAAAATTGCAATTAACTGTTTTTATGTTTCCTGTACCGGTATTTGAATTCGGGTCACTCGTCTATTATTGCATAATAGGCACCATCGTGAGATGTAGCAATAACTTTTGTGCGGATTTTAATAATCTACTTGAATGATTAAAGTTAAAAAAAATAATGTCATATGCCGTTTAGTTATTGATTAATTTTATGGTTACTCATTTATCTCATCTTTAAGTTATTAACGTATGTCTTGAGAACCGCCGCAAAACATATTACGGTTTCAATTTATTTATTTATTCGTTATTGAACATTACACCGGTGAAGGAACAATGCTAAGAGCGTTATCTGCCAGACAACCTCGGGGCAGTTGTAAGACATTGAGAGCGATTACAGAAAACAAGAAAGAAAAAACCGGCCAAGTGCGTGTCGGAACTCAATCTATTGGGTTTCCGCATATCGTACCATTTAACACATTTTTTTTTAACTAATTGTTTAATGAAACGGTGTTTTCAGTACTTGTACAAATTAAGTATATGGTATATAATACACAGAAATACCAATTTCCTAACTTATTCAGTTTTTGAGATCGTAAAAAGGTCAAAAACGAACGATTTTTAGCCGGCCTGTCATTTCTTTATTTTTAAAGATAAAAAGAATTAAAACTATATTTGTACTGTACTTAATGAGCTCTAGACTAGTACAGGCATGTTCGAGTTTGGGTCAACACTCCACACCTGGTCTGTAACTCATTGAGATCCGTGACATACAATCGGACAGCAGAGTGATATTAACACGGGACTGTTTTGCCCTTTGGGTGCGGAACCCAAAAAAAAGTATACTTACAATACAGCATACAATATTAAATACATACATATCTACATAATGTCATTCAATCATTACTAACATTCCAAGTAGTTATAACTTTAAAACATTTTATGATCACACAAGCAGTAGCTTTTGTTACTGTTCGAATGGACTTCTGCGTTTCTTTCAGTGACTAAGGTAACCTGAGGCCCACTCCCTCTCCACATCCCCCTCCTCATCCTCCCGCCAATCTCCCAAAGGCCGGCAACGCACCTGCAGCTCCTCTGGCACTATGTCTCCTCCTCACAAGAGCTTGGTCAGCATTGTAGTATTAGTCAAATAGATAAGACCTAAGTTCAGTTCAGCTCCAGACACCGTCAGAGTCAGTTAATTCGAGTCTCGCTCAGAAGTATCTTTCACAATGTTTTTTCTTGTAATCAACTTCAAACACACGTGGTTAAAAAGGGTTTTTTAAAAGGCCTTTCGAAAAAGCCCATGGCGGTATGACCACATGGAATATTAGGGTTGTCAGAGGAAGAAGGAGAGAAACTGGCTTGCAGTCCACCTGGTGGTAAGCGGCTGCTGCAGCCCATAGACACCCATAGACACAAGATTATAGATGCATTGTCAACCCTGAGGACTGAGATGGAATGCCTCTCAGCTCGTAATTATACTGGTTGTCCACTCCTTCTACAAACCTGAACACATCAGTTATTGCACTGGTGTATCCTGATCCTGATGCTGTGCCAGTAGCAATGTTTGTAGTCAACGATACAAAAATATTACATACGTTTCGAGAACGTATCGAGAAAGTTTCGAAAGCCATCGGTACTAGCCCTTCTCTCATAGGTCCCTTGTTCTTCTCTATAATGGCAGATTGGCTAAACACTCTACTATCATGATAGCCATTTAATACAAAATCATTTAAGTTTTTTTTTTTTTTTTACAGAATATGTTCCGCTACTTCGCCCTGTTCTGCGTTATCGCCCACTTACACGATGTTGAGGGAAATGCTATCTCTAACGAACTGATTAATGACAAGGAAATGCTAATGGCGTTTGTTGTAAGTATAAAAATTGTATCGTTTATTTTATTTTCAGTTAAATATGTAGGTAAGTAAAACGTATATGAGTATTATGTATCTGTCAATGTAACAATACCATGAGCCAGGAGGAGTGGCCACGCGTATCCTGTTGGTGTACTTCACATGTCCTCGAATTAATATTTTTATTATTTCGAGGACATGTGAACAGGTGCCAAGTCTCCTCAGTGTAATCAAAAATCAATGATTCATTATTTGATATCCACATGAATTTTCAACGAAATGTCATCTTTCTTTCATATCAAGAAAGCCTTTCTTTCATATACTAAGGTATGCGGAGAAATTTAACTTGCTAATAATTATATAATTTCATAAATTTACAATGAGTGATCGAACAAAATTGACGAGGATTTGGCCAATTTTGACCACGGCAGCAACCTCCAAAAATAATTGTTAATTTTTTTTTTATTGTGGGAAGGCGACGATCGAGAATGCCTGATGGTAAGTTATCTAAGTTATTGCCTTTAGGATATAGGGGAGCAAAAACACGCCTCTACTTCACGCCCGCATTCTGCAATGCCATGTCGGCCAATTCGAGCAGCAGCTAAAATCGCCGCTGGGCTCTAACCGCTTACAGAACCCCTTAGCTCAGCAGTCAGGTACGCCGTTAGCTAAGTCGCGCGGTCGCCGAACAAGACAATACTGTACGCGGAATAATAAAAAAACTCTTTCACTCTCGAAGGTTAACCGGCACGGTGAACGAACACCCGATGCCGTTGAGCTCTCACTTTCAAACGAAAAAGAGAAGCTGCAGAACCTTACTTATATCGAAGGTCTCGAAGGACTTACGAATGTGAGTATACTCTTTACATAATAATACTTTATAGTTATTAATAATATTCGGATAGTCGTCTTTGCCAATGGGTTAATCCCAGTCAGCCATGCGTAACATCTGAGGCGGCTGAGATGGAGTCCCTGCGAACACTTCCGTGCATCATCGGTATTTTTTTATAAAAAAAAAGGCTTACTTTTGACCTCGATCTTGCTTGATGGAAGACGAAGATGAGGTTTAGGACGGTACACGTTTGCCTAAGTGTCCGTTCACTTTGGCCTTAAAGATGTCCAGATTATAGGTACTACAGTGCCGCGAGAGACTACAGATAATAGTTCCGTGTCTGGGTCGTTTGTCCGTGTGCAATTTATGTACGTAAACTGCCTTCTCGACACGAGATATTCCTACCGTGGAAGGTAATGTTCTTTAAATAAAAAAAATCACGCTAACCGCTAACCTGGAGTAAACCGCTGTGTCTGAACTGATCTGCGATTAAGTCTCAAGCTACATTATTATTTAACCTGAACATTGTTCGTTAATAAAATATTTTTTTAAACGTGACCGTGAACAGTCATTAAACGGTTCGACAGTATGGCGTATAGCGTTAGAGGCCATCTTTTATCTAGATGTAAATGAATGTCAAGGAATAAACGAAGTGAAGACTTAAATATTACGATGCATTAGTGGTTAGACGCTTTAATTTTATAGTACATAAGCGTCCGGGATTCGAAATCCCGGTGCCGGTAGCACTAACATAGTTTAGTTGCAATTTAGTGTGCTGAATTTTTGACGTTTTTTTTTTGGAATACGGAAAGGATTGCTTAGCAGTGGGACTTTAGCGGAGCATGACTCTGTCACATCTAAAGTAATTTTAAAATTTAGGAATATCTTCATCCCTTTTTAAACAATTTAAGACAAACAGTCACGTTTGTAAATTCAAATCAAATAGCAAAAATTCAGCACCAAACCGCCATGGCTTCGAAAATCTACGCTGCGCAATGTTTTCCTATTTTAAAACATTCGTTAAACAAAGACTTTATAAAAAGGGTTATTGTAATATAAAGGATTACATGGATGATATTAAGCCCTGGGAATGAATTGATCGGCCCCAAGCCGTTTCTAGGGAAAAACTTGTAATATTAATTTATTAAAACATATTGTATAGTTGAAAAAAATACAGCAAACAAAGAGGATTCCTACGGAGATTCTACGGAGGAACCTCATTACGAAACGGTGGTAAATTTTAAATACGACGTGCGACGAGTGAAATGTATGTTTCTTACGTTGAATAAATAATCTGATTTGATTTGATTTTGATAAAAAAAAACGATATTGACTCCGTACCCTTTTTTTTTGTTTTTGTTTCGAGACATTTAGTGTTATGTATTTGATAGTATTAGGTTTTAGACAAACTAGCACATCGCCATTGTGTATGTATGTATTATGGCCAGGAGTGATGCGCGTCACAAATTCCACTTTCGCAAAACGTTCGGCCATAACAAATATAGAGTTACGAAAATCGTGAAAATTTTCAGCTCGGAAAACGTAGAGCCTACCAAATCGGGAAGTTCATCCGCCAACGTTACGGTGCTCAGGGGTCCAAGTTACTCTCGAACATCTACTTTCAAGACGAGATAACGGTTAGGAGTACGGACAAGGAGCGGACAAAGATGACGGCGCAAGTTGCTATGGCTGCTGTTTACCCGCCGGAGGTTGAGCAGCAGTGGGACGAGGGTCTGGGCAAGGTGTGGCAGCCGGTTCCGTACACAGCCGTGCCTTTGACCGAAGACTATGTGAGTACACAGTAAAATAAGCCTATATTAACACATTCTCCAGCAAAAATCCAGTCCAAAGCCGGCATGCTATGCATGGAAGAATTACCCATGCTCACCGCACTGGGCACGGGAGTTGGCACACCGTGATGGTACCAGTGACGCTGCGCCCCATCTGTCACCAGAGCCAGGTCCGATAATCACCGGCACCACGTGCAGTTGAGGTTGACGTTTGGTGAAAAAGTTAGTTAGTTTTTTCAGCAGCCCCTAATTAGTACCACTATTGGACGGAGGCCTCTTCCAATGAGGGGTGGCTTAGTTTAGAGATTGCAGTACTAGACGTCTCACATCGCGACGCTGGTCTAGATAATGTGGCGGGATGACGGGCATTGATATTGTCACCCGGATCGAGCGAAACTGCATCATCATCGTCGAAAGCCTATCCAAGTCCACACCTGGACATAGGCCTCTACCAGGAAATTTCCACGAAGCACGCTCCTAGACAACCTGCATCCGTCTACTTCCAGTAGCGGTGTGCAGGTTTTTTTTTATGGAAGAGACAGTGGTTCACCTGATGGTAAGTGATTACCGTCGCCCACATACATCTGCAACACCACAGATGCTGCAGGTGCGTTTCCGGTTAAAGATATTTGGGAGATGGGAGGGAAGAGGAGGGGAATAGGGAGGGGGTGTGGGCCTTCGGTTACCTCACTCACCGAACGAAACGCATAAAGCACAAGATGCCTCTACTTCACGCCGGTATTCTGCGAGGCCGTGGTACCAATCCGGTCGAGCCGGCCCATTCGAGCAGCAGCTAAAGCCGCCGCTTGGCTCTACCACGCTTATAGCTAAAGTTGTCACTACATTTTGTACTATGCTCAGAGTTACTCAGAGTTTCCTAAGCAGGCTATGGATGGTGGAGTGATGAACTCCTCTATAGGACTGGAGTAACCGACATAGATGTAAGAGTCATCAAGATGCAGTGGTGATTGTCGCGTCACACAGCTCGCAAGACTGCCGACCTATCGGGAAGAAAGGATCTCATGTCGACCTCGTACAGAACTGAATATGGGTCTCGAAGTTCCACTTCTTTGACGGCTCGGTGGCGTAGTGGCTAAGAGTTTAGCTGCGGCGCTGTGGGTCGCGGGTTCGATTCCCACACGGGACTAGTATCTGTAAGGACTACAAATAATTGTTCCGGTTCTGGGTGTTTGTCTATGTGCAGTTTATGTATGTAACCTGCCTCTGCGTCACAGGAGAAATTCCTATAGTGGAAGGTTAATGTTTTAAAATAAAAAAAAATAAAGAGACTTCTTCGTCATCCTCTCTCTACCAGGACTACATGTCTCGGTTCTCGGTTCTTGCTGTAGAAATTGTCCGTTACGCTCGATTTTAATAGCAACATCAAAACTACAATGAGCCATCAAATCGAGTTCGACGTGGTTAACCTAAAACAGGTTCAATTATGAAAATATAATTAGTAAATTGAAATTAATTATCGTTGTAATTATTGCTGCATAATAGGACATAACAAAAATACGTTATTTCCCTAGAAATAATCAATTTAAATTAAGTATGATTAATTTACATAAACATTAATAAGTTATGCGCATAATCGTATAGAGATTATTGTTATTCTTATCACTAATAACTTTAAATAAATATCACGCGAATAAAACATGTTCAGCTAAGTGTTTCAACTCTCTGGGATTACTTGTTATGTAAGTTTTAAACTTGAACTCTACAATCTTGTTGATTGTGGAGTTATTATAATATACGCGTACATGTGTTTTCAGTTGATATTAACAAATTGTTATTGTTTATATGAAATGAGAGCCGTAGTAGCCTAGTGGTTATGGCGCTCGTTTTAATTTCTCAGAGCGCGTGCGACTCGGGTTCGATCCCCGGTGCCGGCACCACTAAAATTGTTAATAGCAATTTAAAATGCTGTATTTACCACGTACTCGGCGGTGAAGGAAAACATCGTGAGGAAACCTGCAGGTCTGAGTAATAATAAAAAAGTGTAATTCCGAGGATATGTGAAGCTCGCCAATCCGCACTGGAGCAGCGGGCCCTTCCCGGCTCCAAAAGCCTCTCAGATATCTGAGAAGCTATTGCCCAGCTGTGGGCACTTACAGGCTGCTATTTTACTTTACTATATGAAAGGACTACATATCAGTTTCTTTCAAGAACTTCATCCGTATTCTAATTTTCTTTTAAACGCATAACGTATAATGCAAATGACTTCGTTTCCTTTCCCAGTGCCGTTGACACAAAAATAATCAATTGTTATTTTCAAGTGCTGAATGTACCACGTGCGGAACATAATGGAACACGTCGTGAGGAAACGCAGACCTTCTCTAATTTATAGGTTGGTTGTCGAGATACAGGAATAAATAGCAACGCAGTACCAGCTTGGGTAACTTCATCCTTTCCTTAGACACGCAAGGTTTTTCAGGATGTGTTCCTTATCCAATGAAAAGTTTGTGACAATCGCTATTTAACATCATATTTAACAATGAAAAGTAAAGTAGCAGCCTGTGAATATCCATTGCTGAACAAATGCCTCCTCGTAAATACTTCTGAGAGAGATTGGAGCCGGTAAGGGTCCGACACTGCTCCAGTGCAGTTTGACGGATTTTCCATATTTATTAACCGTTAAATGGGTAAGGGAAGTGGTGTCTACCCAGACGGGCTCTTAAGTAGAAAAGATGGGTTTCCATAATAATTTCAACAGCGATTATCATTCTGTTTCCAGCTGCGTTATTACTCCAACTGTCAAAGGTTCAAAGAATTAATGGCCTCGGCGAAGGACGAGTCGATTCATCAAGAGTTCGCGGCGTTCGACGACCTGATCCCCATGCTGAAGGTCCAAACTGGCCGTAATTTCACCGAAGATCCTCTGATGTTTCAGGCACTCTTCGATTTGTTTAGGAGCCAGGTATGTAGTGAATATCTATTTAAGATTTATAATACCTACAATACTATAATGAACAAAGTTACTTGATCTTTACTGTTCTCATGGCTCACCTGATGGTAAGTGATTAGCGTCACCCACGTACATTTGCACCACTAGAGGACCTGCAGGTACGTTATCGGCCTTTATGAATATTTGTGTGATAGGACGGATGATGGGGAGGGCTGATGAGTAGAGGGAAATGCCCTCCTCTCTGAACGACACGTCCGGTCGACCCGACCCGTTCGAGTAGCAACAAAAACCGCCGCTTGGCTCTACCATATAGAAACTACTTTACTGTGACGCGGGTTCGAAATCATGCACCTATGTTATGGACTACTGTAACTAGTGATGGGAAGCAGCATCACAAGCCCCAGGTTACCAGCACTGCGCTCACCGACCCGCCTGCTAAGCGTGGTGAGGAAATAAAGTAAAGATATTGTCCAGCGAAGACCCAATCCTCTTCAATCACTCGCGCTCTATGAAACTAAAGCGAGTGCCCTGACCACTAGGCTTACCACGGCGCAGCTTGTTTATAGTCTGGTATTTTTCGAGATGGTTAACCCGCCATCTGACTGGTAGCCATTGCTATCTTCAAAGCTTTTCCCTTAGTCGGCCACCACACGGCAATGTTGTAGTTTTTAGTAGTTGCTACTGTAATTGAACTAACTACTACAGAGAGCGTTGTGGCGTGTAAGACGATGTAGTGACACGAATTGAGAAAGGGATGCCGAGCTGGTTTGGACATGTGGATAGGGTGGAAAGTAGGTTGACGAAACAAATATATGAGGCGAGTGTAAATGGTAGAGTCGGGAGAGGAAGACCTTGGCGAACATTTCACGATCAAATCGGAGACGTTCTGAAAAAAGGCCAGGTCAAGACGCTTAACCAACGAGCATGCATGCGAAGATTGATGAAAGTGGAAGAAGCGAAAGGCGTATGTCAGGACCGTAGCAAGTGGAAGAAGATTGTCTCTGCCTACCCCGTTGGGAAAAAGGCGTGAATATGTACATACATACATAATTGAACAGTTACTAATCGTCAAAATCCACAATATTTATTTAATAGTAGTTA
Source organism: Bhutanitis thaidina (assembly GCA_029286595.1). Lineage (NCBI taxonomy): Eukaryota > Metazoa > Arthropoda > Insecta > Lepidoptera > Papilionidae > Bhutanitis > Bhutanitis thaidina. The sequence goes on along the minus strand of JAGSMS010000020.1, from coordinate 1,504,464 downwards.
ATTTTTCAATTTTTTTTTATGACATTTACGTTTCTTACGTTTTTTATGTGACTTTCAAAATGACAAAATGACCGCGACAACATTCCTTATACACAAAACCTTTGAGGCGTTTTTTTTTTAATCGTAAATGTCAAAAAGCTATTAAAAATTAAAAAATAAATATTTCAATGTCAAATTAATTAGTTTGACATTCAAAATCGTCAATTTCCATAGACGCGTTCTTTATAATTTCATGGAATATATATTTTTATTTTACTGATTAAAAAATAGAAAACAAATTATTGTCATTTTTATCAGTATTGATGAACGGACTGTGACCTTAAAATTTATGAGCAGAGGTCTTACTATAGAGGTGTCATCTTCTTGGCATTTAGGACTCAAAAGGAAATTTCGTTGTTTATACTTTGACATTCAAGGGTCGAAGAGTATAGCCAAAGAGGTTAAATAATACATTACTATAATTTATATGCTTTTATGTTCTTTTGAATGTTCTTAATTAATAAGAATGCAAGAAGAATTAAATATGAGACTATTGCCACTGAAGAATATCTAGAGACACGGAAAGAACACACAACTCGGTCGGCACTAATCTTGTCCTCAATTGGAATCAAACCCACGAACCGCGCCACTATGGCAGGCGAGCTGTATCCTCGACGTTACAAAATGATACGGTTCAAATTAATTTTAATGAGTTGTAACAAAATCACCGAGGCCACTTCATTACCCTGTTACTTAGCATTGAACTTGATTGTTCCAGGTCGCCCTCGGCTTGGATGTACCGGATTGGGCTAAACCTATCCTGGCTAGATTGGGTGAAGCGTCCAGATTAGCATATAGGCTGTATTATAGGACAGCGGAAATGAAAAAGATCGGCGGAGGTAAGTCCTAACTCAAATGTGAAAAGTTGTATGTTTGCATTTTCGACGTTCAACAGCTTATAAATGGTCCAATGGTGCACATTGTTTTTATTTTATGGGAAAGGGGCAAACGTGCAAGTGATCACCGAGGCCCACCAACTGCAACACCAGAGGAGCTGCAGGTGCGTTGCCAGCCTTTAAGGGTTTTCGGGAGATCGGAGAAAGTATGTGGAGAGGGTGATGGTAAAAGGCGGAGTGGGCCTCCGATTACCTCACTAACCTAATAAAACGCAGAAGCAAAAGATGCCACTACTTCACACCGTGATACTAACCCGGTCGAGCCGGCCCATTCGAGGAGCAGCAAAAGCCGCAACTTGGCTCTACTGCTTACAAGATGCAAGAACAAACTCTCACACCTGTCACTCAGAGGGGTAGATAGCGACTACGGACTTCCATGTAGCACGATCCGTGCACACTTCTCACGCCCCTTTCACATGCTGTATGGACTTACTACCCATATATGCTTGTCGATAATGGGTACTCAGCAGGGCGTACGATTTGTTAACCTGAACCACAGCACCAGGTTGACAGAAAAAAAAAGGATATTTGAATTCAATACTATTAAGCATAAAGTTGCTTAGCGCGCTATGGAAAGGGATATGCTCGGTGTTTCTCTGCGTGATAGAGTCTGCAACGATGATATCCCCAGCAGAACTAAGGTAACCGACATAGCCGTAAAGATCAGCAACTGAAGTGGCAATGGGCCGGCCACATAGCTCGCAGAACTGACAACCGTTGGGGAATAAAGCTTCTCGAGTGGCAGCCACAAACACAAAAACACACAAACGCGGTGTAAGACGACCCCCCACAAGATGGAGTGACGACCTGCGCAGTATTGCGGGAAGTCGATGGATGCAGGTGGCTCAGGACCGAGCTTCGTGGCAATCTTTGGGGGAGGTTTATGTTCTGCAGTGGACTTGTAATAGACTGAAATGATGATGATCCGCTATTTTTTTTAGACAAGACTGCAAAGGAACACGCCTGATGGTAGGTGATTGTCAAAGTCCTCATACCTCTGCAGCACCAAGGGAGCTGCAGGTGCGTTGTCGGCCTTTAACGATATTTGGGGAAGGGGAAAGGGAAGAGGAAAAAACTCAGTCATGAAACGAAACGTAGTGGCACCAGATGCTTCTCCTTGCCTGCCCACTTGAGCAGCAGAAGCCGCCACTTGACACTAACACTGTTTTAACCTAGAAACTGGCAAGTTCCTTCGTGTTCGAAAAAACACCGCGCGTTCGGTTCACTCTTGCTCTCACTTGAAACTTGCGCAGTGTTGCGGGAAGTCGATGGATGCAGGTGGCTCAGGACCGAGCTTCGTGGCAATCTTCGGGGGAGGCCTATGTTCAGCATCCACTGCTGGCTGGCAGGCTGAAATGATGAAGCTTAAATTTAAAATTACGTCATAATTACCGAACTCAACGGGAAGGAATCGGTCAGCTTTAATTTGTTTTTAAATTTTAATCAATGGTTTTTATTACTAGTGTTGAAGTTCCAATGGTTGAAAAACATTTTTAAACATTATTCATCTCTTTATTACATACAGACATAAAGCTTGAAAGCAATTGCTATGAGATAATATATGTTGGAGGACAAAAGACGGGCTTAACGCCGCCGTGACGTAATTTCGTTGCTCGAACTATTTTAGAATATTTTTACTTGTTTTTACGCGAACACTATATATTTGAAATTATACTATTATTTTACGGATTTTAGCGCGTTAATTTTAATTATTATATTACCGACGCTGAATATGCTCACAGTATCTTAAGGTCGTGCAGTGTTATGCATGGTTATAAATTTCACGTTTATCAACAGAATCGTTAACAAAAAAAGAGCAAACAAAGAGTAAAAAAGTAACAGCCTGTAAGTGCCCACAGCTGGGTAAAGGCCTCCTTCTAAAATACTAGTATCAAAGAGGGTTTAGGAGCCTGGAAGGCCCGCCACACTGCTTCAGTGCAGGTTGGCGGGCCTCATATATCTTCGAAATAATAATTATTATATCTCTGACATGCAGCTTTCCTCACGACGTTTTCCATCACCGTTGAGCACGTAGTAAATACAGCACTTAAAATTGTTATTAACAATTTTAGTGGTGGCGGTACCGGGGATCGAACCCGGGTCCATCACGCTCTATGACACTAAAGTGACCGCCCTGATCACTACGCTACCACGGCTCTAACAAAGATAACAAAGAGTAATAATAGTTTATAGGTTAAATACAAAATTCACTTAAACATATGTGTGCGTGAAGTTAAACTGAATCTCTGAATCGGTTCCTAAGTTAAATTTGAGTGAGCCGGGGCAGCCTAGTGGCCAGGACGCTCGCTTTAGTTAAATAGAGCGCGAGTCACGAGGGTTCGATCCCCGGTGCCGGCACCACTGAAATTGTTAACATTAATTTTAAGTGCTGTATTTACCACGTGCCCGGTTATGAAGGAAAACATCGTGAGAAAACCTGCATATCTGAGAAATATTAATATGTAACCCGCATTGGAGCTGCGTTGCGAACCCTTCCAGGCACCAAAACCCTCTCAGATATTTGGGAAGGAGGAGGCCTTTGTCCAGCTGTGGGCACTTTCAGGCTGCTACTTAACTACTGCTTCTTTTCTCCTTAACTAAACTGGTACTTATTATTACAGGTGTCATGGTAAATGACTTCATCGCTGCTGCCGAAGATATCGTAGCGGGTAAAAGCATCAAGAAGAGGTTCCGTATGTACTCGGGCCACGACTTCAACATCGGCGCGCTGATGGAGGTCACCAGGATATCGAGGAGCGAGCAAACTGTCCCTGAGTATGGTTCTCTGTTCGCTCTCGAGCTGTATAGATCCAGAAGTAACGGAGAGTTCAGTGTTATGGTACGTTTCCTTTTTTTTTTTATTGTAAGTGATTACCGTCGCCCACGTACATCTGCACCATCAGAGGTGCTGCAGGTGCGTTGCCGGGCTTTTAGGGTATTTTGGAGATGGGAGGGAGAATGAGAAGGGGGATGGGGACGGGGTGTGGGCCTCCGGTTACCTCACTCACCGAACGAAACGGAGAAACACAAGATGCCTCTACTTCACGACGGTATTCTGCGGGGCCGTGGTACCAACCCGGTCGAGCCTGCCCATTCTAACAGCAGCAGGTACCACTAACACTTGTTAATAGCCCATACAATAGCTATTAACAAGTGTTAGACGTGCCGGCCACTAGGTATCGAACCCAGGTCACTGGCGCTCTATGACACTAAAGTGAGCGCGTTTACCGATTACATAATATGTTAACTTATTTCAATATCACTCGTTACATTATATGACGCGTGTCGAATTACTGTGCGCATTGAGTTATTTTAATGTGTGTGCAGTTGTCCATATGATACGCGTCAGACGATTGTATTACTATAAGCATTCGGTCAGCTTTAGTATAAAATAGTATAGAATATGTAGTATGTTCGGTGAGTGAGGTAACCGTAGCCCCACATCCTCTCCCTATTCCCCTCCGCTTTCCTACCATCTCCCAAATATCCTTAAGGACCGGCAACGCACCTGCAGCACCTCTGATGTTGCAGATGTATGTGGGCGACGGTAATCACTTACCAGCAGGTGAACCGCTTGCTCGTTTGCCGTCTTTTCCATAAAAAAAAAAAATCATAACATATTTTTTTTCAACAGCCGGTGTATCTCCCGAAAGCGGGTGAATCGGTCGCTCAGTACCTGCATTTCAGTGGCTGCGAGAACGACCGCTACTGCATTTACAATAAAGTCCGAGATAACACTAAAGAGTTCCTTCTGCCCGAGAAGGAGTTCTACAAAATCTGCAACATCAAGACTGAACTGTGATAGCTCGTTCGTAAATAACAATTGAAAAAAAAAAAAATAGAGCCCCAATGCAATGATTTTATAATACAGATACGTTATATGCTCACAAAATAACCGAAGAAAAAATGTTAGCGTGAACCGAGAAGCACGTGTATATCGCCTGCCTCTTCGAAATCGACTGAGGTCTGAGACAACAATTGGAGTCTTTTGAGTGCTTCATTTTTGTATTATAAAATCATTGGTCCGAACATACCGAACCTGCTCAATGTTTCAAACAGACATGGGATATTCCAATTCAATATTGATGTTATATATACCAATATCGGCACAAAGGATAAATAAAAAAAATTATAATAATATTGCAGACGAAAATTGTTACAAAAAATTGAAAAGGTTATATTGTTATTTCGGCGAAACGAATATGCATACTGTGATATTTTTTTTGTTTAGTTTTATAATTGTATTTGCTAAAGTTGTCGAATTGTAGTTAAGTAATGGAAGGAAAAGCTTTTTTTTTAAAAATATTGTTCCATAAAATTGTGCAACGAACTGTTGTGTTATTTTGTACAAAAGCAATTTTGTAAAATTCAAATTATTCATCGACAATTTCAAAAAAATAGTTCGTTTTATTAATATGTCGCAATAAAACTTTCTATGCAGCAGAATTTACTGGTTTTTATTATATTCCCTGTTACCCGAGATCAATCTCGATCACAGAGACCAATTATTAACAATTATTAACAATTAAGTCTTCATCAAAATAGGTAACCCACTTTCCATATTAGTTACTCTGTTCAGATATACGTACATGATTGTCGATGGACTTCACGTTAGATTATGAACATTATTCACCGAAACAATCCACTCCCACACCCCCTCTTCCTTTCCCCCTTCCACAAATATCTTTGAAAGCTCTGGTGTTGCAGATGTACGTGGGCGTCTAACCTAACCTAAAGATGTCATTGTCAAGCGTATAAGCCAAGGCTTACATAAAACTAACTTACTTACGTAAAACAGAGTCTTCATAATGCTTAAAAGATATCTCAACGGAAGTCAATGTTTGTGCCAAAAATACTCGTCATTATTCTGAAGCTACCCCCTTGGTCGAATGACATGTTATAGGTAATTGTAAACAGTGGAAAATATTTTTGGGACAATGTTGAAATCACACCGTAACGACGTCACCATGGAGGCGAATAGATTTAATCCCATATAATCCCAAACAGTATTTTGGGGCGTTGCAGTCCCTCTTAGTAATTTGACGAGGGTGGCCGTTATTACGATGTCAAATCTCGACGTACAAATGGCCGGCCCTCGTCAAAATCTCGGACGGAGCTTACACTGGCCATTTGTTCAAGGACTGATCTGTAGCATGTGTTATTACATGCGTACGTGTTAAAGAAACCAGAGGAAAAATCTGTCAGGATATACAAAGTTTTCACACTTTACGTATCATTATCCCGGGTTGTTGTCTTCGACGGACGTAGCTAAAATTCACAAACGTTAAAGTAAAGTAACCTGTAAATATCCCACTTGCGGGTAAAGGCCTCATCTAATTATTTGAGAAGGCTTTGGACCCGGAAAGGGTCCGCCACGCTAGTCTGTCCCCGAAATAACTTTTTAATATTTCTCTGGTATGCCGCTTTCGTCCTGATGCTTACCTTCACAGGAAAAAGTTATACTTCTATAGCGTAACAAAACAATAATTTTGTACCGTGTGCGTGTTTGTTTTGTTATAATTAACTTTAAAATAAACTATTTATCAAATAATAATGATAATTTATAATATCTGGACCTGGCTCACGTGGTAACCGACATGTGGGGTGGTATGCCGACCGAAATTATTCCGATCGTCGTCTCTGCGAAAGGGTTATTCCCAGTGAGCCTCTCGGAACATCTGAGGCAGCTGGGACTCCGTGACGGACCGCTCCGAGCTCAAATGCAGAAGGTGGTGCTACTCGATACCGCTCGCATTGTCCGCCGGTTTCTTTCCTTTTCTCCCTAACCCGTCTGTTCTCCCCTGCCGTGGGTTTCCATCTGATTGGGTTTTAATTATCTATTTAATATTATTACATATATTTTAGTAAATATTATTTATTTTATGATATTATTTGTATCTATACGTATTTATATATACAACCCAACTAGATGAGAATATATATAAATAACCCAAATATAATTTATATATATGTAAACAAATAAAAAGAATTAAAACCGACAGTTAACCTCAAATCTATAAACACACATAAAAAAGTTTATAATATAAAAAATCACTTTTATCTCGAATGCTCACAATAAATTATCATTCACCTCTATATATAATTTAAAATCACACACAAATACCCATGTATATTTAAGTATGAATATATTTTTTATATCCACTGATAGATTCATATACATTTGAATAACTACCTTGAATATACGAAAACTTGATAGACAATTACCAACTAACTTCATGGTGTCGCTTTTAGTGTCAGTGTGCGCGCGATCGTAAAACTTCACACTCATCATTTACTTCAAAAATATTTAAGAATTTCACCGCGTTTAATTATTACTTTTTTATTATTCGCAGCGTTTTTGGTCTTTTCACAGCACCATTTGAAGTCACGTTGGAATTTTAGAACTTAACCAATTTATTAAAAATTGTTATTATGTGATAATGCTTGAATACCACTGAAACTGTCAAACAAAACACATCTTAGTTAAATAATTTTATGATTGTGCACGACTGTTTTATGACATATTTTTGGAGTGCACATGTGAAGTACGATAGCACCTGAATCGTCGACAATAAAAAGGAAATTAAACTCAACAAAACCCTTCATTAGTTCCGTGTCAAACATCAAGCAAACACAATTAAAACTTTACAAGATGGCGCGATTAATTCTTCTGGAAACTTCGATGTTACTCAATTGTCCTATTTAAAAAAAAATGAAGGCTCTACTCACATCTGAGAATTGTACGGTCATCGGTTCTGTTTGTCTTCGCCGTTCGAATAGTCGTGTCATGACAGTGTTGTTGATTTGTTCGGTACAGGGGGAGCTTGCAGACCTCAACTTCCGAGTACCGCTTTCACTTAATTAAAACGTCAGTACTATCAATTAGTTTATTTAGTACAATAATGTTAAGAGTTAGTATTGTACTGTCATTTTAATAATGCATTATAAATGTTTCTCTTTTTTTTTTTGGTACGGTTTAGAAAAAAAATTCGTAAGTAGATACTTACACGAAATCATTTTGGACCAATAAAATGTATGTCCCTATGTCGAAGAATAAAAATATTGGTTTAGATTTTGTATAGAGCACAGTAGCAACATAGAAAAGTCGCACAGCTGGGAAAAATCCTTCAAATTGTTTAAAATCAGATCCAAATCAAATCAAATCATTTATTCAACGTAAGGAACATACATTTCACTTCTAGAACGTATTTTTTTTTTAATTTATCACCGTAATGAGATTCCTCTGACGGAAAAGAAACCGGCGAAAGAAACTACGTAGGTATGCCCTTTTTATTCAAAACATACAAAATTTTAATAATCTAATATTACATTTTTTTAAAATCGGCTTGGGAACGATCAACAACAACCAGGGGTTATTATCATCCATGTCATCATCATCATCATCATCATCACTTCAGTCTATCACAAGTCCACTGCTGAACATAGGCCTCCCCCATAGTTTGCCACGAAGCTCGGTCGACTTTCCGCAACACTGCGCACTGCTTCATCCATGTATTCCTTTATATTACAATAACACTTTTCAATATAGTCTTTGTTTAACAAATGTTTTAATCCTGTTAATAGGAAGACTGCGCACTTACTGGGAGTTTGTTATAGAAAGGCAGAGTTACTTAATCTATGGATTCTAGTAACTAGCATCACAAGCTTATGTCTGTTTCAAGTATTTACGAAAAAAATGTTAAAGAAACAACATACCAACGCCTAATGATTTAAAGAGATGTGTAATTTACTGGAGCTGTGTATATGAAAAAAAAACATAAAAACGTACGTTTGTAAAAATGTTAGCAAGTCGAGTAGCAAAATGTAAACAATACAATTTACATAAAAGCGATCGAGACTTAAAACGAAAGTGCGTGTCAAATGATCGCAACGGAGAAACTGTAAACGTTTAGTGTTATAGGGATATGGTGGGAGTGAAGTAATGTGGATACCATTATCTTGGATCATTTGGATTATTATAAAACGCTACTGAAACATTTGAAATGATTTCTCACGTGGTAGAGCCAAGCGGTAGCCCGGAAGGACTAGTACCACGGCCTCGCAGAATACCGGCGTTAAGTAGAGGCATCTTGTGCTTCTGCGTTTCATCCGGCGATTGAGGTAACCAGAGGCTCAATCCCCCATTCCCCTCGTCGTCCTTCCTCCCTTCCTTTAAACATCCTTAAAGACCGGCAAAGCACCTGCAGTTCCTCTGGTGATGCAGATGTACGTGGGAGAAGGGAATAATTTACCATCAGGAGAGCCACTTGCTCGTTTGCCTCCTCACAAAAAAAAAGTCCCGATTTGACGAAACTCTATATTCCTATAAGAAAATCCGCTTACAAACCAGTACAGAGCCAACGACACAAAAGTCACGAAAATCTCATTGGAATGCGAACGCTCACTCCACGTTAGAAATCGAACTCGATACGAAGAAGAAGACGGACGGGATCTGCCTTTTGTAACTTCCACTTGGCAAGCTCGGTCTAACCATTCGGCTGGAAAACCAACAGAAAAAAAGTACTTTAAGAGGCGAGACGTGACGAGAGGAGAGAGACGACTTTTCGTTTTGTGCATGAATGCTCTCGTACAGTCTCAACGAGCGTTTCTCGGCTCTATATAGCATGCACTCGGCTCTGTTACACATTCAAATGCATATATTCTGTTACTGAAACCTTGTAATAAAATAATGATCGCTTTGTACTTGATACAGATGCAGGAGTGTACAAGCTTAAATGTGAATCCGGTCTCTCTTACATAGGGCAAACTGAAAGATCTGTAAGGACCCGCGTAAAAGAACACATAGCCGACGTGAAACACGGACGCTGTAAGAAGTCTGCAGTCTGTGATTTTATCCTTGATCACCCCATTCATTACATTAGATTTGATAGACCACAAGTCCTCGCAAAAGAACAGCGACTCCTGCCAAGGATGATTCACAAGGAAAAAACATCCTAATTTCAATGGAGAAGATGGCTGGGTACTACCACCGGCATGGAATCCAGTGACAAACAAAATTTGATCTAGAACCAAGCATACCACTGTACGACCAAAATTAATAAATAAAATTAATAATAGCCTGAATTAACTACGACTATAAAGCACTCAAAACGTCGGAAACATAAAAGTAAAATTAAAACTATAATATCTTAATAAAATAGTTTCATTTCAACTGTAATAATAATAAAACTTGAGGTACAAGCAAACATATTCGTCGAATTCTTCGAAAGAATTACTTTGCGCAATTCCACATGAAATAGACCCAGACCCTGTATGTAGCGGAATTTCTTGTAGGATTTTGTCGAATTCAGACTTAGAAAGTGTTCACAGCCCGTCTGCTCCAAACAACACGGTGTCGTTTCGGTGTTTTATGGTATTCTTCGGAGGGATCATTGGAGCCACAAACATACGACTGATGCCGAGCTTTTGAAACGACAGCATTACTGACAGCACACATTGTTCAAAGTAATCACTGCAATTCTGTTTTCTTCAACACTTCCCACTAACGCAGTTTAACTGTCAAGCTGAGGCAAATAGATCGAAGTTTCTTCACCCATTCCAAATTCGAATTCAGAAAAAGAAAAAAAACATTACTGTTTAAATTGTAACATTCTGCCAGATTAGTTAATTAGATTTTTGTTAAAAATCGAATTGAATGTGTTTATAAATCACTAGCTAACACATGCAATAGATTTATCACATATAGATTAAATGTCAATATATTATAACCCTCTTTTATGACCCATGTGTAAATGTACACATGCACAGACAACCTCGGATTGCGACTGTCAACTAAAGTTGTGTATAATTGAAGGCTTGAATAAAAACGTAGAGATAAATTGAAACACAAAACGTTGAGGTGAAACATGACGAGATTTAACTTTTCATTGTGTGTTTAAAAGCTCTCGCATAGTCTCGACAAGTGGGAAAACGCTTTCAATCGGAACAACGGAACTGAAAGTTTTTATTGTTACTTTGTTTTCCTTCTTGACTTCTGGCTTTCTATTTTTGCTTGGTCCATCTAACGTTCTAACAAGAATGATAGTAATTACATTACGTCTATTGTTTTTAATCGTTAAAAGAATATGATAATACAATACGGGGTATTGAAGACAGATTGTTTCCATCGTAAGCGCGTACAAGTATGGAGCATTTACATTCAAGTGATTAATGCATTCCAATACTATATCAGTTGTATAATTAAAGCAATTAAACAGTGGTATCGACGTAAGACCTTCTCCCCTTTCTTCCCGTGGGTGCCGAAAGAGGAGACTAAGGGACAACTAAGTAAGGGACTAAGGGCCTTGAAAATTGCAATGGCAACCGATAGATGGCGGGAGTTATCTCGGTTAAATCTCGAAAAATATCTAGGTCTAAGAAAGGACGTGGTGTCTGGTACTGCGATCCCCAATCCGCTTGATGTGCGTGATGTTTATGGCTAATGCTCTTTATGGGAGAGGTCTCTATCCTGCGGTGGAGTGTTTTTGGCTGTTAAAGTAAGGTTAAGTATCTCATTGACATTTCAATCTCTGATCCTGACGAGTAAAAGTTCATGTTCTTCTTCAAAAGCCTAAGTCGATTGCTACATTTCATTACAATAAATAAACTGCCCAAGTATGGGTTTGGACACGGACACTGTGGGTTTCGTACAATCATATTTTATATCCGAGTAATGTATTAGCTTTAAAAAAAAAGGGGGAGTTTTCATTCGTTCAATTAGGGATCCTTAGCGACAACCCGACTTACACTTGGTAGGGTTTTTATTATTTGTTATTTTACAGAGTTTTAACTATAATCCCATCCGGATTGTGTGTAATATCGTTTTTTCAACAGAGCTAACACAAAAAGCACGATTATTTTATGAAGCATTGTATTCTACATTACAAAGGTTAAAAAGGTTCAAAAGATACAGCCTTTTAAAGATAGGACAGCCAGATTGGCGGACGGACAGATGGTGTTTGGTTAGAATAAGTGAAAAGCAACAAACAAAGCTTTATATACATTTCTTGAAACTACTACGTATATAAGTTGTTCAACCATGCTGTCGGGAGAGGAAGACCTAGGCGAAAATTTCAAGATCAAATCGGAGACGTTCTGAAAAAAGGCCAGGTCAAGAGTACTCTAAACCAACGAACATGCATGCGAAAATGGATGAAAGTGGAAGAAGCGAAAGACGTATGTCAGGACCGTAGCAAGTGGAAGAAGATTGTCTCTGCCTACCCCGTTGGGAACAAGGCGTGAATATACACATAAATACATACCATGCTGGGAGAAAAGGGTGAGGAAGGGGGGGGGGTTAGAACGCTTCGGATAGCAGCTTCTAATAACCTAGTCTTAGAGCTTATGAAAGTGACTAGCATTAATAGTACTAGGGTATCATAACTGCGCTTCCAGCTTTTCAGCGAGCGAGCGGCCCACCTGATGGTAAGTGATTACCGTCGCCCACGTACATCTGCAACACCAGGAGCGTTGCAGGTACGTACGATGAGGAGGGGGATTGGACCTCCGATTACAAGCACAAGATGCCTTTACTTCACGCCGGTATTCTGCGTGGCCGTGGTACAAACCCGGTCGAGCCGGTTTCGAGCAGCAGCAAAAGCTGCCGCTTGGCTCTGCCACGTACGAGTCTGTTAAGATATGGTAAGGTTAAGTAAAGAAAGAAAGAAACAAACACATTTATTGGGCAATCACCCAACAAAACACAAAATAATATAAAAAACATGATTAAGCTTAATTTTTTGAGCGATGTCAAAAAGGTCCCGGTCTCAGAGATATCACAGCACCGTTTTTCAGTCGGGTCCTTCACTGACTTCACGAGCAACCGGACAAAAGGCGTAAAAAAAACATTATTAGTATAAACAAAAGATACACAGCTGTTAAATTATTTTAGATATTAAGTAGAGATATTTTTACAGCTGCCTTTGCAACGTATACGACGGCACTGCGTTTGTCGTGTCGAATGTCCATAATAGTTGCGATTAGCTGCCATTACGTTTCCGTCGTGAACATTAAAACATCTCGAGCTAAACTCCTTCACAAACTGCAATAAAATAAGGAGGCACATAAAAGTTGATGCGTGACAGTACGGTGGAAAAAGACATAAGTTCCATATTTATTTCCTTTGTTTCTGTTCGGATAATATGTTATGAATAAGTTATATAGTAGTTTTTTTTTTAGTTTTATGTTGGGAAGAAACGTGCTAACACCTACCAGTCACTGAAGGCATTAACCGGTTGTGTCGGCATCAACAAATAAAAGTTGCAGGACCGACTGGAACCCCCGCTTTGATCGGGATACGCCGTTGGCCCCGGTGGCCTTGATCGCTTCACGCCGGAAGAGACGCCGGAGAGTCCTCTTTCCCGTTCCCCGAATATTCTAAAAGGCCGTCAACACACCTGCAATTCTGGTGTTACCGACGTACGTAGGGTCGGTAATCACTTAGCTGCTTGCTCGTTTGCCCAATTTTTGCAATAAAAATAAATAAAGTCTTTAAACAGTTAACTTTTTTCATATTCGCCACGAATGGCAAGCGGATTTGCAATCGCAGAACTAGACACCTTGAACCTTAGATGCTGCTGTCGGTCATCGGTCTGCTTAATTTTGTTCTGGCAATATTCTAGCTATAATTAGCCTATAGAATCTAGGCTTTTTTCCCTTAGTCACCTCTTACGACACCCTCGGGATAAAAGTGGGTGACAGATTCATACGCCGATATGACATGGCATTTAAAAAAATGCCATGTCATCTCTCAATGCTCAGAACTACGTCCGTAACCACCAGTAGAGTACCGAGTTATGCAGGTGAGGTTGATTGGAGAAATTTGGAGAAAAAGTTAGTTTTAAAATTCCCACTTACATCGTATTAAAACTTTACAATAAAAAATACTAGTACGAATTTTTAAATAAGCCGTGGTAGCCCAGCGGCCGGGGCGCCCGCTTAATTTCTCAAAGCGCGATTGAACTGGGTTCGATCCCCGGTGCCGGTGTCAGCACTAAAATTGTTGATGGCAATTTTACGTGCTGTATATTTCACATGCTCGGTGAAACAATTTAAAAATATTATTTCGTGGACATGTGAAGTCAGTCAACCAGCACTAGACCAGCGTGGCGAGACTTTCCCGACTCCAAAACCCTCTCAGATATTTGAGAAGGAGTTCGTTGCTTGAGCAACTGTTGACAGTGGGCATTTACAGGCTGCTAACTTTACTGTAAATTATTACGATATTAACCTTTTTTTAGTATGATATGAGTTTACAAAGGAAAGTTATTTAAACTTATTGTGAAATCAGCTTTATCGTTACAAAAATAGTATTCTGCTGTACGCCCACTGTACCTGTAATCTATATGTAAATAAATAATTATTTGCCTGGTTGACGTGTTTTTTGACACTTGACAATTTTTGCCCATTTTGATCAAAATAAAATTCAGATTAAATTTTGTATTGCCGCCACAATAATAGAAAAAGCCAAGAAAGAAATGTTATTCTCCAACTTGGACAGGAGATTCTTATTATTATTGGAAGTAGTAACATAAATATGTAAATATATAATTATTATAAGATTGTACGTATTAGTTTTAGTTGAATAGAATGTATATTTACATTGCACCAACAATTGATGGTATCTCCAGCAGAAATATGGTAACCGACATAGCGGTAACGGTCAGCAAGCTGAATGGCATGCATCTGGCAATGGGCCAGCCACATAGCTCGCAGAACTGACAACCGCTGGGGAAAAAGGTTCTCGAGTGGCAGCCACGTACAGTCGAACGCAGTGTGGGACGACCCTCCATAAATTGGAGCGAAGACCTGCGCAGTGTTGCGGGAAGTCGATGGATGCAGGTGGCTCAGGACCGAGCTTTGTGGTAATCTTTGGGGGAGCCCTATTTTCAGCAGCTATGTCTTTTTATAGTTATCCTACTTCTATCCTTTTTATCGGAGTAACAAATAGTTGTATGTATGATTTTAATATCAGCGTTTTATGATTTTCGAATATTACACACGTCTTCTTTTCGACATCACTTCCGTATGGTAAGCCTCTACCGTAATCGCTTGGTCGTTTGTCTGTTGATCGCAGTATCGAACGCCTGACCAATTAACCACTGCTGTGTATATTTTCTGTTGCATTTCTGTGTGATATTGTTTGCAATGTCAAAATCAAAACGCCCGAAGTCGTAAAAATTCTGTTAAATCCTCACAAAAGCTCAACAACTTGTCCAACTTGGACAGGAGATTCTTATTATTATTGGAAGTAGTAACATAAATATGTAAATATATAATTATTATAAGATTGTACGTATTAGTTTTAGTTGAATAGAATGTATATTTACATTGCACCAACAATTGATGGTATCTCCAGCAGAAATATGGTAACCGACATAGCGGTAACGGTCAGCAAGCTGAATGGCATGCATCTGGCAATGGGCCAGCCACATAGCTCGCAGAACTGACAACCGCTGGGGAAAAAGGTTCTCGAGTGGCAGCCACGTACAGTCGAACGCAGTGTGGGACGACCCTCCATAAATTGGAGCGAAGACCTGCGCAGTGTTGCGGGAAGTCGATGGATGCAGGTGGCTCAGGACCGAGCTTTGTGGTAATCTTTGGGGGAGCCCTATTTTCAGCAGCTATGTCTTTTTATAGTTATCCTACTTCTATCCTTTTTATCGGAGTAACAAATAGTTGTATGTATGATTTTAATATCAGCGTTTTATGATTTTCGAATATTACACACGTCTTCTTTTCGACATCACTTCCGTATGGTAAGCCTCTACCGTAATCGCTTGGTCGTTTGTCTGTTGATCGCAGTATCGAACGCCTGACCAATTAACCACTGCTGTGTATATTTTCTGTTGCATTTCTGTGTGATATTGTTTGCAATGTCAAAATCAAAACGCCCGAAGTCGTAAAAATTCTGTTAAATCCTCACAAAAGCTCAACAACTTGTCCAACTTGGACAGGAGATTCTTATTATTATTGGAAGTAGTAACATAAATATGTAAATATATAATTATTATAAGATTGTACGTATTAGTTTTAGTTGAATAGAATGTATATTTACATTGCACCAACAATTGATGGTATCTCCAGCAGAAATATGGTAACCGACATAGCGGTAACGGTCAGCAAGCTGAATGGCATGCATCTGGCAACGGGCCGGCCAAATAGCTCGCAGAACTGACAACCGCTGGGGAAAAAAGGTTCTCGAGTGGCAGCCACGTACAGTCGAACGCAGTGTGGGACGACCCTCCATAAATTGGAGCGAAGACCTGCGCATTGTTGCGGGAAGTCGATGGATGCAGGTGGCTCAGGACCGAGCTTTGTGGTAATCTTTGGGGGAGCCCTATTTTCAGCAGCTATGTCTTTTTATAGTTATCCTACTTCTATCCCTTTTATCGGAGTAACAAATAGTTGTATGTATGATTTTAATATCAGCGTTTTATGATTTTCGAATATTACACACGTCTTCTTTTTCGACATCACTTCCGGATGGTAAGCCTCTACCGTAATCGCTTGGTCGTTTGTCTGTTGATCGCAGTATCGAACGCCTGACCAATTAACCACTGCTGTGTATATTTTCTGTTGCATTTCTGTGTGATATTGTTTGCAATGTCAAAATCAAAACGCCCGAAGTCGTAAAAATTCTGTTAAATCCTCACAAAAAGCTCAACAACTTGTCCAACTTGGACAGGAGATTGTTATTATTATTGGAAGTAGTAACATAAATATGTAAATATATAATTATTATAAGATTGTACGTATTAGTTTTAGTTGAATAGAATGTATATTTACATTGCACCAACAATTGATGGTATCTCCAGCAGAAATATGGTAACCGACATAACGGTAACGGTCAGCAAGCTGAATGGCATGCATCTGGCAATGGGCCAGCCACATAGCTCGCAGAACTAACAACCGTTGGAAAAAAGGTCCTCCTCTCCACATGTCCTAACCAGCTCAGCATCCCTTTCTCAATTCGAGTCACTACATCGTCTTTCATGCCACAACGCTCTAATAAAAAAAAAACACTTAACATCAAATGGACTTTGTTTGTTCGTTTGTGATCATTATTTGTATGGAAAAAAAAACTTAGTATAATTTCAGTAGTTCATAAACCTATTAGAGAAAGTACCTAGAGAAAGCTCCGCGCAACAATACCGCCCGCGCGAAGTTACGCATTGTCACACATATCTCCGAAAGTGCAATGGTATGCGAGAGCTTATTCCAAAGTTTGGTACAAAGCATCAGTGGGGTTATTTCGTTGTCTCGTATAACGAAAAGTTCGCTTTAATATTTAAACTTTAGTATTGTGATAGCTAGCACAGACAATTCTAAAAGTGACATAACATTGTGAAAACGTATTCTGACGTATGGCACTGTGAAATACAGGAACGTATCGTTTGTGGAAAATATCGAAAACTTTGCCATTTTATTTATACATTTAAAGACCGTATTTTGTTAACGTGAAATAAGAATGGTCAGGGTGGCTTCAATTTAGTAATCAGCGATTGATCTGGGTTCGATTCCCGGTGCAGGCATCACAAAAAATGTTCATAGCAATTTTAAGTGCTGAATTGATGAGAAATCATGGTCGAGGTCATGTGAAGTCCGTCAACATCCACTGAAGAAGCGTGGCGGTCTTTCCAGCTCCAAAACCCTCTCATACATTTGATTTGCCCAGCAGTGTATACAGGATGCTACTTTAAGATGATTATAAACTGAATAGAAGATTTTTTTCGCAGAAAATCTTTATATTTTTATGTGATATTTGTAACATAAGAGACACAGGTTTTCTTCCTTCTCTTGGCTATATTAATTATAGAACCTCCCTTTCGATGTTCTCGAATAAGCGTTACATAGGATATGGAAAAGTAAGGGACGAGCCGCACGCTCGTTTGCCCCCTTCTTCTATAAAAAAAAAAAAACGATTGAGAGAATGTAAGTAAAGGACGGAAGGTTGACTTTTGACATCATCGTGACAGTCAATCAGTTATAGTGCGTTATTATTGTACATAGGACTTTATATTGATTTCATTATAAATTTGTAAATGACATTGTAACGTGGTGTTAAAAAGGACCACTGATAATCTTGCCGGCTCTTCTCTGAGACGATGTTATTTTGCGAAGACGTTCATTAGGCCTTATTAAAACCTAAACTTAATCACTAGTTTCGGCTTTGACTTTGACTTCTACCGAATTCCAGTAGAAACCAGGTAGACTACTTCTATACCCAGGGTTGGCACCAAAGAACATATCCATTTACAATGAAATTACTGTTGTGAAGCATATTATTGATTAATTATAGAATGTAAAGCGGAATGACTTACAACTCCTCTAAACCTCAAGTCTATAGCATCCTTGAAGGAGAACTAAGACACTACTTAATAAGGATATTAAGTATTGTCTTCCTTCTCAACGTCCTCCACAACGCATTTTTTTTTATGGGAAAGGCGGCAAACGAGCAAGCGGTTCGCCTTATGGTAAATGATTACCGTCGCTCGTGTACATCCGCAACACCAGAGGTGCTGCAGGTGCGTTGCCGGCCTTTAAGGGTATTTGTCAGATAGGAGGGAGGATGAGGAGGGAATGGGGAAGGGGAATGGGCCTCCGGTTACCTCACTCACTGAACGAAACGCAAAAGCACAAGATGCCTCTACTTCACGCCGGTATTCTGCGAGGCCGTGGTACTAACCCGGTCGAGCCGGACCATTCGAGCAGCAGTAAACGCCGCCGCTTGGCTCTACCACGTTTAGCATCTGTAAACTTCTTCGATAGAAGTTGTTTGAAGGTGTCCATGGACTGTAGTAGTGTTCACTTGTTTATATATCGACATACAAGAATGGTACCTTTATAAAGAATACTTGGCGCCCTTCTGGTAGGGAAGCGCTTTCACGTCTGAATCTGAATTAATGTCGAAACTTTTATGAGAAGAAATGAATTGTGTTATCAACGCCTCGTTAATTCTAAACGGCAATATTTTTCTGAATGTGCGCGTCGTTGTATGATTTCTTTGAACGCGGCGATAATTAATTTCTCTTTCATGTCCGTATAATCTTTCAGAAATTCCTTATAACAAAAACGTTGGATATTCATAAATAAAAATACGCTTTTCTAATGCTTTGAGATTTAATGACTTCGAGGTTTGATGGAAAGATGTTGAACACTTTAGTGTTAAACACTCACCGCAGTCATCTATTGGTGTAGGCAGAGATAACGGAATTCCACATGACAATTTTCACCTCTCCAGGAGATATAACGTGTCGGGTGATGAGTCTTTGCGTCCTGGCGATTCCCTTGAGACTTTAAAGCTTTTCCCTTAGTCGCCTATTATGACATCCATGAAAAGAAAGGGAAAGGAGTTCTTTCGCCGCTGCCATATGAAGCTAAGTTGAATATCCTATATGAAAGTTGGATTATGCTATTTCTAGATATTTCTGTGAACTTCTTAGGTTGTTAAAAGTAACGAAGTATAAGACGTATTGAATAGTCTGCAATAAATTGCTTGATTCATCGGATATTTTATATTTATTTATCATAAGACTATTTATATTGACAACTTTAGGTGTTAGTGTGTTAGGTTTGTGAGTAAATGCTGAATACAAGGACAAGGGACCTTGCGGTAGGTGACAAGATGACTTAAGCTTTAGTGCAGTCTATAGCATCAGTAGTTTAGGGGTCATAGCAATCGTGTGAACTGGATTCAACGCTGCCGGCACCACAATTTTTACGCACGCAAATTTTAAGTGCGAAATATACCACGTACTTGGCGATGAGAGAAAATATCCCGGGAAACCCACGAATCTGTGGAATAATAAAAATTTTAGTTCCAGAACATCTGAAGTTCGCCAATTTGTGGCTGCGTACCGAATCCTTGCCCACTCCAAAAGGTAGGTAGGCTTTTAATCATTCAGTGGCAACTGATTACTTCTGTGCAAGTGCTGGTAAACACCATTCGTACATATATAGGCTGGATGCGACGTTACGACATTAAGTTTAAACTCATATTCTACACGCTATTTCTAAGCCATACAACAAATATCAATTACATAAGTACAGTAATTTAGACATAGGATAATTTAAAATTTTTTGTTATTTTGCCTCGAGATATATTTGAGCTATTAGTTAACTAAGGCCACGACATCTAACTCAAAAACCTTATTGATTATCTGCATCAGCGAAATCGTTTAAAAACACCGATATACAGACAGTGATATCCTGAGAGGTCGCCGATGTTGCCGAGGTCATTAAACTATTAGTTACAAACAGCGGTTGCATTTTACTTACATTATTAGACTATTTATTTTGGATATATATTAATTATTTTCAAATAAAATGTATAATATATCCCAGTACTAATATTTGTTTAATTAAATATCAATAAAGTCGCATCCAACCTGTATAAACGTAAAGTTTGACGGTAAT
Organism: Bhutanitis thaidina; assembly: GCA_029286595.1. Classification (NCBI taxonomy): domain Eukaryota; kingdom Metazoa; phylum Arthropoda; class Insecta; order Lepidoptera; family Papilionidae; genus Bhutanitis; species Bhutanitis thaidina. The sequence goes on along the minus strand of JAGSMS010000020.1, from coordinate 1,484,113 downwards.
TTCACTCAGTACCCGTGCTACGGTATCCACGAAATTTATATTTTGAGATGAGCGCTGTACTTCGTTGTATATGTAAATAGACTGACGTTGTCAGTGAAATTCAACGTTGCAAATTTGCCCCTAGCAAAGTTTACAAAATGGGAACACGGCGTCATAATTCTAGTAACACTCATGCTTCATACGTGAACTAAAGGTCTTATAGGTTAGATCCATAATTTATTTATTTAGCAAAAATTTTTACACTACTAATTTGACACAGATAAATCTAGATGTGTTTGAAACAATTGAAGTTCTGTTGTTATGGGTAGTATCAGGACTTATGACACGCCGAGGATGATCTGTTTTTACCAATCTGGATGACGTTATAAATCAAGATCTGTATAATTATAACAATAACTAGACATGAGAGAAATGTATTATTAAGAAAAATAAGATGTAAACATTTGTCACTTACATACTTTCCGCAGCCTAGTTGTAAGGGTGATCGCTGTAGTTTCTTAGAGCGCGATTGACCTGGGTTCGATCCCCGATGCAGGCATCAATTTTTACTAGTGATTTTAAATAATGAATTTACCACTTTCTCGGCGATGAAGGAAATATCTGAGGAGAGGACACGTGAAGTCCTCCGACCCGCAGAGGAGTAGCGCGGCGGACCCTTCCCAGCTCCAAACCCCTCTCAGATATTTGAGGAAACCTTTACCCACAGACTGGCGGTTACTTTACTTTACTTTATATTCTTTCATGTACGCAAGTTTAGAAACTCTTCAGATAAGAATCAGGTAAGAAGCTCTTAGATCATTATTTTTTTTAAATGGATGGCTTTGGGACTTTTGTGTGATTGCGCGATACTTCTTTTTAGGGGAAAAGTGGGCAAAAGTGCAAGCATGCAAGATTACCATCGCTCACATTTGCAACACCAGAGAGGCTGCAGGTGCACTGCCGGCCGAAAGAGAGAGGAGAAAAGGGATGTGGAAGAGAGGGAAGTGGGGTTCCGCTTAACTCACTCACCGTACGAAACGCAGAAACACAAGATGCGTCTACTTCACGCCGGTATTCTGCGGGCCGTGGTACCAATCGGTCGAGCCGGCTCATTCGAGCAGCAGCTAAAGCCGCCGCTTGGCTCTACCACGCTTAGAAAAGTATGAACATTTGTCGTTAATTCACGTTTAAATCTTAAAAAAATATTAGTAGTGTATGCAAATATTTTTTCCGTAAAACGAACCCACCTTCGGGTTCGAAGCCTTAGCCACTTTGTCACTGAGCTGACAGACGTTTTTAACTATCTTTATTTATGTTTAGATATATTAGTATTACGTAACGTTTTAAAATTACAAAATAAGTGTCAACAGTCTATCTATTATATATAGGTCAACTGCGTCTGTATCTCGCTAGAAGGTGATAAGCCATGTTCGAGATTACGTCGAGAAGCTCGGCGACATCAAGCATCCCATTGAGCACGATCGGACAGTTTCATGCCTTCACTTTAAAAACAGCGTTTTAAAACAAAGTTCAGTATAAACATTTGAAATTACTTTTCTTACATTTGTTATCTAAAATAGAAAATAATTTTAGACTTTCATACCGCTAGAATGAAACGATAATAAATGATCTTTATCGTATATTAGTTTGAAGGCATTAGAAATTCATGATTTATTCCTTGTCAGCTTTTAAATTTTAGAGTAGGACGAAAAAATAATAATCTTTGAATATATTATATATTCACGCCTTGTTCCCAACGGGGTAGGCAGAGACAATCTTCTTCCGCCTGCTACGGTACTGACATACGTCTTTCGCTTCTTCCACTTCACTCATCAATCGTCGCATGCATGCTCTTTGTTTTGGATATAGTTCATAGATATAATGAGGTGGCTGCATGGAGTGTGTTGGATTTTTGGAGATTTGGATGAGCCGAAATGTGATCGTCGGCGGATTTGGGGGTCGCCGACTCGTGGGATCCGTTGCTCACGTGGGATTGTAGCAGTTGTAGGTAGGAGTATTCGTTTGCTGGCGCCGCTTGTCTGCCAGTCGAGAGCGCAAATAAGGAGACGCCGGTGGGGACACGGTTACCTTGATCCAGCTCATACGCAGCGAAGGTCGGGATCTCCGGAGACTGTGGAAGCCAGATAAAACTCGTCACATCCCTATGCTTATACATACGTATAAAACGGATGAAAATTCGTGCAGACAATCCAGTGTACATAAGGTAGAGTAGAAATACAGATTATACAGGATCCATTGTGAATGATCCCGGTTCTATTGTTCCGTAACTCCGTTAATTGCAATTTGTTAACGAACGCAATTGTCGGCGAACCGTGATGCGTCCGAGTTGTGCTGATTGAACACGTAACTGATGACACTGTAATGATGGAAGTGATGGAATCAATTCATAATTGTTAGCTGAAGTGGCAACGGGCCGGCCACATAGCTCGCAGAACTGACAACCGCTGGGGAAAAAAGGTTCTCGAGTGGCAGCCGCGTACAGGCAAACGCAGTATAGGACGACCCCCCACAAGATGGAGTGACGACCTACGCAGTGTTGCGGGAAGTCGATGGATGCAGGTGGCTCAGGACCGAGCTTCGTGGCAATCTTTTGGGGAGGCCTATGTTCAGCAGTGGACTTCCGATAGGCTGAAATGATGATGATGATGAACTGAAAGCGATATGCAAACGCATTAAATCTTTACTTAAGTTCCCACTGCTGGGCTAAGGCCTTCTCCTCTTCAATATCAGAGACGTAGCATATCCTCGAAAAAAATTTTTCTATTATTTCTCAAACATGCAGGTTGTCCTTTCGATGTTTCTCTTCAGCTTTATTAACAATTTTAGTGGTGCCCCCACCGGGGATCGAACCCAAGTCACTCGCGCTCTATGAAACTAAACTGAATGCCCTAACCACTAGCCTACCGCGGCTCTGGGAAACCATAACAATATATATCTGTACAGGTTTAAAGCGTCGGTTCAAAATTAGATTCTTGACGTATAATTTATAACTAAAACTATTCTAAACTATTACCAGATTTATGCCGATTCCTCGGGGCCATTTCCTCATTTCCACGCTGAATAGTAATACTTAATCTATATGTAATAAATTAATCTTTATACTCGTGCATCGTGCAAGATACAGTGTATCTTGAATCAATAGGTTATTTATTTTGATTAACATTTCCAAAAAAATATCTCTTTTACCTCGCATCATAGTTGCATTAGCATTAAGCATAGTTGCCACGCCTGGTGAGCGGGTTGGCAGTTTTTATTTTGTGGTATAATGCAGGAGATGATGCTGCGTATCTCCTAATATAACATACTTCCCTCTGTCGACTTTTACGACACCCATGGGATGAGACTGGACGTCAAATCAAATCAAATCATTTATTCAACTTAAGAAACTAACATTTCACTTCGGCGTTTTTATTTGAACTTTACCACCGTTTCGTAACTACCTCCTCTGACGGAGAAGGAACCGGCGAAAGAAACTCCGTAGGTAGGAAATATTTTATTCAAAACATACAATATGTTTTACAACAATCAATAGAAACGTTTTGGGAGCGATAAACTTATTCCCAGAGCTTATCATCCAAATATTCCTTTAAATTATAATAACCCGTCTTATATAGTCTTTGTTGAGGAAAACTTTGGGATTCTCTTACACCGCCACATGTTAGACTTTTTGATCATTAATCCCCCTTTTGGACCCATGGTCAGACTGGGTTGGGCCTACACTTTACTCGCGACAGACACACAGATTGTAAAATTGTTGATTGTTATAAAAAATGCAAATATTTTCTGTGCTTAATAAAACAGAAATTTATGCAGAACGGTGAATTTGAATTTAGGGTAGCTGTACATAAATTTGTATGCCATTAAGACCCCTAAGAAGGGGCAAAAAATGTACCATTTCTAATTAAATTAATTCAATGGATAAATAAATTAATTCTAAGAGGTTATCTTTATTTATTAATACAGATACCTTCCAGGAGTAAAAGTGTCATTGCTTCCAGCTGTGGACGGACATATTTATATTCAATTGATAATTAATTAGACAGTTGAAGCACACTATCTCAGAAATTATTCTATACGGCATAAAATGCGAGACAGACAGACAGACAGTTTGCACCACCTGGTAAATTGCACCACCGATATTGGATATTTATTTATTTATTTATTCTTTATTGACCTTCGGCTTAAGGTTACAGTGGGCGGACTTAATGCCAAGTGACACTCTCTACCAGTTGAACCTTGTCATGGTGAAAGGTGGTTGGCTTTGGCTATGTATTTCTACCAATCTTACTAGCACGTGCTTACAAACATGACTCTAGCGGCCAAATGATGGCGGGAAACCCTTCAAAATTCATGGAACCTAGAGACAAGAGATGAGAAGCAGCATCGCATGCCCAACGTGTGTGTTATGAGCAAACGCTTTCCTGGAGAAGACGATGTTCAGCTGAGAACATAAATAAGCTGATGAAGAAGTAGCCAGTGGAAGTATAGAGCAAACGTTTTTTTTATTTCCTGCCGTCACAGACTGTCAACAGGAGAGTTTTGAATGTCACCGAACTCTGTATAGCAGCTTATCAGGTGAACAGCCGGTACGTTTAATTATAATTACAAAGAGAAATATTTTAACTGCAACAGCACATACGAAATTCTGGATTAAAAATTTGAACGTTTTACATAACCCATAGAATCAAGTATTCAATAAAAAATTCTACTTAAGAACCTTTACAGGAAAAAAAGCTTTGACGAGTTAATAAAGCGTTGAGGAAAGCTCTCATACCAAACACTGAACCTTTGAAAATAGCAAAAGACGCGGGGAAAAATTGATTTTCCACTGAATTATAGTCTAAGAAAGTTTTAACAAATATTGAACATTTATAAGACAATCTGCCCTTTTATTAATATTTTTGTCGGCCTAGTCGGCTTTCGCAACTGAGAGTTGCGGGTTTGAATACTGAGCGAGTCATTGATGACTGAAGCTTCGTAAGGTATGTACCCACGTGTTCTTCATGATCTTACTCAATGTATTATTATTATGTAACTGAACTTAACTTAGCAATTATGTTACTATCTGTAATGCAATGTATGTGATTAAAAATGGATGAACATCCTGTTGTGATCCATCAGAGACTGCTGAACGGTGCAGTGGCTATGCATTTAACTTCAGCGGGTCGCAAGTTCGATTTCTACACGGGACAAATTCCTGCAGTAAAGTTCAGTGGATCATTATCATATATAGATATTACATTATCATTTATCTACGAGTATATAGGATATGATAATGTAATACGGCCTCAAGATGTAAACAAACAGAAGGTGGCATAATCATGACAACGTACTATGAAATGTACAAATGTTGGCTGATTTAAAAAAATATCGTTGACTAAATAAATATCTCACTAAAAAAAGTGCTGCCCATGTCTGCCATTTTATCGAAGTTTCTGTTTGTTTAAAAATATAAGTGAATATTCCGTATCATCGCGTTCTCGCCTAAACACAATACATGCAGCTGTTTACTTGAATCAAGTCGAAACACGGGGAAAAATCCTTTTTTTCTATCGCATATATATTGCAGCTGAATCAACGTACTCTGTCCACTGCTGGTCTCACTGAAAATCAGCGCCAAGGCTGTTGTAACAGCCGCGGCCATATTTGAGTGAGCTCCTTTTCACGGCAACGTTGCAGCTCATATAAATCGTGACATCGATAGCATACCAATAAATTGTACTATTTATTTTATTTTCAATTAGTGAATATTGAATCTATCTTTCTTTTTTTTTTTTGTTGATTTTCGCATTTATTTCTCCTTCTCTTTCTATTATATTTCTCTTTCTATAAGCATTTTGTTGTACTTGCGCCGTGAATAAATAGTTTTTCTTTCTTTCAAAATTATCCAAAACACTCGGATAAGCGAGGAAGATACACTTTATCATTACGATGCACTTATTCGCCCAAATAGAAAAATATTTATGTGCTTTTTTAAACACCAAAGATTTGTATACGAACTGCAGAGGTATCGCATAAAACGAAAAAAAAAACATTACAATAGTATTGCTATTTCTGCAACAAGTCATATGTTAATATAGTTAATGAATACCTAATAAAACCAATCGTATTAAAACAAAACACATAACCTGGTTTTAACGTGGTAGAGCCCAGCGGCGGCTTTAGCTGCTGCTCGAATGGGCCGGCTCGATCGGATTAATACTACGACCTCGCAGAATACCGCCGTGAAGTAGAGGCATCTTGGGCTTCTGCGTTTCGTTCGGTGAGTGAGGTAACCGGAGGTCCACTCCCCCTCCCCATTCCACTCCTTATCCCCCTCCCATCTCCCAAATACCCTAAAAGGCCGGTAACGCATCTACAGCACCTCTGGTGTTGCAGATGTATGTGGGCGATGGTAATCACTTACCATCAGGTGAACCTATTTATTGCTCGTTTGCCGCCTTTGCCGTAAAAAAAACCTGAAAGGAAACAATAAAAGTACGCAGCAGTTTTTACTGCCTAAGTTATTGTTTCATATCCCAAGAATCTAGAGCAGAAGTTATAACTTGACTGTAAGGACATTCTTCAGTAGTAATGAAATTCGTAGAAAATATTCTTTTAACTGAGGAGTTTTTTAAATATATCCGCTACATAATGGTTTCATCTAATAAAAATGTTTAAGCTACTACGACCTTTCATTTCCTACCACGACACTTGCATAATGACGACGATGAAGATGAGTTAAATTAGCAAAGTTATTGTGGTTTTATTAAACGTGATAGAGCCAAGCGGCGGCTTTTGCTGCTGCTCGAATACCGGCGTGAAGTAAGCAGAAGGAAGGTAGGAAGAAGGCATCTTGCGCTTCTGCGTTTTGTTCGGTGAGTGTGGTAATCGTAGGCCCTTACCCCTTTCCCACCCCACTCCTCATCCTGCCCTCCGATTTCCTTAATAATAACATTATATACACTGCGGTGTAATTAGTTGAACAAGACCGTAGAAAAATAAACACTATTGTCACCTACATTGGATCATAGTTATTGATACGGCTCGGGCTTTCTAGTTGCCAGCCGATAGAAGAATGACATCGTCGAAATTGTACGTGTGTCTGTCTGTCACTTCTCTTGCACGAAGGTGGTAGACCATTCTACGAGCTAAGCAAAATCGGAATAGAGCACACCCCTAAAAAATTAACTTGTACAGTAATAAGAAAAAAAAAGATCTCAATTGTGAATTGTAATGAAATGAAAATGCAAGAAAAGTTAATGAAAAATCTTTATTTGACTTTAGGAATCCAGATTTAGTTTGATATTTTGTTTTGTAGAGATTTTTTTTTGATCTACCTTATTTATTATGAATATATGTTCTTTCATATAACTAATACTGTTCCGTAATATACTTTAAATGAAATAGTTCAGTAGATGCCCCTTCCCTGCTCAATGTTAAATAGGGTAATTTTCTTATAATCCTCTAATTAATTGTTGACCATAATCCTATGTGACATATGGCCTTGGTCAATGACCTATTCATCTTAAAAGCCAATCCACTAATGTCGATTAATAGCTTGGAACGAAATCTATTGAGGTGCGAAAAAAAAAACCTGAAAGGAAACAATAAAAGTACGCAGCAGTTTTTACTGCCTAAGTTATTGTTTCATATCCCAAGAATCTAGAGCAGAAGTCATAACTTGACTGTAAGGACATTCTTCAGTAGTAATGAAATTCGTAGAAAATATTCTTTTAACTGAGGAGTTTTTTAAATATATCCGCTACATAATGGTTTCATCTAATAAAAATGTTTAAGCTACTACGGCCTTTCATTACCTACCACGACACTTGCATAATGACGACGATGAAGATGAGTTAAATTAGCAAAGTTATTGTGGTTTTATTAAACGTGATAGAGCCAAGCGGCGGCTTTGCTGCTGCTCGAGCGGGCCGGCTCGATCGGGTTGGTACCACGGCCTCGCAGAATACCGAGTGAAGGAGAAGCATCTGGTGCCACTACGTTTCGTTTCATGACTGAGTTCTTTCCTCTTCCCTTTCCTTTTCCCCAAATATCGTTAAAGGCCGACAACGCACCTGCAGCTCCTTTGGTGCTGCAGAGGTATGAGGACTTTCACAATCACCTACCATCAGGCGTGTTCCGTTGCAGTCTTGTCTAAAAAAAATAGCGGATCATCATCATTTCAGCCTATTACAAGTCCACTGCAGAACATAAACCTCCCCAAAGATTGCCACGAAGCTCGGTCCTGAGCCACCTGCATCCATCGACTTCCCGCAACACTGCGCAGGTCGTCACTCCATCTTGCGGGGGGGTCGTCCTACACTGCGTTTGCTTGTACGTGGCTGCCACTCGAGAACCTTTTTTCCCCAGCGGTTGTCAGTTCTGCGAGCTATGTGGCCGGCCCATTGCCACTTCAGCTTGCTGATCTTTACAGCTATGTCGGTTACCTTAGTTCTGTTCGGATACTCTAGGTTAATTGTGGGAGGGTGATGTATGTTATTTTATGGTACTTGTAGACACGTACTTTACAGCTTCAATTGTCCTTGCCACGAATTATGATTTCGTCCCGACTGATTTCGACCACAGCGACATCTTCGGATTACTATTGGCTGGTATAGCCGTGACTGTATGTGAAAACACTGCGTTTACGTTTTCACCTTCGCGTTTCTGATATAACGCTTATGCGATAAGATCTGAAGAAGAATCAGATGCAGTGTTAGAAACACGGGCACACAACATAACACCAACACACACCAAAAAACGATTATCTGTATTGTTATCACAATTACATAGGTCTCAACAGTCAAGTAGATACGTTAATCAAAAAGCCGTCACTGTGTAAATTATATACAATAGAAATACACAAACATTAATTCCACTAAGTTGTTCTTTGTATTTATCACGTCTACGATCCATGTATACTTGTTAAAGTTACTTTTAGAAAGACTTAAAGAACTTTGTTGTTTCGCAACGAAATGTTTATTTATTTGTGAAAAATAAGAATCATATCTGAATTGCTCTGTGCTACTAATTAAAACGTAAACGTCTTGCTAACTGGAAACTTTCAACATTAGAATGTTGTAATTTTGATCCACGTGATAATTCTTTAATTAAAGACTTCTTATACAAACAAGTCAGTGATAACAAAAGACAACTTAAATTTTAAAGTACGTACTATACTCCCAAATATGTAGAGAAGGCATTTGTCCAGCAGTAAGGTATCTAAAGGCTGCTACTTGAAAATACGTACTTTTGGTAAAAGTTAATTGTTCATATCGATGAATGATTATTCTAGTAAATGCATTATGTATTTATAGTAACTACTGTATTTCTTAACTTTAAAAATTTGCCTTATAAACTATTTTATATTACGCTTGTAATATTTGTATAAGTTAGGCCTATTTAAGATGTAAGGGTATCTAAATATATCAGCTTTATTTTCCAAGGAGCAACTTCAACTGCAATAGGTGACAAACGGACGACGTTTTGATGATTGAAGTTTGAATGTCCACATCATCTGATTATACCGAACTCAAATCCCAAAGACTAGTGGTGGAAACATATTGATAGAGTTAAACCAATGTACTATTTTTGAAATCGCGTTAATGAAGTATCATCAGCCAAAAAATACCACTATACCATGTTAAGAAAGGTAAGTCGTTAATGTAAGTAGGAAAAATAAATGGTCCGAGAATCGAGCGCCGCAGAGCACCATTGATTACAACAGATAACAAGTTGTGGGTCTGTACTTCTTGTGTCATTATGATATAGTTTAGTATACGTATTTCATGGTGGAAACAATCGAAGGCCCTGGGGAAATCGTAAGAAACACCCATGACATCCTGAGAATTCTCTCAGGTCTCAAATATATTAAATCAATTTGAATTTCGGTTGAAGAGCGACATCTTGCAAAACCAAACTGATTAAGTATGGTGTAGCAGTTTATTTAAATAGAAATGTTTTAACAATTGTTCAAGGAGTCAAATCTGAATTAAATGATAAAAAAAAAATCAGGCACGTTAAATGTAACGTTATGAAAATAATAGTATATTATTGATTATATATAAATGAAGTATAAAATTCGAGAAGCGATTTAAATTCGCTAAAAAAATTCGATAAAAAGTATTGAGAGCTATATCATAAAGAATTTTTAATATTACAACAACAAATAAATTCTTAGTTCTAGCTCGTAAACCCAGCTCTCCAGCTGTAGCCGGCGCTGAGACACAGCTTCATGTTTTCAATGAAAACTTTTGACCACAATTGTTATTGTTCCAGATCTCAAGAATCTAGAGCAGAAGCTCTAACGCGAAGTTAAAAAACAATTCCACAATTGTCGCAGATCTAAAATATCTTGAATGTCGTCGCAAAGGATTTTTTTCTTAAATGCAGAACTTTTCGCCTTTCTCCGAGAATTTTAGTTCGGTCTCTTTTAATTTTTGTTGTTTTTTTTTTTTTTTTTTTTTTTTGATATATTTTAATCTCACTTCCTTGTCTTGTTGTATTGATATCTTGAATGTCGTCGCAAAGGATTTTTTTCTTAAATGCAGAACTTTTCGCCTTTCTCCGAGAATTTTAGTTCGGTCTCTTTTAATTTTTGTTGTTTTTTTTTTGATATATTTTAATCTCACTTCCTTGTCTTGTTGTATTGATATCTTGAATGTCGTCGCAAAGGATTTTCTTCTTAAATGACGAACTTTTCGCCTTTCTCCGAGAATTTTAGTTCGGTCTCTTTTAATTTTTGTTGTTGTTGTTTTTTTTTTGATATATTTTAATCTCACTTCCTTGACTTGTTGTATTGATATCTTGAATGTCGTCGCAAAGGATTTTTTTTTTTAATTTTTGTTGTTTTTTTTTTTGATATATATTAATCTCACTTCCTTGTCTTGTTGTATTGATTACGATCTTCGCGTGGTGGTTAGCGTTGGTAATTGGTGATGGAAATCCCGGCCACGAATCCCATCCGAAACAAAAATGTGTGCCAAAACACATAATATGCTTAGTAGATAGAGTGATAGTATCATTGTAAGTTATAGCAATTAACTTATTGGAATAGACATTTTCTAAAAATCATGGCCTTCATATATTTATTAATTTATTCTTCGATATTAACACCTAAAACTAAGGTAACAATGGGCGGAAATATTGCCCTTTGGCATTCTTTGTCAGTCAACTCTGGGTGAGAAAGAAATACATGATGGTACCGGGCAGGGGTGTCGTTGCATGGGCCGGCTTGACCGGAGTAGTACCTCGTAGAATATCGGCGTGAAGTAGGGGCATCTTGTGTTTCTGCGTGAACCCCATCCCCATCGGTCCACCCATCTCCCTAAATATCCTTAAAGACCGGCAACGCGCCTGCGGCTCTTCTGGTGTTGCTTATGTACGCGGGCGTCGGTAATCACTTACCATGGGGAGAGCCGCTTCCTCGTTTGCCCCCCTTACTAAAAAAAATAATATTTATGCAGTGGTTAAATCACATTATTAGTTTTTGTTACTTTGACTCATCATGTATTTGCGCTAATAATTAAGTAGGTATATAAAGTCCAGTAGTCACTGATCACTGAAACTGAAGGAAACTTAAAATTAGATACGTTTTATTACTAAAAATTGCTATACTTAAATGTATAATAAATAAAATATAATCATTATATTTCTCATTTGTGAAAGGAGCGCGTTTAAAAATAATGGCGCGTATTTCGTAACCCGATTCCCGCGGAAGGGTATTTGTCAACGTAATAGTTCAGACCCTTGTCGGGGTCCGTTGAAAGAGATAGCCCGGGGCTCTGTCCGTCTACAACGTGTAATACACGCCAGCGGTTTGTCAAGAGATTAACGTACACAAAATGGTATAGCATTATATTTGTATAACGATTTCGAAGGAATCTTGTCGTAATTTTGGTATAATCAGATTGATTTAATAAGCACGGTATTGCAAACATGTTTTCGGGAAACCGATGTATGAAGTTGCGACTCCACTCATATCAAATGTTACGCTATGACTTTATAGTTATTACCGTGGTGGCCCAGTGGTCGGGGCGCCTGGTTTACCCTCATGGAGCGCGTGAGCTGAGTTCGTTCCCCGGTGGCCGACACCACTAACATTGTCAATAGCAATTTTAGCAGGTCTGATAAATAATTAAAAATATTATTTCGATGTGAAGTTTCCTGATCCACACTGGAGCAGCGTGGCGGACCCACTCATATATTTGAGAAGGTGTCGATCGTCCAGCTATTGGTTTTTAAATGCTGCAACTTTAATACTATACTACTCAGCCGTCTATTGAGACATGGCTACGTAAGTAACCATGTGCTGGAATCCTTTTCTGCTTAGGAGTCGTGCAAAAGCAGTGCAGCTAATGTTGTCTTCCGGTCCGTCAGGTTCAGAGAGCTAGAATAATTTTGAGCTGTGAGACAATGCACTTGTAACCGTCTTTGATTGAAGTTGTTTGTAGAAGCCCATGGGCTGCATTGTTCGCTTCTTTTGTCACCCCAATCCAATGCGTACCCAAACATTCCGACACGTGTCGTTGATTCCTCTTCCACCAATACAAAAAGAGATAAAGAAGAGATAGACACGTTACCAGCGCGACGAAAATGAAGCGTTAAAAAGACGACAATTGTCGCCTGTGGCCTCAGTCGCTTTCGAATAAGCAGGCGATATACACGTGCTCCCCGAAGAAGTGTATCAGAAGTATACTGCTGAACATAGGCCTCCCCCAATGATTGCCCGCAACAATGCGCAGGTCGTCACTCCATCTTGTGGGGGAGTAGTCCTACACTGCGTTTGACTGTACGCGGCTGCCACTCGAGAAACTTTTTTCCCCAACGGTTGTCAGTTCTGCGAGCTATGTGGCCGGCCCATTGCCACTTCAGCTTGCTGATCCTTGCGGCTATGTTACCTTAGTTCTGCTGCGGATATCATCGTGGTAGACTCTATCGCGGAGTGGAACACCGATCATAGAGTTTCCCATAGCCCGCTGAGCTGACTTTGCTCTTCCTCATACGGCCTGCAGTAAAGAACCAAGTTTCGGTTCCGTAAGTCATCACCGGCAACACGCTTTGTTATACTTCTTACAGTTCGGAACATTTATTTCGCATGGTTTGTGCGAATATAACGTATCTTTATTATGAAATCATTAACATCAAAGCGTCACATTTAGATATTAGCGTGAGTGCACTACGAAATTTAAACAACACGTAACAATTAAAATGAAATATTCGCAAATCCAACGATTGATTAAAGTTAAAAATGATTTTATAGCGAAACGCAAATCACGCGCCCCATTTATATTCACGAGCGTGTATCTGTGTGAAGAGATCGAATGCCGAACGCATCTGTTTGAATGACACAATTCAGATTGAGAATGGACAAAAACTGTTTTTTTTTTTTTTATTATATTAGCTACAGCCCGGGACCCCGTGCGCGTAATTGATTTCCCCGCAGCTTTCCTATTTTCTTCCCCATGGATGAAAGATTCCAGCGGATTAGCCGTGAAAGCGTAACGTAAATTTTCTGAAACGATAGCTTAGTTGGTAGTGTTAGTTAAAGCAAAATAGCAGCCTGTAAGTGCCCATAGCTGGGCATAGGCCACCAAGCGGCTTCATGTATACTTGAATAATAATTTTTATTATTTCTCAGACATCGATGTTTCCCTTCACCGCCGAGTGCGTGGTAAATACAGCACCTAAAATTGCTATTAACAATCTTAGTGGTCCCACCTCCGGGTATCGAACCCAGGTCACCCGTGCTCTATGAAACTAAAACGAGCGTACCAATAAACGAAACACTGTATGATATAATCGAGACGAATGAAGAGACAAGGAATTTGTTGTGTAATGTTTTTGTGGCTTTGCGGAAACAGTCCCAAGCGGTTTTTCCTCATCCACCAGTATCAGTGACGCATAATCTTTTTTTCTTTGCAGAAGAAGGGGACAAACGAGCGTGCGGCTCACCTGATGGTAAGTGATCACCGACGCCCACGAACGTCCTCAACGCCAGAGGAACTACAGATGCGCTGCCGGCCTTTAAGCGCGTAGGCTCATTTCTTGAAGGTCCCTTAGTAACGCCGCTCTTACGCCGCTTATTAATATGTTAAAGTCAAACAGGTGGTGAATTTCTTCTCTGCTTAGAAAACGCCTGGGTTAGTGCCAGCGTCACCCAGTTCCACCGACAAGCTGCTCCTCTGCAACTACTGTTGGGTTTCGCTTTTGAAACTTATAGAGAATAACCAATAGAACAAAAATAATTATTTCCTTAAATGATGTTTTAGCAACACTAACACCTGAATGATAATGAACCCTTCATTATAACTTAACAGGTCAATGAACTATAAGAGCCCTACACTCGTGACCTCGTGGCTCTGCAGAGTCCCGTGCATGTCTTATCACGTCCTTACCGCATACTTGACCTACATAAATGACCGGTAACTGCCTTAAAGATGCTCGCATCACGGAATATATCGGTAGTATGTATGTATATAATCACGCCTTGTTCCCAACGGGGTAGGCAGAGACAATCTTCCTTGCACTTGCTACGGTCCTGGCATACGTCTTTCGCTTCACCCAGTTTCATCAATCTTCGCATGCATGCTCGTTGGTTTAGAGTAGAGCTCTTGACCTGGCCTTTTTTCCGAACGTCTCCGATTTGATCGTGAAATGTTCGCCTAGGTCTTCCTCTCCCGACTCTATCATTTACACTCGCCTCATATATTTGTCAAACTACTTTCAATCATCCTCTCCACATGTCCAAACCAGCTCAGCATCCCTTTCTCAATTCGTGTCACAACATCGTCTTTCACGCCACAACGCTCTCTGATCACATTATTTCGAACCCTGTCAGTTATATATCGGTAGCCCAATATGATTATTCATTGTTACCTTAACAGAACTTTATAAGCAATAACTGTGTGCCGAAGTGCCGTGTTAGCCTAGTGGTCAGGATGCTCGCTTTAGTTTCATACAGCGCGAGTGACCTGGTTTGGATCCCCGGTGCCGGCACCACTGAAATTGTTAATAGCAATTTTAAGTGCTGTATTTACCACGTGCATGTCGGTGGAAATAATAAAAAAATATTATTTCGTGGATATGTGAAGCCCGTCAACCTACACTGGAGCAGAGTGGCGGAGTCTTCCCGGCTCGAAAACCCTCTTAAGGGGCACTTCCAGGCTGCTATTTTATAGCTTAGTAGTTAGCGCACCTGCCAATTGAGCCATGTGTTTTGGGTTTGAATTGATTTGAAGCCAAAGTTATTGATTATCAGGTATGGCTGTCCCGTTTCGCCCCCGCATCTCGGACACTGCATTCGACTATTCTTTTGATCTCATCTCAAAAGTGTTACATCAAATGCGAGGAGATAAAAAAAGGAGAGTTCACATGCGGACGGCATAGGAACTACATCATTCGTAATATCTATATTCAATGCATCTAGGTAACTAGATCCATATTAGCACCTGTCAATCTGTCAATCCTCTTCCTGGCTCCAAAATCCTCTTAGATATTTGAGAAGGAGGCCTTTGCACAGCTGTGGGCTTTTATAGGCTACTACTTTAAGTAATAACCGTTGTAGCTTAAGTGGTATCGATTATACATATAACTTAAATATAATCTTCTTTATCGGCTTATTCAAGTCCACAGCTGAACGTGCTTACTGGTGGGACTGGTAGGTGATAACAATTTATTCTGTTAGACAGACAATTTAATATTAATTTCCTTACTGCGTCACTTGCTCCCTGATCGTGTCCTAGTAACTTTGTCTATCTCTTTCAACGGAGAAAATAAATTAACGAATAATAATAATTAAAAAAAAATTAATATATCATGTGTAAAAGAATGTTCAAGAGTAACAGATTGGAAATTTATCAATTAATTTTGTACGAACAGTTGTAATTTCGATAAATATGGGTAATCGGAACATATGCATGTATGTGTGAGAGTGTGTGTGTGTGTGTAGCGTAGTGAGCGAATGTGTGAGCATCAGAAATGTCCAGTAATAAGGGATAGAGTCTCATTATACATGCTGTAAGAAAACATTGATGTTTAGTTTACGTGCAATTGTTTATATATTTAATCTCTATTGCATTCCTTTATATAGAAGGACACAAATGGCAGACTTAATGCCTATAGGCATTCTCTACCAGTCAACCTATGGTGTGGTGAAATGTCACGGTAGGCGCAAAAGAGAACTTAGAAAACCGTACACCACCAAACTACTAACCAAATTACTAATAAATATTTGTACGTATATTACATAAAAAAACGTGTTTGTCTCGCCCGACAGAAGTGATAACTTAAACTAATCTAAGTTGAAGTATTTAATATTAAAATTGTTTAACTTGAGGAAAGCTTAGGTTATGACTTAAATTTTATTTATATTATAATGATAATGTAAGGAAAGGTTATTCATTAATAAAATCTTTTATTGATTATAAAATATATTTTATTCTTAGTTATATGCTCACTGTCAACAGTATATGTCTATTGCACACTAAACACTGAGACAGGGGGAAGCGTCTGTCCGGAATACGGCTAGCGCTGTGGGTTAGAGTGAGAGAGGAGGAGCCTGCCTACCGCTGCCGTATGCGCGAGAGAAAGGGAAGGCAGACAGACTGGCGCCGTAACGCGTTACGTAACGAAGCGGTTTAACCTGCCATAAGAAGTTATCACTTCAATAAAATCTATGAAAATGCTCAAAATCATATACATACTTACACAGATACATACCTACATATATACATACGCATGTACTAACAAACATACATACATAATTTTGATAGTAACAATCATAAAATATACAGCATCATGTCACATTCGAGGTTTTCAATAAACGCTCACGAACTAATCCTTTAAAAGAACTTACGTGACCTTACGTGAGTGAATGAATATTTTTTACATAAACTTAAATGAGTGAATGAATATTCAATATTTTATTTACTACGTTGTCAATTGCAGCCGCTGAATGATTATTATGTCGCGGTACAAGTTTATTACGATGGTTTCTAATTTCGCTAACCGGGCCTGTTAACGATTTTACGTTTTCCCACCATTTCCTATTTATGAAAGGTAAATTTATGTATTTACGCAGTATAATTTGCCGAATAAACTTACTGTCTGACAGTTGAGACATTGCCAATTATATATAGGTCGGTGATAGGAAATCGAATCCCTTTGAGAGTGTTTTTAACGGGAAATATAAGAGGATTGATTGGATGTAATTAAATGATTTTATAATTGCGTTCAAAGCATGATCAATACTCCATCAATTCTAATTAAACAAATAAAGTGTTCGTTAATCTATAGTGTTATGTTGGAGAGATATATGGTATTTGTTGCAATGAATGTTTCTTTCCTTCTACTTTCTTTCTATATACCCTTTTTTCAAACAATCAAACTCGCCTGCAGTTAACTATCATACTAAAAAATTAAAATACGCTGGCGTTGGAGCGAGGTACATATGCAAGACCATTCATTTACCAGCTATCGGCCTGTATCGTCCAGGCGTGAGATGTTAACGTATAACGTAATCCCTGGTTTTTATGTAGTATTCATTAATTATGCTCACGTGTTCAGTTCCAAGATAAATTCACCTTTTTTTTATGAATAAATAGGCTTTCGTTTGACCTCGATCTTGCTTGATGGAAGGCGAAGATGAGGCCTAGGATGATACACGTTTGCCTAGAAGGTGTCTGTTCACTTTGGCCTTAAAGATGTCTGTCTGTCGTCTTTGATTGAAAAGCCACTAATGTACAATATATTATATTTATCTGTCTAAATTCAACTGCTAAAAAACTTTTCTATGTTCTGAATGAATACGAGTTTTTAAAACAATAGCATATTCGGGTATTTCTCGTCCGTTTGATGTTAAAAAGTACTTAGTAGAGATTGACACTATGGGTAATATATTATTAATCTATTTAAACACGCATGCACAAAGTGGTACACTTGGCGGACTTAATGCCTAAAAGCATTCTCTCCCTGATTTATGATTTAGTCAGATTTCCTGACAGTATTGCTGTTCTGTTTATTTTTTTAATTTTACGTGGGTAAAGTCACTTACATCTACCACTCACCGAAGGCGTTGCCTGGTTATGTCGGGATCAGCATTGAAGATGCCGGACCTACTAAAACCCCCCCGCGGTAGATATGCTGTAGGCCTAGCGGCCTTTACAGCTTCAGCGGTAGAGACTCGCGAGCAGGAGGCCCGCAAGTTAAGAGATATACCGAAACAGGCCAATAGCGTACATAGTCAGACTTGTGTATCTATCTCGCTCATCGTACGCGTATACTATGTTTTTTCTCTTTTGCATTGCCAATTTATTAGCATAGAGTAACAAAGTAAAGATAGTACACCACAGGTGCTGCAGGTGCGTTGCCGTCGAGTGTCTCACCTGTGGTGAGTCAAGCACCTGGTACAATATGCATTCATAATTTTTGTTTTTATGGAAATTGGTCAAACAAAAAAGCAAGCGGTTCACCTGATGGTAAGTGATTACCGTCGCCTATGTACATCTGCAATGCCAGAGGTGCTGCAGGTGCGTTGCCTGCATTTAAAAGTATTTGGGAGATAGGAGGGAGAATTTGTAAAAGGATGGGGAGGGGGAGTCGACCTCCGGTTATCTCACTGACAGAACTAAATGCAGAAGCACAAGATGCCTCTACTTCACGCCGGTATTCCGCGAGGCCGTGGTACCAACCAGGTCGAGCCGGCCCATTCGAGCAGCCGTAACGTCATAAAAACGTATATAAAAAAAGTTTGAGCGGAAAAACGATCCGGCGTACAGAACCAAAATCCCACAGACTGGTGATGAGGAGCCACATTGCGGATACCGGTAGCTAGAAATGCATGCTAACCTTTACTTGGAATCTTTTGCAGGCTGATTTAACCGGTCAACCCATAAAAAAAGTAATTGTTTCTATTTATCTGAATTTAAATTAGGAATGCGTTTATTGTGTAACATACGATCGATTTTCCGCCATTTTAAACACTATATTGTTACACTGTGATTGTTAAATTTCATTATGTAGTGGAGCGTTGAAGAAAACACAATTGCAGTGATTGGTTTGCACAAAGCGTCGCGTTGAAGGGGGGTATCCGACTAAGGAGTCACGATGCTTCGTATATGTAAAACAAGAGTGAACACTTCAGCCCAAGATACAGTCTTGGGTCAGATAAGGAAATCTTCTCAGAGATACGCTTTTCAAAAATGTACTGTGAACTTCTAACAAGACTCTACTCCTGGCTTGAGAACAATGTCCCGGACTTCGTAAGGGCTGAAGACCGACCCTCTTACAGTAAAGACCTGAATCTGTTGAACTATTTGAAACTCAACAAATCTTAAGAGCCAATAGAGGTAAAATTCCCCATAGATATAGACACAAATAGAGAGCAATTGTTTTAAATTAATATTCTAGACTTCAATAAATATGGACACATGTTTTATATACTGTTTTTTATGTAGGTGGTAAGATTTAGAATCTATAGTAAAAAAAAAACCGGTATAGATCAATCTTTAATGAATATTTTATAACTGTAATTAGCAGTAAAACCGAACGAAAACAGTGAGCCCAATGAATAAATGAAGACCAAAACAAAGGCCAAACCTACGCGAATCCTAAATTACTCACCGCGATTAATGTGCGCTAAATTGGTTAAACCATGAATTGTGACTACAGTTTTGTTTTGTTTAACATATAAATAATAAATACATGGCAATTGGATTACAATTTAAATAAAACATTTTACAACATTTTGTACTACTCAATTGTGAAGCAGCTGATGTCGACAAATCCATAGGGGAACACCGAGATCAAAAAGCACACACAAACGATGTGCAATAGAATCACTAGAGCGAAGGTACTAAGCTCTATTCACCAGCACGGTGAGTATAGACAAGAGTTTCATGTTGTACATGATAGCTTTCGTTAATGCTTCCTTGAAGAGGATTATCAGGTGCCTACCAGAGAGAGGTTCATCAATGCGCAGTGAAGTGGTTCTTCAAACGGCTCGCAACAATCGTTCTATGTTCCTTGACTAAGGTAACCCATGATATATTGAATAAGACTGTAGAAAAAAGATGGCGTAGACTAAGGTAGAAAGGAGTAATGCTATCCTACGAGACTAGGGGACTGGCATCGAAACAAGGCCGCAATGGCACACGATGTTATATTTTTATTATGTTCACCGACGACCAACGAATAAGCTCCCGACATATGACCTCACAGAATACCGGCTTGAAGTAGAGGCTTGTGCTTCTGCGTTTCGTTCGGTGAGTGAGCTAACCGAAGGACCACACCTCATCCTCCCTCCCATATAACTTTAAAGGCTGGCAACGCACCTGCAGCTCCACTGGTGTTACAGATGTGCTCGTTTGCCCCCTTTTCCCGTAATAAAAACTCGACGTACCTTTCTTCCCCAATGTTTTCGTAAGTCATTGGTGGACTGGCCGACAGATAGAGGACCAAAAATATACAGATCGATAACGGCCAGCAGTTTAGTACTGCTACAATTATAGTAAAGCATCCCATTTGAATAGGCCTAAGCAACAGTTGAATTTTTAAAGAGAGATCACTATTCATCATCATCATCATCATTTCAGCCTATCAGAAGTCCACTGCTGAACATAGGCCTCCCCCAAAGATTGCCACGAAGCTCGGTCCTGAGCCACCTGCACCAACTTCCCGCAACACTGCGCAGGTCATCATCACTATTACTTCATTGTAACATCCATATTTTGACATATTACTTGCAATGATTCTTGACACACAACGTTTCTAATCGGTATAAGTTTTTATTTCAGTCATATGTTTTATGGTCGGTTTCCAGGCAAAGAACTTTTTGCAGAAACTTTTAATTAAATATAAAGACACGCATACATTAATTAAAAGACTCGAGACGTGTGAGTAAAGAGCTTGTGTGGTGGTTTTTCCAACACAAGTCCACTTGATAAACCGAAAGCAGTAAGCGGGCGATGGAGGCAAATGTACACGAGTTCCTACATTTGTAAATAATAGATACTGAGCAGTCTGAGCAATGTTTAACTATCGTAAGCAATGTTCTTTTTCTTCATGTGTCTATTTAACTCAAACACGGTTACCGTGCAGGTGAGATTGATCTCTAGAAGAAATGATTGATTTGATGAGGTAAGTGATTACCGTCGCCGACGTCCATCTGCAATACCAGAGGAGCTGCAGGTGCTTTGTCGGCCTTTGAGGATATTCGAGGGTTGGGAGGGATGATGGGAAGAGGAATTGGGGAAGGGAGAAGTGGGCCACTGCGTGTCTCTACCACGTTCTGTAATTTACTAACTAATTTAAAACTCTACGCGGACAAAGTCGCGGATACAGCTTGTATAAAATAATGAGTATAAAATGAATATAAAATAATAATAAGCTTGTATAAAGTTAAGGTAAAATAAATATCTGTTTACTCTATAATCGTTCTTTTCACTTAAACTCGGCAATGTTTTCTTTTTAAAAAAAAGAACTCAAAGCGTTAATTTTTAACGATGCTTATAATGTCCGACCTTTTTGTTGTTCTTTCTTTGCGAATTCCAAAAGAAATTTTGTGTATTCATAAGCAAAATTAATTACTTTATCGTCTTCGAAAAGAAAAAAAAACGTTAAGTTAAACTTTAAACGATTATTACATTGTAAATATGCAAAACTCACGCTTGCAATCTCTCGCGGGTATAGACAGACAGGTGACAACACTTCCAGTTGGAAGTTGCCAGTTGCCAACGGACATAGTTCATTTAAGATTGTACACAGCAAGGATCTCCAAATACCGGTTTTTTTTTTTTTGAAACTATAAGTAAAGTAACAGCCTGCAATTGCCCACAGCTGGGCAAAAGCCTCCTCAAATATCTGAGAGGATGTTGCAGCGGGGAAGGGTCCGCTACGCTGCTTCAGTGCATGTTAGCTGATATTGCAGATGGATATGGATGGATAAACGAACTAACAGACCATCTTATGTTAAGTTGGTACTGCAGCCTATAAGTACCGGCAAACAACTTCAATCGGAACAGGTTAGAGATGCGTTGTCACAAACATATACAGGCTCTCTGTAACTTCAAACCGGAACACATCAGTCAGCCATGCTGATAAGCAGCTGATAAGATGCAGAAATAGGTAAGTGATACCTGCCCAGACGACTGACACAGAGAAGTAGTCTACCATCTAAGCATGAACTGCATTGGAGTCTTATCGTGGTCGATGATGAAGAAAAGGTGAACGAAAAATTAAAACTATAATGAAAATTAGTCAGACTGAATTTCCACCGCCTTTTTGGCTTCTAAAATCTTACGTTTTCAAACCATTTACTAACATGCATTGTCTGACGTCGGTAAAAGCTTTGTAAAGTTTTTTTACGAGAAAAAACACCGCGCAGCTTCAGAGTTTTAGCCTTGAATAAACGAACCGCTCTCGCACGTCGCCACAACATTAACACTGAAGATAAATAATAACAATTCTCTGTCTGCAAACACGGCCGGTAACCCCCATTCCCCCTACGGGACCCCTAAACAAAATAAACTGCATACGGGGCATATTTATCTGCAGTCAACATCAAAATACCAAACGTAAATCAATGAAACCCAACTGTTGGGTGTCATTGATTTACGATTTGTTCAAATGTTGGGGAAAAAAGGTTCTCGAAGGTGGCAGCCACGTACAGGCGAGATGGAGTGGCGACCTGCGCGGTGTTGCGGGAAGTCGATGGATGCAGGTGGCTCAGGACCGAGCTTCGTGGCAATCTTTGGGGGGAGGCCTATGTTCAGCAGAGGACTTGTGATAGGCTGAAATGATGATGATGATGAATGAAACCCAATCGCGCTTAGTTGTTGCAAAAGCGTTTCGTTGATGAAAATTTGCAATTAATTTTGCACGGACAGAGAACACTCCAAAAACGAAAAAAAAAAATTAATAATATTAGAATCATTGATGCAAGTTTTCATTAATCAAATACTTTTTTTTTAAGAACCGGATATAAAACATACTGACAGTCCACCTGATGGCAAGTGTCTGCTGCAGACCATGGACTAAGGACATGGACTGAGATGGAATGCCTCGCAGCCCGTAATCAAGCTAACTCCCTACACCTTTCACATTTACAAAACCTTATTGTTCGAATCTCCGCCGAAGATCATCATTACAAACGGTCACGAGTTCACTTCTTAACATAGACCTCACACGAATATTGTCACGAAGCACGGTCCAGAGCCTCCAGCATCCATCGACTTCCCGCAACATCGTAATCTTGTGAACCTGAACTGGGTTTGAACCTTTAACCTCGCAAACAATGTTTATCCACAATACATGTAAAACACTTAGAGTAGTAGAGCAGTGGTAGCCTAGTGGGCAGTGCCACTTTTGGTTTCAGAGAGTGGCCTGGTTTCGAACCCCGATGGACCACTGGAAATTGTTAAAAGCAACTTTCAATGCCGAATTCACCACGTGCTCGTGGAGCACCTTGAAAGAAAACATCGTGAGGAAACTCAGACATGCTGAGAAATAAAAAAAAACTAATTTGAGGATATGTGACCGTCAACCCGCACTGATGCAGCGCGACCATCGCGCCTTTGCCAAGCAGTTGCCAAATACCAAGCAGGTAGATACTTTGCTTACTGATACGTATTATTGAGTCATGGGTCCAGTTGTGTTGTATTACAAGATGTATCTCTGTCAGAAGAGGCATGAAAGCAGGATAAATGCAGTAGAAATGAGAGCGTTAAGAAGTATGATTGATGTGAAGAAAACTGACAGGGTTCGAAATAATGTGATCAGAGAGCGTTGTGGCGTGAAAGACGATGTAGTGACAAGAATTGAGAAAGGCATGCTGAGCTGGTTTGGACATGTGAACAGGATGAATTAAAGTAGGTTGACGAAACAAATATATGAGGCGAGTGTAAATGGTAGAGTCGGGAGAGGATGACGGGTAGAAGATTATCTCTGCCTACCCCGTTGGGAACAAGGCGTGAATATATACATACATACATCTCTGTCACTGTGTCTGACCTTTCATCGGATAATACTTCATAAGTGTTACATCCCAAACGAGAGGGTAAAGACGGGCGAGTGCCTCCGTCTCGAAAATCATTTAAACCAGAAGGACAACATCTAAAGAACATAAATAAGATGTCTTAATTATACAAGTAGAGGCGATTTCAAGCCGGGCTTGATACCAAATATATTCCTAAGCTTTTGAGGAAATATTCTTACTTAGGTAAGGAAATGTCCGCGCTAACTGTGGCATCGCTAATTAAATATTTTCCGCTGTTCTTTTGTCAGAGATTAAACAAAAGGGACTGCGATAAGAAGACTCTGGTTTAATCCAGCCATTGTCTGAACAACTTAAAAGTACAATGTAACACAATTAATTGTTCGCAAGAAACATTTCCCGCCAAAGTTTGCAATTTCTCATTTACAGTTGTTTATTTTCGTAAACATTACAAAAAAAAAAAAGGAAATGGAAATACCTGAGCTTTACCGAGCTCGGTGGTGAGCACGTGAACCCGGCACGGCCGGCATTGCATACCCGCGAAATATTTTTCAATAATGCAAACGTATTTTTTTATATTACCATAGTTTCGTAATGAGATTCCTCTGACAAAAAACCTCCCATAGATACCAACAGATTTGCAATGTTTTTTAAAAAGATTTTTTTTTTTTTTTTTTTTTTTTTTTTTTTTTTTTTTTTTTTTTTTTTTTTTTTTTTTTTTTTTTTTTTTTTTTTTTTTTTTTTTTTTTTTTTTTTTGTTTAATTTAATATACTATATAAACAGATTGGAAGCCATTAACTCAATGTCAAAAGATTAATAAAATCATTTAATTTATTCATAGCGATCTTAAGGGCTGCATCTTCGACGTGCTCGGCGGTGAAGGAAAACATCGTGAGGAAACCTGCACGTTTGAGAAATATTCAAAAATATTATTTCGAGGATATGTGAGAGCCCCCAACCCGCACTGGAGCAGCGTGGCGAGCCCCTCCCGGCTCCAAAACCTTCTCAGATATTTAAGAAGGAAGCCTTTGCCCAGCTGTGGACACTTCCAGGTTGCTACTTTAGTTATTTTACTACGCGACAGAAGATAAAATTTCACCAAGACCACCAACCACATATAGATCCACCACAGTGCAGTTCTGAGCACGAAAATGTCTGCCACGTGAAATCAGCTGTTACCGGTGGTATTCCCGAACATTTACGACTTATGGACCTTAAAAAAAAAAGCCTATTCCTTTCTTAAAGTCCGACAGAGTATCTGCAGCTCCTCTATTCATGCCGATGTACTTGGGCGACTGTAATCACTTACTATCAGGTAAGCCGCTTGCTCATTTGCCCCCTTGCCGAGCTAGAAAATGTTTAATTAAGTTAACAATTAGCATGGTTCGTATCGAGTACGCCAGGTATTGCGGTCGAGTTGCAACATGAATCGCTGGAAAAAAAAAGATCGATGCTAAACGTTCACAATTATAGATGATCTGTGACACAAATACAGAGTCAATTGTTGTTTTTATAATGATGCCAAGTTGTTTTTGTAACTTTTCACAGCACACTCACGTCTGTAATATCTAATGAGGTAGGCAGAGTTATCAATATTATCAATGGACATAATTATTTTCGATCATCTGCTTCGTCAGTCTCTTCTACTGCTATGCAGTCGTCTTTACACCACTCCAAGAAAACACCAGCCAGCATATATTTCTTAGAGGTTTCCCATAGCCCCCACGCTGGACAAGTGGGTTGATAACCTTCCGCTAGAGACGCTGCTAGACATCACAAGTCAGGAGGGGTTTGGGTTCGCCACGTTCGGGAGGATTTTCCGCTATCGTTCGGTCGAT
Source organism: Bhutanitis thaidina (assembly GCA_029286595.1). Classification (NCBI taxonomy): domain Eukaryota; kingdom Metazoa; phylum Arthropoda; class Insecta; order Lepidoptera; family Papilionidae; genus Bhutanitis; species Bhutanitis thaidina. The sequence continues at coordinate 1,458,303 of JAGSMS010000020.1, read as the reverse complement.
TATTAGCTAGCTGGCTGCATCACAAGCAAAGTGAGGTGGAGAAAAGGATGGCATTTTCCCCTTGCACCCGTTAACTATTTTGGATGTAAAGGGGAAGGGTGTACTACTCCAGTATGCTATGTAACCTGGTAGCTCAAAAACTTGAAAATATAATATCGAGATAAAAAACCTATAGAAAAATATATATATAAATAACAACATTCAGTAAAAGAGAACTTCGTCGCTTATGACTTATAAAGTCGAAAGGACTTTTGAGGAACGGCTCTAAAGCGGCTTACCTGAAAATCTAGATTGGTAAGTTGAATAAAGTTGAGTCTGCTTGACGAAGTTTTAAGCCAAGCTCTTTCGATATCGAAAACCGTACGAATACTATAAGAAAGTTTGTATCTAGCCTGTCTTGGAGGTATAGTCTTTGTCGGTGGAAGAGCCAAGCGGCGGCTTTTGCTGTGGCTCGACCGGGTTATTACCAAGACCTCGCTGAATACCGACGTGAAGTAGAGCCATCTTGGGCTTCTGCGTTTCGTTCGGTAAGTTAGGTAACCGGAGGCTCTTCCATACCTCAGCTCCTGTGGCTTCGCGGATGTACGTGGGCGAAGGTAATCACTTACCATCGGTTTAGACGTTTGTTTGTTTGTTTTTTAGGAACAAGTCGCGAGTTACAAGTGACTAATTAAACTAACTTTCTTTCAAAACCAACGGGGCAAACGTACAAGTGGCTGTTCTAATGGTGTTGTGTGCCGTGTTACCGGCCTTTAAGGAGTGTGGTAACCCTTCTTAAATATCTTACAGTAGGGGAGTGTAAATGGTAGAGTCGGGAGAGGAAGACCTAGGCGAACATTTCACGATCAAATCGGAGACGTTCTGAAAAAAGGCCAGGTCAAGAGTACTCTAAACCAACGAGCATGCATGCGAAGATTGATGAAAGTGGAAGAAGCTAAATACGTATGTGAGGCCCGTAGCAAGTGGAAGAAGAATGTCTCTGCCTACTCCGTTGGGAACAAAGCGTGAATATATACATACACGATCGAAACGCGGAAGTGCGAGAACCTCCTCTACTTCACGCCGGTTTTCTGCGCGGCGGCCAGTCAACGCCAGTGGTGCTGACCCATTCGTGCAGCAGCATAAGCCTTCTTCATCTTAGTCGGTAGAATTGCTATTTAAAGTTAGTTTTATGTCTTTTAACACCAATCAAACACATGTAACCGTTGAAGTACAGGTGCTAGGGCGTTCGCCTTTAGTTTTACAGTATACGAATGAGGGTTGTCACTAAAAAAATAATTGCAATTATTAAGGTGCCGTGGTAGCCTTCTGGCCAGAGCATTCGCTTCAGTTTCATAGACCACGTGTGACCTTGGTGTCGGCACTTCTAAAATTGTTAATGGCCATTTTACGTGGTGAATTTACTGGGTGCTCGGCGGAGAAGAATAACGTTGCGAGGAAACGGAGCGAAAAGGAGCAGCCTGGCGGATCTTTCCGGCTCATAAACCCTCGGCACTTACAGGCTCTTTAATTTTAAGGTCAAATGTTTCACGTGCTCCACGACCACGTGCTCGTGGTGAAGGAAAACAACCCACTCCAAATTTGGGGTGTGGTAGAAAAATCTGATGTCACAAATATATTGGACCAAATTGTATAACATAATTTCGTTTACCATATCTCGAATGTGAAAAAGAACACGGTAGAATTTTATCGGGCAACAAGGTCACACGGAATTCTTGTAAAAAATGCAAGAGAAGCAACATCTCTTCGCAAGGCCAAAGGATCAAGCCGATCAGAGAGAGCTTGGTCGTCGACAATTCGAGCCGCTCGACGTTGGATGCGGTCAAATGGAAGGAGTTGGTACTGGGGTGCCCCTGCTCAGAGATGAGAACAGTATTCCATGTAGAAAGGGCCGAACTTGCTATAAAGTTGCAAACGGTGGACCGGCATGAAATACTGTCCCGCTCTACAGAGCACACCAAGCTTTGGAGCCAATTTGGCCTTTCCTCCAAGTGACCACGGAACTGAACGTCGCTCGATATGTCAACGCCAAGGATTCTGATACTGGCTGAGGCAATAAGGGGAATGTTCTCAAAAAGAGGAGAAACGACAAAGTTCTTTTTAGCGGTGAACGCGCAAACCTGTGTCTTTTGGGGTTGAATAGGACCAAATTACGTCGACCCCAATCCGAGACTTTGAATAACAAGGTCTCGACTTCAGACACAAGTTTGTTCCGGCACTCGTCGACGTGTTCCTGAGAAATATTCGCACGGCCTGTATATAGGGCATCACCTGTGTTGTCGTCTGCATAGCAATGAATGCTACTGATTTGCTCGTTGATAGCCACAGAAGGAGCTGAAGTGGGAGATAGCACACAGCCTTGTGGAACACCGGCATTCACAGGTTTGGGGTCCAGGCATGCACCGTCGACAACAACCTTGATGCTCCGATCCGTGAGGAAGCTGGTGACCCAGTTGCACAATCTCTCAGGAACCCCGTAAGATGAAAGCTTTGAAAGAAGGCTTTATGCCAAACCCTATCAGTAACCGCTACGTCCAGACTAACCGCCAAAGCCTCCCTTAGACTCAACTGCTTCTGCCCATCGGTGAGTCAGGTAAACTAGAAGATTACCAGCTGATCGTCCGCGACGGAAACCGTACTGTCGGTCACTGATCAGCTGGTGTTCCTCAAAGGCCACCTCAGGAGCTGGGTGTTGATGAGTGACTCCTTATTTTTGAATAACAGGGGTGATGGCAATAGGGCCTGTAGTTGGACGGATCAGAGCGGTCGCCTTTTTTCGGTATTGGATGCTGAAATGCTGCTTCAAGATTCGGGACGACGCCTGAAGAGTAGGAGTGCCGGAAAAGACGCGTGAGAACCGGTGCCAACTCAGGGCACACATCCTCAACACAATTGGAGGGATTCCGTCCGGCCTGCTCAGCTTATGAATGTCAGGGGCGGAGTGCCTTTCGCCTGAGCTCTGCAGAAACTGAATTTCCGGCATGGAGCACTTACACCACGGGATGGTAGGTGGAGAGTTTCGGTCATCAAGAGTCGAGTTGATGCAAAAAGAGAGCCCAAGAGATCGGCTTGCCTGCGCAGACCAGCGAATCATCCTCCTTGTAGAGATGGGAGAGATGGCTGACAGAAATTCCCTGGACGGCAGCCTTGGCGAAGACCCAGAATGCACTTGGGATCCCGATGGGCGAACTGATCTCTCGCCAATTCTGCCAATGTGCTTTAACTTGCCGCAGCGATAACTCTTTGAAGGACCTGAGGCAGAGTTGTACTCGTTTTTAAGGGCACTGGTTTTTGCATCCCGAGACGCCGATGCATCGGCCCAGGCCTGGTAGCACTTCCGCTTTCGGCGTGACGCTATTTTGCAGGTGCGACCAAACCAAGGCTGGATTTACCTCCGACAGGCACCGCAGAGAACGGAATAAAGTTCCATTCCCTGAAGTACCACATCGGTGACAGAATCTGCAACGACGTTGGGATCATCCAGCGAGAAGCAAATCTGCCCCCATGGATAGGAAGCAAAGAAAGACCGCATTCCATCCCAATCTGCCGACCTATAGTGCCACACATGGCGGAACCCCGCAGATCGCGTTCGGGATCGGCGCGCGATAGGCACTACACTCCGGATCAGACAGTGGTCCGACGAGCCAAGAGGGGCATCGACTGAGACCAAATATCCGTCCGGGTGTGAGGTCAGCAAAGGTCCAACAGGGAAGGTGTATGACCTTCCACGTCTGGGATCCGCGTCGGCGAGGGTTACCAGTTGTGTTGGGCCATATGCTACAATGCAAAGTCGTGAACAGATCTCCCGCATGATCGGTTATGCGAGAACCGAGAGCCAATCGGTGTGGTGGCATTAAAATCGCCGAGAATCAAAGTCTCTGCGGATGGGATCTGTTGTAGCACGGAATCTGTAGCCATTTGGATGTGGTCGATGGTCCGATCCCGGTGCAGTACCGCTATGGGACCTGTAAAGGCACGCATAGACGCGCGGATGGTCGTCGCTGTCGATGCGCAGCCAAAGGTAAGAAAGGTCAAACCTTCAAGACTTCGAGCGTCGAACAGATATCATCTCTGACGGTATACGCAAACTCCGGCACGGGGCACAAAGGTGTTCAGTTGTACCCCGGGTAATGGAGATAATAAGAGGTATCAGCCGGAGCGATGTCTGAGTCTCTGTAAGAAAAGCAAGGCTGGCTTCGCTGTTTCAAGATGGTAATGAACGGCGCTAAGGTTCGAGTGGAGTCCCCTGATATTGCAGAAATCCACGGCGAGCGCGGTAGGATGCCACTGGTTTCCTTGCGTTTGCCTCGAGTAGGAAAGAAAGAGAGCGGAATATTGCCCCAGAATACGCGGGGCAGACTGAGCATCCACGATTAGTAGTAGGAAAGCCTGAACGTGGATGCTCGGTGAAGATATCAAAACCGTGGAGTACTGGTACCCTCCTGGGAGATGACTCAAATTATATATCGCTACCATATTTGGGGAGGGGAGAGAGGGCCTCGGTTACCTCACTCACCGCACGAAACGCAGAAGCACAAGATGCCTCTACTCACGCCGGTATTCTGCGAGGCCGTGGTACTTATCCGGACGAGCTGGCCCATTCCTGCGACAGCAAAGCCTTAAAACAGCTCTACCACGATGAGAAAGTTTTAATGTCACTCGTTTTTTACCTTTCCATGTTCGAAGTACTCTTATGGGATCCACTTTTATCGTACGTCGTAGAGTCATGCGGCGGTTTTTGCTGCTCCTTCAATGGGGCGACTCGCTTGATGGAAGGTGATTACCGACGCCCACGTACATCTGCAACTCCAGAGCAGTTGCAGGACCGTTGCCGGTCTTTAAGGATATTCACTCACCGAAGGAAACGCAGAAGCAAGAGCGATGGCTCGGCTTCTTGTCGGTACTCTGTGAGGTCGTGGTACCACGCTGGTTGAGCCTGTCCATTAGTGAAGAAGAAAAAGCTGCCGCTATGCTGTACACAAAACATAAATGGTAGAGTCGGGAGAGGAAGACCTAGGCGAACATTCCACGATCAAATCGGAGACGTTCTGAAAAAAGGCTAGGTCAAGAGTACTCTAAACCAACGAGTATGTATACGAAGATTGATGAAAGTGAAAGAAGCGAAAGACGTATGTCAGGACCGTGACAAGTGGAAAAAGATTGTCTCTGCCTACCCCGTTGGGAACAAGGCGTGAATACATACATATATAAAGCTATATTTATGACACTAGCATATTTCATTTAATTCAAAATGTTCGCTCCGTGCATATATTCAAAAATCATGTGCGTTTAAAATTAAACGTAAAAGAATGAACAATAAATCTCTTCAACTTTTAATAGAATTTGCTTTTTAATTTTCTTTCGAGAAATTTTTGTGGCAATAGCTCGGAAGAGCCTTACCTGAGAACCTAGATTGTGAAGTTGTGAGAACGTCTCTTTGCGGAGGTTTTAAGTTAGGCGTTTACGATGAGGGAACATTTGCACTGAGTATATAGATAATATATTCCCAATTCTACGTTAATGTGATCTCAAATATGTGATTTATATGATGACAATAATGTAACATATATATTTCATATCGGTGATATTAGTTGCCATGTAATTATTATACATGTTAAATTGGTTAAATTTCGAAAGTGTAGTTAAATAATCAGTTTTCTTTTTCAAAACAAACATACTCGTCTGACCTGTATGGAAGAGGTGGTGCAGCTGCTTTCCTGACCCTCTTGTCCTCCGTGTTGTGAACTCATGAGGGTCCGCTGTTTATGTGTTTCGCGGATGTGTGCGCGTGTCGAGGCCCTTCTCAGAGAGAAACCCAGTAGGGTCTTAGTCGATACAAGCTTGACATAACCCGTTCATGACCTCCTACCTAAAGCGGAGGATTAGGTGTTTCCACACCATAAAAAAGGCCTAAAAGGATCTTGGTATTTTTCAAATAAGCTTGTATATGGCACAAGCAGAATTGGTGTTGTGGAGTAACGTTATCACTTGTAGATTTGTACTGCAAGCTTTGAATATAGGTTTGCTACATGCAACATGATTTGAATACAACGGAAATTTCGTATAATAACGCATCCTGTATCTCTCCTATGCGCCGCCGCTCTATTGTCGTTTATACAGCGTGGATGCGACGTCATGACATTAAATTTAACCTCATATTTTATTGGTTTATTTCTGCGCCGTCTACCAAATATCATTTTTATAAATACGGTAATTTCACAGGATATAATTTTTTTTATTTCGTTACTTTGTAAACTAGGCTATTGACACCCAGGTCAAAGACCGTATCGATCGTTCATGAATTACCGCGAAGTCGCCGCTCTTGCCGTGATTATTAGACAATATAATTTGGTTAAAAAAAAATTCTTTAACTCTCTTCAAATAAATATGTACTAACAATTTTGTTATTAAATATCAATAAGGTCGCATCTAAACTGGACCTATATAGGTAACATAGTATAATACAACCATCAGAAAGTATCAACGTTATGGTTTCTTGTGGGTTTCGTGTGATGGCATATAGAACAGTGAATTAACTGGTATCGGTCGGTACATTTCATCTAAGCCGCACACAGGGCTGACAACATATCTGCGGTTGGATTCATAATCGAGTATAGATGGTGTGCAAAAGCCGCAAAGACCACTAACCATCAGACGGATTGTGTATTGGTTCATTACCCTTAACTTTTGAATACAAGAAAATAATCATATTAAATATAATTGATTACGTATATATTCGAAGTATAATTATTTAGCGACCCTCATACGCAACGACGTTTTCAAAAAACAAAACGGAAAAACTTTGCAACTACTGTTTCGTGATTTTCTCCAACGTCGGAAGTATTTTTTATCTGTTTACATGAGCGATACGCTAAAGACCCGCGAGAACGACGAACTGGTGAAGAATATAGCAATTAAGAGCTTCATTAGTCGACTTGTGGTCAGATTTGCGTGGTTTTGTTACAAACGAAATGCCGCCTACGATCGCGCCACAGATAAATAAACGATTGGACAAACAAACAGTCGTTAGAGACGTTCGCTTCGATAATCTTTGAATACATTTATTCATTGCTCAGTAGCATTAAGGTTGTAGTTTCATTTAAATTATTGCAAATGTAACGCTTATTTTTTTATTTAATAAAGTGCAGCTGCCGTGCAAATCGCAAGTTCCAAGTCGTTAGAAGTAATAGTTTTTTTTTATTTGTGCCTAACAAACATACCATTACATCAGACTACAAATACTCGCAAAAGAACACCGATTTCTGCCACGGATGATTCGTAAGGCTATTGAAACCGAAATTTCAAATAGACCTTCTGGCTGGGCCATCTTCTCTGTCGTTCTCTGAAGTCTTGCTACCACCGGCACGGGATCTAGTATTAAATAAAATAAAATCTAACCTAAATATACTGTGAGCACAATCTGCGTAGATCGGACCAAAATTAGTAATTAGAAGCTGAAGGTAACCCGAGTTGACTATGACATCTGGACGTCTAACACCTCGGTCCCCCGTGACCACGGCTGCTGTAAAGCAATCGAAACGTTGGTAAAATAAAAACAAAAACTATTCGCGATAAAATCCGCAAATAAAAGCTTTATAAATGTTTGTTTTATATATATTTTATTCTAAATCATAAATACATAAATATAAAATCTGTTTGTATGTAATGCCATTTCATTATTGCTTTGTGCCACCCACACTTGCCACATCGATAAAGTTTAAGTATAAGGCAACAAAATTAAAAAAAATACAATTCAATGTACAGATTTAGCCTGGGAATAGTTTCATTATACAAGTACCTATAGATAGATAGCTAGACTAACTGAACCCTGCCACCCTTCACACTATTGGATTTTTAATTTTATTGTTCTAATCCTTTTCGGTGATGTGTCGAACATAACTCATAAATGTTAGATCAATCGAGCAAGTGGTTTGCGATTCCGTAAAAGACAGACAAAGTAACATAGTTTTTTTTTATTTGAATAGATTACATGTATATATAAAGTAAAGTAACAGCCTGTAAGTGCCCACTGCTGGGCAAAGGCCTCAAATACTAGTATCAGAGAGGGTTTAGGAGCCGGGAAGGGCCCTCCACGCTGCTCCAATGCGGGTTGGCGAGCTCCACATATCCTCGAAATAATATTTTTATTATTTCTTAGACATGCAGGTTTCCTCACGATGTTTTCCTTCACCGTTGAGCACGTGGTAAATACAGCACTTAAAATTGTTAATAACAATTTTAGTGGTGCCGGCACCGGGGATCGAACCCAGGTCACTCGCGCTCTATGACACGAAAGTGAGCGCCCTGACCACTAGGCCACCACGGCTCTATGTATACATAACCTAACAATAATAATAGCAGGATAGTATTATTACTCTAATTACTCTATAGATGGTGAAGATTTATAGGATGCCTTTTTTGACAATTTAGTAGTTGATATTTGGAATTCAAAATATATCACGTGGTTATAAATTTAAATAATTTTCTGAACGAATCTCGATCTCTACGGTACTTTAAAATTTGTTCACATGCCAATAAAATGAATCCTACCGATTCATAATAAATGAGATCACTTTTGATTTGTGACATTTGAACACTTAACTGCTCGCTCCGAAATATGACCTCAAAATTAATAAAATATTAATATTAATTAATGTAGATTAAATAATGTACATCAGTGTAATATGAAATAATTAAGTAAAAAATATATTTAAGACCATGTAAAAAAAAATACCCTAAAAAAGCAGCAGCCTGTAAATAGCGGGGTAAAGTCCTCTTTCTCAAATACCTAAGAGGGTTATGGAGCCAGGAAGTGTTTGCCACGTTGCTCCAATGCGGGTGGCGGACTATACATGTCATGCAGACATGCAGGTTTCTTCACGATGATTCCCTTCTCCGACGGGTAAGTGATAAATTGCTGTTAATAATTTTAGTGGTACCGGGTCCGAGAATCAGCTCACTGTCGCTCTATGAAACTGAAGCATACGCGCTGGCCAATGGTAGCCGGCTACTATAGACTCCCACTATCTCGTTTCATCACATCACATTACCCAGGGCTCAACTAAAACTATAGCCATTATCAGTGGCGTTAGTTTCGAAGCTTTTGGCCCTAACTTTATAGGTTTTTCTACTTTCGCTTTTTTTTTGGCCAAACGGTACGTCGACTCGAGAGTGTAGAAATCCAAGGTCGAGTCCACTAATATTTTGCTATTTAGTCCGTCAAACGAGCACTGTGTATTGCTGTGTCCCATTGACACAATTATCAGCACCCTGAGTGCCAGAAGTGGTGCGTTTACTTACAATTTGTATGAAGAACAAACAAGCACTTCTATAGTATCTGGATGGTTTTGGAAACTGTTTCGTGTCTTTGTGTTCGAAATTTAAATCAGTGTCTACATTGACGACCTATGTGAAAAAATCAATTTAAAAAAAACCGTATACCCAATATTGGGGTGGTCATTTTAGCCCTTTCAACCAACTATTCTCCAGATTTATTGAGCATGTCGGCATCTTAGTATCGGATTACTTTGATAATTTGATTTGGCATATTATCATATCTATATATATATATATATGGACCAGAATACGAGGACAATTTAAAATTAATCAAAACGCTCGGCCGACATGCGTCAGATAAAGGAATGACTATCGAATGAAATTTAAAACCTGTTACCAACCTAATAATATGTTGAAAGCTTTTTTATGTGCCGGTATTAAATTCACCACAACGCTGAACTGCGCATATTTTTTTTTAATATGGAACTAATATGCTTACGATGCTATAAATATTGGAAGTTGCGAAACGTTATTAACCCAAAAGGGGACGCTCGTAAAATCAAGATGTTTTAGCTTTTACTTGGAAATGGACCAGGTAGTGGCCTTTATGAATAAGTAATAGTTTTTTTAACCCACCCTAGCTATTGTCGGGATCGCGCTTTCGAAGACGTGGAGGTTGTTTTTTGTGTGTCATTGAATGCACGGCTCAGGTCTAAGCTTACCTGTTCACTTGAGTCCTTAGATGCGAGTTGGAAGGCAGTAATTACTGCAATACCTTCTAACACGGACCTCCCGGACTTCGAATTCGTATCTGATAACATTTTTTTTTAAATATTTTTACTGGCAAGTTAGACATGAGGTGGCAATGTTCAAGTTTGTTATAGGGGAATCTACGTAGGCATGGCAGAAGAGACATGAAAGCAGGATAAATGCAGTAGAAATAAGAGGGTTAAGAAATATGATTGTTGTGAAGATAACTGTCAGGGTTCGAAATAATGTGATCAGAGAGCGTGGTGGCGTGAAAGACGATGTTGTGACACGAATTGAGAAAGGGATGCCGAGCTGGTTTGGACATGTGGAGAGGATGAATGAAAGTAGGTTGACGAAACAAATATACGAGGCGAGTGTAAATGGTAGAGTCGGGAGAGGAAGACCTAGGCGAACATTTCACGATCGAAATCGGAGACGTTCTGAAAAAAGGCCAGGTCAAGAGTACTCTAAACTAACGAGCATGCATGTGAAGTTTGATGAAAGGGGAAGAAGCGAAAGACGTATGTCAGCACCGTAGCAAGTGGTAGAAGATTGTCTCTGCCTACCCCATTGGGAACAAGGCGTGAGTATATACATACAACAACAAATCTAGCGTATAGTTAAGGTAAACTAAGGCAAGCAAAAAAGTAATAGTACGTAGTAACGTCAAGTAGTAATAACATATTGAAAACTTCTTTTTTTTATATTTTGTGAACGTGTAGCTGCGGCGTAAGAAAATTCTGCCAACGCTTTTTTTTACCGTCGGTCTCGGAAATTTCATATTATTTATAATATTCGTAGAACTAGCAGGATTTTAGTTTTATGACAACAACACGAGTCCTGGATTCAAATACCCACCTGAGCCTACGCTCGTGCCAGACGTATGTAAATTATTGGTTTTCGTGTCTGGTTGTATTGTGTAGCGTCGCGATCTCTCTTATTGCAAGAGCGGCTTCGTGAAGGTATAAAACGAGAGAGTGTTTTCGTGTTTAATATAGTAAGTATAGATTTATAATTACACCAGGTATACATAAAATTTGGATGAAGTCGCCATGATCGAAATCGACTAGGGTTTTCGTGGATTACATCGTCACTGTTACGAAGATCATGAAAGAAAAACAATTCAAGTATAGCACAATTCATATTATAGAAAGAGAGAAAAAAAGAAGAAATAAACGCGTAAATCAACAAAAATAAAAAAATTATTAGATATTCACTAACTTAAAATAAAATAAATACTACAACAATAATAGAAGCTAAGCAAAGAGCAGAAAATAAAACAAACAACTATAAAATTCGTATGCTGTTTATGGCACTATATATATATATATATATATATATATATATATATATATATATATATATATATATATATATATATATATATATATATATATATATATATATATATATATATATATATATATATATATATATATATATATATATATATATATATATATATATATATATATATATATATATATATATATATATATATATATATATATATATATATATATATATATATATATATATATATATATATATATATATATATATATATATATATATATATATATATATATATATATATATATATATATATATATATATATATATATATATATATATATATATATATATATATATATATATATATATATATATATATATATATATATATATATATATATATATATATATATATATATATATATATATATATATATATATGGACCAGAATACGAGGACAATTTAAAATTAATCAAAACGCTCGGCCGACATGCGTCAGATAAAGGAATGACTATCGAATGAAATTTAAAACCTGTTACCAACCTAATAATATGTTGAAAGCTTTTTATGTGCCGGTATTAAATTCACCACAACGCTGAACTGCGCATATTTTTTTTTTAAATATTTTTACTGGCAAGTTGGACATGAGGTGGCAATGTTCAAGTTTGTTATAGGGGAATCTACGTAGGCATGGCAGAAGAGACATGAAAGCAGGATAAATGCAGTAGAAATAAGAGGGTTAAGAAATATGATTGATGTGAAGATAACTGTCAGGGTTCGAAATAATGTGATCAGAGAGCGTTGTGGCGTGAAAGACGATGTTGTGACACGAATTGAGAAAGGGATGCCGAGCTGGTTTGGACATGTGGAGAGGATGAATGAAAGTAGGTTGACGAAACAAATATACGAGGCGAGTGTAAATGGTAGAGTCGGGAGAGGAAGACCTAGGCGAACATTTCACGATCGAAATCGGAGACGTTCTGAAAAAAGGCCAGGTCAAGAGTACTCTAAACCAACGAGCATGCATGTGAAGTTTGATGAAAGTGGAAGAAGCGAAAGACGTATGTCAGCACCGTAGCAAGTGGTAGAAGATTGTCTCTGCCTACCCCATTGGGAACAAGGCGTGAGTATATACATACAACAACAAATCTAGCGTATAGTTAAGGTAAACTAAGGCAAGCAAAAAAGTAATAGTACGTAGTAACGTCAAGTAGTAATAACATATTGAAAACTTCTTTTTTTTATATTTTGTGAACGTGTAGTTGCGGCGTAAGAAAATTCTGCCAACGCTTTTTTTTACCGTCGGTCTCGGAAATTTCATATTATTTATAATATTCGTAGAACTAGCAGGATTTTAGTTTTATGACAACAACACGAGTCCTGGATTCAAATACCCACCTGAGCCTACGCTCGTGCCAGACGTATGTAAATTATTGGTTTTCGTGTCTGGTTGTATTGTGTAGCGTCGCGATCTCTCTTATTGCAAAAGCGGCTTCGTGAAGGTATAAAACGAGAGAGTGTTTTCGTGTTTAATATAGTAAGTATAGATTTATAATTACACCAGGTATACATAAAATTTGGATGAAGTCGCCATGTTCGAAATCGACTAGGGTTTTCGTGGATTACATCGTCACTGTTACGAAGAGCATGAAAGAAAAACAATTCAAGTATAGCACAATTCATATTATAGAAAGAGAGAAAAAAAGAAGAAATAAACGCGTAAATCAACAAAAATAAAAAAATGATTAGATATTCACTAACTTAAAATAAAATATATACTACAACAATAATAGAAGCTAAGGAAAGAGCAGAAAATAAAACAAACAACTATAAAATTAGTATGCTGTTTATGGCACTATTTTATCTGAATTATACTGGGCGCATCACAATATTAATAACACCTAGAAATTGTTTGTGCAAAAGTCTAAATCTAACTCTTAAAAAAAACAAATAATCTTTGGAAAATTTATACGAAGAACGAATGAGGGCAGTTGCTATTTAATTCACAAGTATAAAAAACCGCAGCCCACCGTGTACTGCACATTAGAAAAAAAAGGATATTAAAATCTGGCTAATATAGCCCTATTAATAAAGTTTTGCTGTTTCAGGCGCATTAAAAAAAGTCAGTGCTATATTATATAGATATTATGCACTGCTCTGCATTGATACTCGGCGCGCGATATATTATCTGTTCTGAACTGAAGTTAGCTAGCAGCTCAGTGCAACACCGAGCGCTGCTGAGTTCAGGCGTGTGCAGTGCACAGCTGCACAGTGGTGCGAACAACAACCGAATCACTTTGCCCTGTGTTTGGAGGAGTTCGTGCTCGGAACGAAAACAAATCGTAATATAAAGTTACATTATTGATGCTCGAGAACACGCACGAAGCGATTATTTACTCAAATGAAAACAAAGATATTTGAATTGGGCATCTTAGCTCCCACCCGTTTAATTTAACTTCAAGTTTTTACCGAGTTTTGCTTAGAACGCCCGGGGTTAACTGGCAGAATTGGAAAGAGCGAGCGATTATTGAGATGCGGTTGCTCGCGTGGGCTATTTTAATTTTGTAGGTTATATTTCTCTGTAGCGGACGAAAGACGAAACGAAACGTACCAGTCATACGCCGGGTGTTACGCAGGATGCCGTGTCGCTGCATTGCGTTGGAAAACTTTTATCTAGCATCGTGATTAACAAAAAAAATGTCTGTAATAATTTGTAAAGAGTATTAATCGCCTAAAAATGTTTATCAACAAGTGTCAAGTGAAAGTTTAAGTGTAAAAATCCAAGTGTAACACTGTGCATTCTTTGGTGATTCATCTCGTGAACAAGAAATTCTGTTGTACTCGTGGTGTAGGTATATGTGCCGGTTACATTACCATGTTCACGTCGATGGCGATTACTATGTGATTTTCTGGAATTCCTTAGCAAGGTGACACTAACTGTTCCTGAATAATATGGTAAGTCTATATGATAGTATGCTGCCATCTAAATACTATTTGTCACTATCTATCACTGTTTTTAACCCTTAAACAAGTTGTGTACCGTTCTTTTTTTTTTTACTAAACTAGTTGGGTACTGGTATTCCCTGCAATCAATAGCTTTCGAACTGACAATGCAGTTTCTTCACAAAGGCAGTTTGCGTGCTCAACATGACCAGTCCCCGGTTTTAGCGATTCCTTTGTTTTTCTTTTATCTGCTTTCTGGAATTTAATCTTGCAAAGATAAATAATTTTCATGTAAACATGTTATTGCCTACTTGTACTTAATTGTAAGAAAGTGAATGGCAAAGTATAATTTGATTTTAAAGATTTATATGTTGTGACGTAGAAAGTAAATTTATTGAATTACCTACGAAGTTATTTACCTAAAGTATATTAAAATAAAGATCACCATTAATTATTGTTAAATAATAAATAAACAACAATTTACACGCTCCGTGCACTCTTTCGAAGTGTATTTTTTTTTTTGAAAATTACAACTTCGATAAGGAATCTTATCACCAATGATTACTAAAGGAAATGAGTACCGTTCCGCGTTGTAATTCTTCCAAATACACTCAATTGACTTGAATTTTCGATTTCATTTCGATTTTCGTGGTTTAAATGCTATAAGTGATGCAATAAAATCAAGTATGGTATGGAAACCTGACCATTGATTTTAGAATTTCTTTACATGTCATTGTTCTCTCATACTGAGAATGAAAACACGAGGTGATTTTAATATTATTACTAACCTTACTTTGACCGAAATGTCAAGAGAGACATTAAAAAAGCTCACAACAAGTTTGCCTTAAAAACTAAAATCCGCAAACGCTGCAAAGGTGTTGCATGTCTGTACTAGTGTTTCTGATAGTCATTGCGTCGTTTTAATTGTTCATCCTTAACATACATAGTTGTTTGTAAGTTATAAGTTATTCATAAAATGTTACTATAATATATGTATGTATCTACTTATATATGTAAGTATATATTTTGATTTTTGTATCATTTTACCTGTTAGATTTCGTTCACTTGCACCGCCTCTATAATATGTTTATCTCTGCTTAGCCTAATGGTTGACTGGGAGAGAATGCCTTTAGGCATTAAGTCCGCCATGTGTGCCACTTTGTGCATGGAAGTTTAAATAAATAAATAAACTTAGGTTGGTATAAAGCACTAAGCAGGTACTACTATAAACAAAACGGGCAGTGGGTCTTACATTCACGAGCCCGAATTGATTAACATTGGTACCACTGCCACTTCAGCGTTAATCATGTAGGTATTCTCCCACCATGCTCACTCGACTCGCGCCTGTTACGCAAAAGGGGTGAGCAGTGATTAAGGGTTTCTATTTGTTATGAAAAACGGTCAACGAAAACTGAACTGTTGAAAAACCATTTATCGCGCTCTCCTGAAAGAGATTGCCTTTGGACGGCTCTTGCAACCCACTGCTCCTGTATGGATTTGCGATAATTTCAGTACTAATCGATGTTAACAATTCCGGCCCGGGATAGAGTTAGTCATCATCATCATCATCATCGTTTCAGCCTATCAGAAGTCCACAGCTGAACATAGGCCTCCCCCAAAGATTGCCACGAATCTCGGTCCTGAGCCACCTGCATCAATCGACTTCCCGCAACACTGTGCAGGTCGTCACTCCATCTTGTGGGGGGTCGTCCTACACTGCGTTTGCCTGTACGTGGCTGCCACTCGAGAACCTTTTTTCCCCAACGGTTGTCAGTTCTGCGAGCTATGTGGCCGGCCCATTGTCACTTCAGCTTGCTGATCTTCACGGCTATGTCGGTCTATGTCTGGTCTAGGTCTGTCGGCTCTATCACGCAGAGAAACACCGAGCTTAGCCCTTTCCATAGCGCGCTGAGTAACTTTGAGCTTCCTCATACGGGCTGCAGTGAAGGACCAAGTCTCGGAGTAGAGTTAGTAGTGCTATGAAATTAAAGCGCCTGCCCCGTCCACTAAGCGTCAGTGTTATATTACTAGTAAATAGTCGTCCCCATTTATTTGTCTTCAATTCGTCATACGTTATTATGTCTGCTTTATAAATGCGTTCTTTGTTACTTTGTGAGCGTGATGCCTGCAATAATCATCTGCTCAGCACATCCTGCGTGGGTCGGACCAACATTAATAACTAAACAGCTGATGGTAGCCCGTGTCGACCATGACATCTGGACGTCTATAACATCAGTCTCCCCGGCTACAACTCGGACCACGGCTGCTGTAAAGCATCGGAAATGTCGGGTTTATAGAAACAAAAATTGAACGCGGTAAAATCCGTAAATAATAGTCTCATTTCAAATGTGTAGTGTTCGCGTAAATACAATAAATAATAATCATTCTTTTGAATATACAAAAGAAATATCTAAGGTAGTCTTTGATTACGTATATTACCGCGAATTATTAAATTTCAAATTCATATAGCTGTAAGTGCTTTTGTAACTGTAATTATATCCCCCCTCCCCATCCCCTCCTCATCCTCCCTCCCATGTCCCAAAGACACTTAAAGGCCAGCAACGACGCACCTGCAGCACCTCTGGTGTTGCAGATGTACGCGGGCGACAGTGATCACTTACTTACTTCTCGTCTCAATCTAGTCCAGCCTAGTGGGCTACACGACATGTTTCTGGCGCCGAGGCCTCGATCGTTAGTCAGCAGGGACCGGGAATCACCGCTGTAGTAGGTCGTCATTTGCAGAAATCCTCCTCACATTCCAAATCCAATTTTCTATGTGACTAATATACGCAAGGTATAATATACAACAACTCCAACATGGCCCGTCTTTTTATTTGCCGTCTATAATATTAATAACTTCTTAGAATTGCCTAAGGCTCAATACAGACGTGGAACGTTAATTATTACTTATGAATGTACACATTAATTTTAACGTATTCCATATCAAATATTCGTATATTCGAATTAGATGCAAAGAAACACGCAATTCACGCATAAACTTCACATGGTTATTTGCTTATAAACATTTCAATATTCATTAATCAATATTAATGTTGGATTATAATATTAAGTTATGATTACAATAAATATGAATAATAATATTTATTTTGTACCAAGTCAAATATAAATTTACAAATACAATTTAAATGAAATAATTATTTATTACGGATTTTGTCGCGTTTAATTTTGTTTTTTATATTACCGACGTTTCGATTGCTTTACAGCAGCCGGGGTCTGAGGTGTTAGATCTCCTGATGTCTCAGGCAACTCTGGCTACCTTCAGCTTTTAATTATTAATTTTGGCCCGATCTATGGCTCTATGCGAGTAACACAAACTATTACTTCTCAGTCTTAACGTCGTTAAAAAAACATTCTTCGTACAAATACTTGAAGGATTAATTCTTTTCTATAGTCATCCTTATCGGCCTTTATTATCTTAATAACCTCTAAATTGTCTATCTGTCGGTAGCCTCGAGATGTTCCTGCCATTTCTCTTGGTCGACTCTTACAACACCCATGTGATGTGGTGATGGGAAGCAGCATCAAAAGCGCGAGGGTTCCGGTAGTGCGCTCTCCAACACAGCTTGCCCAGCGTGATGAGACTGCGTGGAGTTCGATAGGCTGCTGAAGAAGGTGAAGATAGGCTGTTTTTTCCTGTTACATAATATTATATGATATATAAACTCTGACGACCGTTTACGTAATATTAGGGTGGTCATAGATCCGAGACCTTAACTTCGGTTGTTTTAACCCACTCTTCACCAGAACTCATTGGGACCACAGACACGTGGCAGCTGCTGAGCCTGGCGCCGGTTTAGTGTCACGAAAAAGTCATCGGTACTCGAGTAACGTAGTTTTAAGTGTATTTATTTTAAAGTCAACTTAAATGTATGAATTTAAGTTTTGTATTCATAGACAAAACATTCTTTTCATAGCTTGTAACTGTAGGAAAACTAATCATTTAATTATCTTGTAATAAGATAGCTGAAAAAGGTTCTCGAGTGGCAGCCACGTACAGCCAAACGCAGTGTAGGACGACCCCCCACAAGATGGAGTGACGACCTGCGCAGTGTTGCGGGAAGTCGATGGATGCAGGTGGCTCAGGACCCGAGCTTCGTGGCAATCTTCGGGGGAGACCTATGTTCAGCAGTGAACTTCTGATGGGCTGAAATGACAAGATAGCTGATGCCTCGTTTTCATACGCATTTTATGGAAAAAAAAAACCAAAATAATAGTCATCACATCCGCAAACGGCTGTCAATAAATGTTCACGTTCGGGTAAAATAAATTGATTCGTGAATCGAATATGATGTTTCATAGTTTGAATTGTCACTTTGTCATTAGAGTTGTTAACGTATTGTTATCTTGTGCCTTTTAACTAACGTAACATACATTGGTAGTAGTGTAGGACGAACCGCCACGAGATGGAGTGACGACCTGCGCAGTGTTGCGGGAAGTCGATGGATGCAGGTGGCTCAGGACCCGAGCTTCGTGGCAATCTTTGGGGGAGGCCTATGTTCAGCAGTGGACTTGTGATAGACTGAAATGATATCAAACGGACAAAAAATCTTTTATCCCAGAAACCTACTTGTAGCCAATTGAACACAATTTGTAAATAATTTTATGTAAATTCTCGATTTGGCAGATCAACGGTGAACTTTCGCTTATTATTATTATTAAAAAAAAAATACTTTCTTTCCTGTCACTTATATACGCTTGAACGTAAAATAAGTTTTGGTTTACTGTGTCACATTCATTCATTAATAACGAAGGTTCAACAATAATATCCCAAAGGAAATTCATTCGATAAATGATATAGTTAATTGCAATATCCTGTATTTCGTCGCTGCCATTGTTTTGCTAATTGTATCGGCGTTTTTTTTTTGTTACGAAAGTGTACATTGTTTTTGTAACCTAGTTTAAAAAAAAAACAAAGGCTTGCAATTTGATTCGTTTGCATTTATGTCTGAGTATTAGTGAGTTGAATTGGCAATGAGAAATAGAGTGACGTATTTCAGTGTTTCAGGACGTCAATGGATGTCAGTGGCTCATGGCTGTGTCCTGTGGCCGTATTTAGAGGAGGCCTATATTCAACAGTGGACTTGTTGGTGATTGGCCTTAACCCCGAGTGGTTTAGGGGTCTCCCTTCTAATAAAGAGACTCCGGTTGAATCCCCTATGTAGGGGCACTTGACAATGGGTGTTTCTAAATGTATGTACGATTGGCATTGTTAGCATGCATATGCATGTAATAACCTCAAAATGTTTAGACCTCTGAACACCGAGGGTTATTTGGTATAGTGTAATGTTGTTTAAGCTTTTTCACCAGCCTCATAAATACATTACAGGCGGGGAATATTAACAATCTAGTGAGATAATCATAACTCATGGGTTCAAGTCTGGTAGGGTATGAAATGATCTTGCCATTTGACGTTTGTCTTCTAATTTTGAAAACATAACACGGTATAATTTTATCAAGGATGTAGAAGTATGTAACACAGAATTTTTGAACTATTATTGTGGCATGACCTTTGTAGATTATGCTATCTGTAGACTACCTTTTTAATAATAGTTTTACTTGTAAGTAATAGAATACTAAAACATATTTTCAATCGTCAGAAAATTAAGTAAGAGATCGACAAATATGGTCACAGAGTAAGTGGTCTGAAATAAATTTTTCTGTAACGAACTGACCTCTCTTAAAGTATTATTTGATTCAAGCCAACGAGG
Source organism: Bhutanitis thaidina (assembly GCA_029286595.1). Classification (NCBI taxonomy): domain Eukaryota; kingdom Metazoa; phylum Arthropoda; class Insecta; order Lepidoptera; family Papilionidae; genus Bhutanitis; species Bhutanitis thaidina. The sequence goes on along the minus strand of JAGSMS010000020.1, from coordinate 1,438,309 downwards.
TTCGCTAGGTAGCTTTAGGCAATTGAGTTTTCTAACAAAGTAATCGGAAATGAGTTCGGAAAGTATTTCTATTCAATCCGAGTAACTAAAAAAAATCTATTAATTCTGTAGTAGGCAGGTACCCACAATTCCTACCATTTTAATGATTGTGTGTAGGTAGCATATATTTCATTTAACCGTTATTGTGACTTAATCGAAATTCAAATGTCTTTGTAGAGTAGTAACTTTCTTTCCCCTCTTTATTTTAGCATAAACGCTAAACATTGTCTACCTAAAATTTATATTAAACTCAAAAAGTCATTGACTAATTTCTCTCTATGAAAAAAAAGTTATTGCATGTTTTGTATTTTAATTAATTAATATACTATGTGGAAAAGGCGTAAGATTCTGACCACCCCACATTCATTAGGTGGTTGTCGTGTGAAGGCGACGATAAGGTTCTGAAAATCTCCAATCTCCAAGCAATCGCAAAGACTAGATTCTAGAGCCACGTAATCTCTGTCTAACCCCATGGGCGACAGGCGTGATTATATGTGCTAATTAAATAATAAAATTTCATGATCGCAGAAATATGTTGTTCACATTCTGCCTACTTTCCTAAGTCGAGCTCGTAAATTCTTTAAAAAAAAAAGACACTTCACAACACCCCCTGGAATATTGCATGTACCTAATTTCTTTTTATTCAAACCAAGTCAAGCATCGGGCATGAAGGATCAAGTGGCTTGCGGCGAGTAATAATGAGGGGGATGACACCATAATATCGGCACTCGAGCACGTTTCCAAGTGGCTCTTATATCTGTGGGAGGGCCTCTCACAAGGAAGTGAGAACCAGACACTCCGGCGCGCTCAGTTTTAAGAACTTCGCCTCTTGCTAAGGCTCCAGTTTTGCGCATCACTTTGTATATCACATTATATATATATTAATACATAAAACGATTTATTGAGACAGCGAAAAATACAATGTTGGGAAAACAATATGTTTACACGGGTAAAAACATTATGTCAAACGCCTTCACGCCGGGCGAGCCTGTATCGCGAGGGGCAGGATACGATTGGCTTTTGACTCTTCCCGTGGGTTTCTTAAGAGGCGACTAATGGAAAAACCTTGAAAATTGCTATTTCTACCGAAACGTTAACAGACCAATGATGTGCTCCGGTGTTGGATCCCATCCCCCTAAAGGCCGCCAAGACGCTTTCGGCTGGGATTCGAGCCCAGGACACGTGGCTCGGCAGTTAAATTTTCTTTTTACCCACCCGGGGGATAGCCGGGTTATGTCGGACTCCCACCGACTACCGTTCGGAACACTACCGTGGCCCTCTTTTGCTTGGCTAAAATAGCCCCGTCCCGGTAGTATTGCCCTGCCCCCAGCACCCCTGCGGTGCTTAGCATCGCAAGTGCACAGTGGCTCTAGACCACTTCGAGTCACCGTCCTCCTCGAGGTCGTTTTACTGGACAATGGTTGTCCACGACCCCAGGGGCCCCGTTTCTGGTAGGGTAACACCATCAATAATCGGCTCGGCAGTTACCTACGCTAACCACTGAGCCACACGGTCCAATGCAAGGTTAATATAACTTGAACAAAACTTTAACGAAAAAGATAATCCCCCTTCGATAATGTTTTGCTCTCTCAGGAAATTGAAAAGGTAAAATCCTTTTTTCCGTAGACACTTGCCGCTTTTACCGAAGAAGTCGTACACTCCTGGACGGCCTTCGGGGAATTGAGACTTAAACAATCACTTATACTAAAGGAAATGTATCGAAAAGTTCTAGAAGGTTGTGTACTCGTGACGTAGGTAAGATATTATTAAGTTTTATCATATTTCAATAAACCGTCTCTTGTATTAATAGGTTTTGTATGCGATGCATATTTACTAGGTTACGGGCTTCTTCTCTGCCCAGGAGTGGTCTGGGTAGGTATTAGATACCGCTACCTTATCCATTTCTGCCGACAAAGAACAGTTAAACAGCTGTTGTTCCGGTTCGTATCGTATATAGACCTGGTACCTATATAATTACGAGCTGTCAGGCATTCTATCTTAGTTCTGAAGGGTGTGACAACGCATCGGAAACCTTCCTCGAATGGAGTTGTTCGTGTCCATGGACTGCCCCCAGCACTAGCAGGTTTCACACAAGAAATAACAAAAAGAAATTGGCATATGCAATTGGCAAATTGGGCATGATTGAAAGGAAAACAAACAAACTTTTCATATTTGTAAAGTAGGATTTAACAACCAATTAACACTTTCGTTTTTTTTCCTTCAGCATATGATTGAACTATTAAAAACAAAGTCCAGGAAACTCCTTGAAATTGTGGTGACAAACGAGCTAACCGTCCACCTGATGGTAAGTGTCTACTCCAGCCAATGGGCATCTGCAAACAACTTCAATCGAAGAAGGTTACATATGCATTGTCACCGCCGGGGAATAAGATTAAATGCCTCACGACGCTTGATTATATTGTGGTTGAATAAACTTAATTAAACAATATTTATTAAGCCAGCAGGTGTAATTCAATGACGTGTAATTAAACATACAGATATGAAGAATTTTATATCCGGACAATGATATCATCATAAATCTTGAAAGGATTTATGAGCCGGGATGTGTTCAAGTGCATTTGGAAATAATAGCTTTTCACGATAAATCCCACAATCGTCCAAGAAGTCGCGGCAACAGTTCATTGTTTATATATTCGTTACGTCGTCGTTTACGTTGACGTTTACGTTTCCGTTTACGTTTCCGCGGCACAATTAGTTCGAAATAAATGACTTTCATTTACATAATATTCCGAGCGTACTTTCTGTTATGAATGAAAAATTTTAATTTTCACTCAAAGCAAGCTTCGAATCGCGCGTCCACTTTTTAATTGCTTTCTTTGACCTCAAAAACTACCGCTTCCTACCGTCTGGTATATATAAAAAAAAATATCTTTAATTTACTCTGTGGAAATTTAATTAATATAAAGTTTGTTATCCGGCGACTTGACTCCGGTTTTGAGCTCCAGTTTGAGCAACTTTCAAATAAAAATGTTATTCAATTCTTATTATTTTTTAGGTTTATAGTAACCGTGTTACCGAAATATTAAACTATACTTGTAAATTAATTAACGTTAGATAATGAATTTTGATATAAGAAAAGTAATCTCTTGTTATTTTTTCGAATTCTTTTGTAACGTAATGTATTCATTGCGTTGCTGGGTATTAGCAACAACGCTATACGACCACTCGATTGTCTGTCTGTCCGTCTCAGACGATTTTTTCGGACACTTTAATCTGGAAATTTGGTAGTAATAATTTGTAGTGCTAATTAACTTATTTTTACAAATAATTATTGCACTTATATCCACTTTTAAAATGCTTATGCTTATATATATTTATATTTCATCGTGCAGGTTTGTTATGTGAAAATTTGTTTTTATATGTCTCTGAACCTCATCTATACGTGTTGAATTTTGATTACTTTAAAGTCACTTTAACGCTTTTTATTTTAAATATGTTTGGGATCAAAGTAAAAGTATTTTATATAGCAAATTAATATTCTTTATATATTATTCATACAAATATAGCGAAGTTGGCGTACCTGACTGGCGGTAGGCGCTGGATTAGAATTCCAGCTGATTGTTAGCTTTAGTGTCTAGTCGTGTTCGGTGTCCCCAGTCTCTGACACTTCAATATTTATGCGTTAAATAGGACACGGGAAGGTGAGAGACGTATGAGTGTATCAGTGTTTGCGCCTGCGCAGTTGACGACTGCCGATGTCAATCGGATGTTGTCGCCTTCGTCTACACACACACGCACATTTCCTAAATACAAAAAAGCACAGACATTAAAGCTCAAATAAGCTCTTACGTCCGTATACCTAGTACTGACCTAGATCTAGACAAGATTTTTAGTCCTCTCAACCCACTTTTCACCAGAGCTTATTTGGCGCAACGTGACAGGTGACGAGCAGGTCACCGTTTTAATTTCCAAACCAACGGTACTAATCTTACATCAGTTTCGAAAAGGTAAGCCAATCGCTACTGTGAGCGATTGGCTTACCTTTTTAATTTATCATATACCGTATTTTATTATTATATTTACGTAGTGATTGGATTATTTATATTATTAGATATCTAATCCATCAGGGTACTTGCAGCCCAGTCTCAATTTTCTTACTCTTACTGGCACTTTATCGAGACTATACTGGACGAGGGATATTGGCTGAGGAAAAGCATTCAGATCTTATGGTTTTAATTCTACTAGAGTAATTCATCACAGCTTTAAGCCAACCAACCAACAGCCTATTAAGACTTCCAGTTATGATCCTCCTGCATGTGATGAAACATTCAAAAATGAACTGCAACAAACTCCTTTAAAATGTTGATTAAGCTATATCCACACAAACATCTTGTTGTTATTGGATTAGAGTGACAAATGAGCTAACAGTCCACCTGGCGGTAAGTGGCTCCTGCATATCATGAACAGCTGCAAACAATTTCAAATCGAAGCACGTTACAGATGCGTTGTCACCCTTGAGAACTAAGATAGATTCCCTCACAGCCATTATACTGGCTGCTATCTGTACCCTACAAAACAGAATACAACAGTAATTTCTGCAATGCAGTTTGGTGACAGAAGAGGGACAGAGTGTGGTACTCAGAAGTAATCTACCACCTATGAAATCTAAATATAAAAGTTATAAGTTGAATGGTTAGTTTTGAAACGTTAGTACGTTTAAATGTTGCCCTGCGCCTGCTATTTTGGGATTTTAGTCACAAGATTACCACACCCTAGGAGCTTCATATCACTTCGAGTGCCTTATCGATGTTTAACGGAAAAGGTATTACGAAGTCGTGATTACACCTGCACGACAGTGCACCGAAGGCGGTTGCATTAAAGCTAAAATTGGCTTGCAGATCGAATGGCAGATGTTATCGACTGAGTTGCGAACGGTACCTTTATGCAGGAGGGGTTTTATCGTTCGGTTTATCTGATGTGGCAACGTTATCTTTATGGATTATATTCGATGGAAGTTGTAATGAAATGCCACTGACGGACAAAGATATTTCTATTGTGTATAAAAAAATATACGTATGTATGTATATATTCACGCCTTGTTCGGGGCAACAACGGGGTAGACAGAGGCAATCTTCTTCCACTTGCTATGGTCCTGACATACGTCTTTCGCTTTCGCTTTGACTCTGGCAGATAGTTAAACACTGTTGCCATATAGGATATCGAAGCCTAGAAAAAGATACATTTCGTACTGGTTATATACTCTTAGATATTTTAGCGGACAAAAGGTGGTGGATTTGTTATTTTTTTTTAATTTAAGGGAAGAGATGGCTAACGAGCAAGCGGCTCACCTGATGGTAAGTGATTACCGTCGCCCACATACATCTGCATCACCAAAGATGCTGCAGGTGCGTTGCCGGTCTTTAAGGATATTTGGGAGATGGGAGGGAAGGGGTGTGGGCCTCCGGTTACCTCACTCACCGAACGAAACGCAGAAGCACAAGATGCCTCTAATTCACGACGGTATTCTGCGAGGCCGTGGTACCAATCCGGCCGTGCCGGCCCATTCGAACATCAGCTAGAGCCGCCGCTTGGCTCTACCACGCTTAAAATGTTATTAGTTGATTCCATACTTTTTGGTTTTTATATCATTATTAATAAACGTGACTGATTCCAATAGATTTACGAAAGGATTCCGTTGAATTAAAATAATAAACTAATAAAAGGAAAAAAAACATAAAAGGATAAAAAGTTAATAAAGTTAGTGGAAATAATTTAAGCCAAGCGAATCGTAGCACTATAATACCTACTCGTAAATCTGGCGTCAATAGAAGTCAAATTCAGAATCAGTCATAATAGTTTTATTATTTAAAAACTATCCTGCAATATGGTTTTCAGTAGCATTACAAAAATAGCCAATATTCAATATACATATAACAAAATCGCTTCATTAGTCGAGAACCGAGCGTGGTGAACTGTATCACATAGTAAAGTTAGTAAGTTAATATCTAAGTTCACTTGTAGGCTTTCTAAACTTTTATAATAACGCCATCTAGCGACGCATAAGTGAAACTGTAGACTAACGAAGCACACTTGCTCTGGCTCTGGCACAAACGTCACCGAAGTGGTCACCAATCAGAGGTCCGATCGCATGCAGTTACGTAACTTTGTCGGTCGCTTCATCGGAGCTACACTTGGATGCTAGTTTTATTGCTCGGGGAGTTATGAAATCAATATAAACAGGCTTTAGTTTCGTCTAGAATATATTAATATCGCAGTGTCGATTCGATATCGTTTCGATTTGTAATAATTAAACGACTATCAACTCGGCTAGAGATTGAGTAAAAGGGGTAATGTGTACTTCATTAACCTTTTATCACTGAACCCAAAAGTATTTTGTACAACTTCGCTTCCTCGTCGAAGTTGTTAACATAAACGTTTAAAACGAAATATTATTTCCAAAACTACAAGAATAATATGCTGTCACTACCGGTATACACCGGGGTGGTCAGAGGTCTACATATTTATTTTCGTCGTTTCTACCAGCTTTTTATTAGAGCGTATTCGGGATACTGTGATAGGTGGTGAGCCTATCGCCTATAGTGTCAAGAACAACGCTACAAGTCGTTCTTCGCCTAGGGGACCGAACTGGAGTCTCTCGAGGCTATCGTGTCCTACAATTGTTTATTATGTAGATTATCATTAAAGTAGGTTTCACAATCACTAATCTATCGCAAGTCCACTGTTAAACATGGATACCCTAAAGATGAAGCTACCTGCATGCTTCTGTAAAGATTGTAGATAACTATTTTGTATAATATAAATGTCACAATGTTAGTTGTCAATGAAACCTGCATATGCTGCCATATATAGTTAGACAAGATACTGCGAAAATTAGCGCAATGCGTACAGGACTAATGAACTTTGAATTTGATATATATATGTATATAGAGATAAGACAGATAAGGAATCGCTGTTAAACTATGTTAATGAGCTTTCGCATATCATTAAGGTTGTACCCTGAGTAATAATATAATTATGTGCACGTTTCCTCTGCGTTAGGTAATAGGTTTGATCTCTGTCTTTATTGCAAGTATGTACCACTTATGTCGATATTTTTAATTTAACTGTATACCTAAATAAGACGTCCTCCTATTGGCCCATTCTTTTGGGAAGAAAAAGAAAGCTTTTCGGCATGTTTGATTATTTTGTATGATTGTAAGAAAGTACTGCAGCCCAACGATACTTTGAACAAACACGAATCGAAGGTTACAGATTCATTTGTCACACCTGAGGACAAAAACAGCCCGTATTATTATTCAAGTTCCCTGTACCTTTTAGAACATAACAGTGGTTGCACTGCAGCTGACTGGAGCGGCAGGAACGCGTAAGAGGGTGACGTCTACCCAGACGACACCTAGACGGAGAAAAAGTTTACTTACTGATGTGCTGAGTTAGACGTATTATATTTGGTAGACATACAATTCAACTCTGCAACTTCAGAAGTGCTGCAGGTGCGTTGCCGGTCTTTAAGGGTATTTGGGAGGTAGGATAATAAGGGGGAGTGGGCCTCCGGTTACCTCACTCACCGAACGAAACATAGAAGCACAATATGCCTCTACTTTACTCCGGTAGCCTGCGGAGGTCCTCTTAATAAACAGAGTTGCCCAGCACTGGGGCTGTATGGGCTTTTACTTCGATTAACAGCTGTTTCGTATAGTAGTAACGAGAACCGGAAATCCTATTAAGAGAACAAGGAATTCCATGATAGATGTCCCTAATGGAATACAACGCTCTGTCATATCGGTGATTCGTTCTTACGGATTGAGGTGATGAGCCGGAGTAACTGTACATGTTATTCTCGAAGATGAATTCATCTGTATACCTATATGCGTTCGTTAAATGTTCTTCCTTAAAAAAAAAACAACGTTCATTTATCAACTGTATTCTTGATAGGGTAACGCGAAAGAGTCGGACGTTACTTGTGTTCGTCGTTTCTAATTTAGATAATCGATGTAGGAGATTGTGAGTTCTGGCGCGAAGTCATCGATCATTTCGTTTGTCGCGTGCTTTCTCTCCGATTGTCCGGATTCATTTTTAATCTGTGTGCATCGAGTAAGATTGAAGAGTCATTGTGGCGCAACAAAGAGCGGTGAACACTGACGCCTGTCGCTCGCAACAGTAGACAGATCTTATGAATTTCTATTAGAGAATCTACTAGAGAAACGCGCTTAACGGCTTCCTTGGAACCACTTTTACCTTTAACACCTCACCCGGAGACGCCCGGTGGTTGTTCGCCTGGAACGCTGCGGCAGATTTCTATGACATTTGTGTTATTTGCTTCTTACGACACCCACGGGAAAAAATGGGGAGGGGGTGTGGCAGCACATAATACATCATCATCATCATCATAATTATTTCAGCCTATCACAATTCCACTGCTGAATATAGGCCTCCCCCAAAGATTGTCACGAAGCCCGGTCCTGAGCGACCTACATCCATCGACTTTCCGCAACATTGCGCAGGTCGTCACTCCGTCTTGTGGGGGGTCGTCCCACACTGCGTTTGCCTGTACGTGCCTGCCACTCGAGAACCTTTTTTCCCCAGCGGTTGTCAGTTCTGCGAGCTATGTGGCCGGCCCATTGCCACTTCAGCTTGCTGATCCTTACGGCTATGTCGGTTACCTTAGTTCTGCTGCGGATATCATCGTTGCAGACTCTATCGCGCAGAGAAACACCGAGCGTAGCCCACATTACATACTGTTCCTAAATTCATCACTACAAAGGTATTGAAACACTCTACTGGTTTTACTGATAGTCATGCGTCGTTTTAGGTCTTCATCCCGACATACATATTTGTGTGTATTTAATTATTAAAATTCATGATTGCATGCGTATATTTCTATATATTGTAAGTATATATTTTGATATTTATATCATTTTACCTGTTAGATTTCGTTCACTTGCACCGCCTCTATAATATGTTTATCTCTGCTTAGCCTAATGGTTGACTGGGAGGGAATGCCTTTAGGCATGAAGTCCGCCATGTGTACCACTTTGTGCATGGGAGTTTAAATAGGCAAAAAAAAAATTGTACCGCATTTTCCTTCTGATTAAGTATTCCTGTTATTCCCATTAAAGAGAAAACATTGAAGATGCTTCCACTCAACAGTAGCTTGAATTCAAGAAAAAGTTAACAAGTTTGAATGACTTAAATCTACCTCCGCTAGGACTGTACCTTTGATTAAACTTAGTACACTTTCATCTCGTCGCTTTTGCCTAGCAATAAAAAAAAAAACGATATTCCCTCTCAAGTTTATTTACTCGAGAAATGTCTGCTGAGGTGTGCTTTTATTTTCTCCGCCATGGACTTCGTTGCTGGCGAATTGATCGGTTAATTAACGTTACGGGGTGGATAGTTTGAAGAAATCAAGTGAGATTGTAAATAGAAGACCAAAAAAAAAGAATACATGCGGATTTTCTTAAGCTTACTTCTTCGCCGATAAAGAATCTTCGACGATTGTAAAAATCGACGTCTCTGTTTCATTCTCTTATTTTCACAGTTGGAATGTACGTTAAGCGATGCATCGTTGCTACCGGCGACATAGTTATACTTCTTCATCGCTCCAATAGCCTGTTTATTTATAGCCCACTGCTGGACATGTAAATTCAAAGAGTTCGCGGCGATCGCTGTACCGAACGCCTCGCATAATTCAGACGCTGGTGCAGTTCTGATCTGCATTTCCACAAAATATTCACAAAAATTCCGAGTGACCGTGTTGTTATTGAACATGGATTTGTTTGTCCAAGACATGGTTACCGATGAACATAATCATGTCTTGGATGTGAAAAATAACACGATATGATTTTAACGAGGAAAGTCTTTACACGGAATCTTCCTAAAATACTTTTGTGGCATAGCGTATAAGGTTTTTGGATTTTTTCTGAAAGTTTTGATCCTCTGTCTATCGCCATGAGATTTTCACTTATCTCCGCCCTTAGTCGATTCTTACGACACCCATAGTAAGAAAGGGTTTTGGCAGATTTCCGTAAGCTGCTACAACAAACGTAAAAATTACTTTTTAAAATTTAAACTTTCGAACAAAAGAACATTTTTTGGTGGCGTCACTACTTTTATGACACCCGTACGAGCACCCAGTTTTATATTCCAATTCGGTTCCGGTTTATTTATTTATCATTTTATACCGGAACACGGACTGTTTGCATATCGGACATACCATATCATTCTCTCTCACAGACATTGGCTCAATAACTTACGCCGCCATTGCTTTGTTCGTATAAAAAAAAAAACAATAAAAAGAAATCCACATATTATGAATCGACCCGCGGATAGATTTTGTTTATGATCTTCCATTGACTCCAGAATTTTATTCGACTTTATATTTACATTTTATTATTGACGCTTGTATAGTATTGTAAATATTGATCAACTTATGAAGGATTGTTACTAAGGAGCTAAGTAAATTTGCAAAAATACCGCTTGCAAATACCAGGTAGGCAGTGGCGTGTATTCCATATAGGTAAAAAGTATCAACCCATGCCAGCTTCTTAAGAAAGGGTACCTAAATAATCTTTTTGTGATTTTTATTTGACATGTACTGCCTAACCTGGGTGAAAACCCCATGCCCGCCAACATTAAATTTACCACTACCACCACCACCACTTACAACACCCCCAGCACAAGGTAATAAAGAAGCAACCCCGCGGACGCGACACGTGTTTCGCCTCACAATAAGACCATATCAAGCGACTCGCTTTTAAATAAATATTTATTCATTGTGGAATTCGCCTCTGCGTTACCGTGGACTAATTTTTTTAAACGGAAAAGGCGGCAAGCGTCCCACCTGATGGTAAGTGGTTACCGTCGCCTATGTACATCTGGAACACCAGAGGTGCTGCAGGTGCGTTGCCGGTCTATAAGAGTGTTTGAGAGATAGGAGGGAGGATGAGGAGAGGGACCGGTTACCTCACTCACCGAACGAAACGCAGAAGCACAAGATGCCTCTACTTCACGCCGGTAGTCTGCGAGGCCGCGGTACCGAGCCGGTCGAGCCGGCCCATTCGAACAGCAGCAATAGCCGCCGCTTGACTCTACCACGTGTAAAAAAAATTTCTAATTGTTATATGGTTAATCAGCGACGGTTTAAATAATTAAGTAATCCTTGTCGTACGTGAGGTGAAGATGAGTGAGTACCTATGTTCATATGTACGGCACTATAATACAGAAGAACTGCTTCCTCCGTCTGTTCGTAACGACCACGATGTAATAATAAATTAACGTATAAGATTAATCACTGAACACGCTCCTCTAAATTGTCTGTTTATTTTGAGAACACGTTCGTAGAGAATAATTTACTACTCGTTCTTGTTACTGCCATTTTTAGGGGATGGAGGAAATTCCGACCGTAAATTTGTTTAGACATCTGACTAAATTGGTATGTTCGGCATCTTCGAAAGCAGAGAAGCGTGCTTCTGAACTAATAATGGATTGTTAACATGATAATTAATAAGGGTTGACTGGTAGAGAATGCCACTTGGCATTAAGTCCGCCCATTGTAACCTTAAGCTTTAGGCTAACAATAAAGAATAAATAAATAATTAACGCATAATTTATAATTACCTTAAATTTATTCGTTTTAAAGCATCGGATAAAACTCTATGCCTTTCATGTAAGCGAACTGGAGAATAAATAAGAAACCTGTATGAGTACTTATGTATGCACGTAAGAATTTATACGTCTTTAGCATAACAAAACAAAAATAACTAAATAATGTTATCCTGTGTGCCAGTAGTACTCTTTGTTTGTGCATAAAAAGACATTAAGTGCACTTGATAACAGTTTAATTAAATAATAATTTATGATGTAAACAAATAAAAAGAATACATACAGACAGTTAACCTCAAATCTATAAACCCACTTAAACATATATTTTTTTATCTCCTCTGATATAAATCACGTGTTCTAGATTCATATATACTTGTGAGACAATTACCAACATACTTCATGGTGTCGCTTTTAGGTGTCGGTGTGCGCGCGCATCGTAAAAATTCACTCTCATAATTTTTCCCAAACGCGTCAAAAGAAGTATAACTTAAAAAATGTACAACATATGTTATTTTAGTTAGGTCCTCCCTCCTTCCCTGTCTGGAAGTCGTCCACCACGCTCTTACTAATTTATACCGCCAAAGGTGCTGCAGGTGCGTTGCCGGTCTATAAGAGTGTTTGAGAGATAGGAGGAGGATGAGGAGAGGGACCGGTTACCTCACTCACCGAACGAAACGCAGAAGCACAAGATGCCTCTACTTCACGCCGGTAGTCTGCGAGGCCGCGGTACCGAGCCGGTCGAGCCGGCCCATTCGAACAGCAGCAAAGCCGCCGCTTGACTCTACCACGTGTAAAAAATTTCTAATTGTTATATGGTTAATCAGCGACGGTTTAAATAATTAAGTAATCCTTGTCGTACGTGAGGTGAAGATGAGTGAGTACCTATGTTCATATGTACGGCACTATAATACAGAAGAACTGCTTCCTCCGTCTGTTCGTAACGACCACGATGCAATAATAAATTAACGTATAAGATTAATCACTGAACACGCTCCTCTAAATTGTCTGTTTATTTTGAGAACACGTTCGTAGAGAATAATTTACTACTCGTTCTTGTTACTGCCATTTTTAGGGGATGGAGGAAATTCCGACCGTAAATTTGTTTAGACATCTGACTAAATTGGTATGTTCGGCATCTTCGAAAGCAGAGAAGCGTGCTTCTGAACTAATAATGGATTGTTAACATGATAATTAATAAGGGTTGACTGGTAGAGAATGCCACTTGGCATTAAGTCCGCCCATTGTAACCTTAAGCTTTAGGCTAACAATAAAGAATAAATAAATAATTAACGCATAATTTATAATTACCTTAAATTTATTCGTTTTAAAGCATCGGATAAAACTCTATGCCTTTCATGTAAGCGAACTGGAGAATAAATAAGAAACCTGCATGAGTACTTATGTATGCACGTAAGAATTTATACGTCTTTAGCATAACAAAACAAAAATAACTAAATAATGTTATCCTGTGTGCCAGTAGTACTCTTTGTTTGTGCATAAAAAGACATTAAGTGCACTTGATAACAGTTTAATTAAATAATAATTTATGATGTAAACAAATAAAAAGAATACATACAGACAGTTAACCTCAAATCTATAAACCCACTTAAACATATATTTTTTTATCTCCTCTGATATAAATCACGTGTTCTAGATTCATATATACTTGTGAGACAATTACCAACATACTTCATGGTGTCGCTTTTAGGTGTCGGTGTGCGCGCGCATCGTAAAAATTCACTCTCATAATTTTTCCCAAACGCGTCAAAAGAAGTATAACTTAAAAAATGTACAACATATGTTATTTTAGTTAGGTCCTCCCCTCCTTCCCTGTCTGGAAGTCGTCCACCACGCTCTTACTAATTTATACCGCCAAAGAGCGTTGTAACAAATTGTTGTGTTCCGGTTTGAAACGTATAGTCAGTAAGCCGTAAATATACGGGCTATGAGGCATTCCATCTTTGTCCTCAGGAGTGACAACGCATATCTATCCTTCTTCGATTGAAGTTGTTTTCTTCTACCCCATCCTAATACAATGATGTGATAATATGCAATGGTCACGATATTTAGGGAATATGCTTCCGAACCAGGAGACCCGAGTTCCTTCTCCTACGTCAAGGGCTTCTACTCAAAACTCAAGCTCAAAACTTAACTACTAGGTATCTGCTGCCTGCGGTTTCGCCCGCATGCCCGTACATACACACACACAACAAAAACGGTCACCAAATCCAAACGAACAAAAAACATTAATATTTCGCACAAATATTAGCTTCGATTGGGACTCGAACCCAAATCCCATGGCTAGTCAGGTTCGCTAACCTCTACGCCACGCGGTCGTGTGTCAGGGCGGGGGATAGTGAATAGACGGTTAAGTCAATAAGAGAATTCATAATAGACATTTTTGCACACCTCGAACTCGAGGCGGGGAGTGGCAGAAGCTCTGTTATCACAAGAAAAGAAAACCGCGATTTATAACTGGGCTTTACATATATATCTCCACCAACTTTATATTCCAATTATATTTAAAAAAAATACACCACTGAGATATTGACACTGAAGACGTTCACTTATTTAGACTATTAATAACAAAAAAAGGTAAGTGAAAAAAAAAAACTTGAATAACAGTTGGTCTGTACGTGTGTGAGTACGATATATCTTGAAAAGCTTCCGTTAATTCAACTTGTATTTTTTTTTATTGTCTTTGCATTTTAATTTTATGCAATCCTTTCAATTGTCACTATTTATAATCCGACCCCGGTCATTTATAATTAAATAAAAACTCAAAACTAATGTAATGATGATGAACATCTGGACGTCTTAACACCTCAGTACCACGTCACCTTCCGCTGTAGGAATTTCTCCCGTGTCGCGGAGGCAGTTTACATACATGAATCGCACATGGACAAACACCCGGACCGGGAACTATTATTTGTAGTCCATACAAATACTAGTCCCGTGCGGGAATCGAACCCGCGACCCACAGCGCCTCAGCTAAGCGCTTAGCCACTACGCCACCGAGCCATCGAAAATTTACTAAATAACCTTCCTTGGTTTTGTTTTCTTCAAATGAATCTTACACCGGACCCAGCCCAGCCCCCACAAGCAGCAATTGTTTGTCGCCTGAAGCACCCATCATTCTTCACAAACAGTACTTAAAGATAGTCTGAGGTCCGTTGCTAAACGCCGCCGCGAGTGTAATGGCTTCGAGGCGAACATTTATTCTCCCACGGTATTGACCTTATGTAGCCAACCGTAACTTTAGTAACGCAATATCCGTGGTGCCAGCGATTTCAATCCGCTTTCTTGGCTTGCCAAAAAATTTAACAAGATAATTGCTTACATGACTCACTTTCTTGGCAATGCTCGTTGTCTACGTTTGCCAACATTGCCAATGCTTATTCTTACTTTTACGCCGGATAAAATGTTACTTTACAAAGTGTCTTTCTGTAAGGGTTTAGTGTCTTACAGTTATAACATGTAAATATGTATTTAAATTACTAACATTTAAAATCCACACACATGTGTTACAAATAATAAAATACTCTGGACTATTTTAAGTATTTACTTCGAACAAGCAGAGCAGAGACTCGTTGAGATCTGATTTTCAATAAGATGCCTTTGCTACAGGTTGATGTGCTTTTATACAGACTTTATGCGGCAATCGACCATAAGCAATAAAAAATAAATAGGATATTTCCGGTATGTAAAATTGCATAATTAAAATAAATGTTTTTTATGTTTAATTCACGAAAGTGAATTAAATATTGTATAGTAAATTTTAAGCCCTGTTATGAAATTATTTAATATTGTTGCATTTGTTAACGGAAATACCCTTGACAGATTGTCATTGCATTCCTTAAATAGACAATATTCGAGTTATATTTATTTATAAATTAAACAAAGTAAAGAAGTGATTATAATGGAGTAAAACTAATCAGACAAATTATAAACAATGAAATAATATTAGGCGGACGTACCCCTTCCATTTATATTGGATAACACACGTGGTAAGAAATAGGAGATCTAATTCTCGATCACTGTGGAAGACTACGTACCAATGAGATTTTCTAAATTTATGTATCGATTTGTATCGTTGGATATCGGATGAAAATTTTAAATGAAACTATTACTTACGGAATTTATCGCGTTTATTTTGTTTTTATTTTCCCGACGTTTCGATTGCTTCACAGCAGCCGTGGCCACGGGGGGTACTGAGGTGTTAGACGTCCAGATGGTCATAGTTAACTCGGGCTACCTTCAGCTTTTATTTATTCATTTTTGCTCTGATCTACGCAGAATGTGCTCACAGTATCTTGAGGTCGTGCAGTGGTATGCATGGTTTTAGATTTCAATTTTGTTTATTATTATATCACATCAGCTTTTTCCCGTTATTAATATGATTTTGAGCTAAGGGGATCGTGGTGACAGTTCCTAGATTATTCTTACAACTCACGATTTAGTGAAATTTACTCAAGGCATAATCATTGGGTGTTTTTCTGAGCTAAGAAAAGCTCAATCATATACTAAAACATTGTAATTTTGTTAAATTTTCGTGACTTCTTTTCTCCGTATATATATATGAATGTTTTTTTTTATTTCTGTAATGCATAGAAAACAGTTTTGAGACAAATTTTCTGCCCTGGGTTCCAGCCAGACGACGACGATGATAATGAAATTTCAAGATCGAATTAGAGTGCAACGTTTTCGTGCAACGTTTTCGTGCAACGTTTCGGTTGTCCGAGTGTCTTGTTTATTTACGTATACGTATTTCAAACAGTGAGTAATGATTATTGTTAATTAATTAAATTGTTTCTATACAATTGTGTAGAAGTTTCACTTCTGTCACCTGTACTGAGTTACACGCGTTTTTTTTTTAAATTTCTTTATAATGTCTATGGTAATGATGGGCCACTTACAATCAGTATTTAGTGCATGATCGTACTTTGACCTTCGTTCACCTAAGACTGCTTTAGTTAATTGGCAGATTTCTCACGCCTCTAAGCTACTTATTATAATCGCTTTAATTAGGTTCAATATGTTTCCTCACGATATCATGCTTCATCTTCACCGGTGAACTCGTGTTAATCAGTACAAAGATGTGCCTTTTACATTCAAAAAATCTACAAATTTCAAGACTCCATACCGCTCGTGGTTAAGTCTGTACACTGTAGAAGACCGTATTATATCCCACTGCTGATCAAAAGCCGCGTCACAATTTGTAACAGGGTTTCGGAGGCAGAAAGGATACGCCATACTGCACCAGTCCGTGTTGGTGGACTTCGAATGTTCTCGAAAGACTTCATGATCTGTTGTCGGTAAACTTCACGGCAATGCTAATTTCTATTCATCGTTTTATTAGAGACTGCACTAGTATTCCAATCCAGGTCACTAGTGCACTATGAAATTAAAGCGTGCGCCCTCAGTGTCCAGTGCTTGTAAATAAATGTCCGAAGTTCTGTTCACAGCCTGATAGTGTTAGAAGACATATTTAATAACAAGACAGACGGTTTTATCTATATTAACGACTACATCAGTCAATATTAATATACATATAATAAATATTAAATCGTCGGTCCCTTTGTCTAGACAATTTTTATTATCTGTCTCTATCTAGGAATGCATCTTCCTGCACTAGAAAAAAAAAACTGCGGTTGCCAACCCGCTCGCCAGGCGTGGCAACTAAGGCAAACCCCCCCATGACGTTAATCTTTGGGGGAGGCCTATGTTCAGCAGTGGACATATGATAGGCTGAAATGATGATGATGATGATGATCTAGGAACGATCGCTAATAAAACGCAATATGGTGGTGTCTCAGTACTTCGAAATTGTCTTCATTTGAAGTGGCGCCCGATGCCGGCATCACTAAAATTGTTAATAGCAATTCTGTGTGCTGTATTTACCACGTGCTCGGCGGTGAAGGAAAACATCGTGAGGAAACCAACCTGCATGTGTGAGAAATAATAAAAAATATTATGTCGATGATGTGTGAAGCGCGCCGGACCGCATTGGAGCAGCGTGGCCTTTCTGGCTCAGAAACCCTCTCAAAAATATTTGAGATGGTCGCCTTTGCCCCGAAGTGGGCACTTACAGTCTGGTACTTTTCTTTACTTTTATGTGGTGGCGGTATTACAAAATCTGCTACCCGGTCTCATCCAATGGGTATATACATATATTTATTATATTTATAAAGGTAAGTTACGTATAAAGTTCTCTTTTGACGATAAATAATGCCGGATTGATATAAAGAAAGCATTGAATAGTTGTATCGGCTCTTCTTACTTATAAAGCGCTCTTTTGACATTGCCAGAACGATCTATTTTTTTAAAAAAAAAACTACCTAAAAGGTAGAGGTTAACAAGTCAAGTGACAAGATGTCTTTGCGTATTTTGAACCGATTATAATGACTCTTTTTATATTGAATGTTCCTTCGTGGTAGGTCTGCATTTAAATGTAACGAAATTTTTTCACAGCTAATAGTCCACCTGCAGAGAAACAAACAAACTGTTCATATATGTAAAGTAGGATTTAACAACCAATTCGTTTTTTTTCCTCCAGCATATGATTGAACTATTAAAAACAAAGTCCAGGAAACTCCTTGAAATTGTGGTGACAAACGAGCTAACCGTCCACCTGATGGTAAGTGTCTACTCCAGCCCATGGGCACCATTTCAATCGCAGAAGGTTAAACATCCGTTGACAAGCCCCCGGGAACTACACGGTGTGTACTCTGACGGCATGTAAGAATATTTGCCCCCCCCCCCCACACACCCTTTCTTCCCGTTGATGTCGTAAGGGGCGATTAAGGGAAAAAGGGCTACCGGATGGTGTGATATCCGTCTCGAAAAATACAGACCCGTGACCATTCGCCGTGTGCGGAGATTATGGCAAATCATCATCATTGGGAGAGGTCTATGTCCTGCTGGGTACTATTTATAGGCCCCTAATGTAAGGCACACCTTGGTCTATAACACATTTTTTTTCTCTTTATTAATTAAATAGGGTTTTGTCACGCCGTGACCACGTCACCCCAATCGTGCTACTTATAACAATCTTCTCTTAAAATACTTAAACACTAATCTATAGAGTACTTTTGCTTCTTCTGCAATTGGAAAAGCACGAATACTGTTCAAAACACCAACATTTTCTTGTTTATAATTTGGAAAACTTATGAAAAAATTACATCTTTCATCTTCGGACCGCAGACATTCGTTTAACATGTGATATACATCTTCTACACTCTGTGCAGTTAGGTGTGTTTGTTTTACCAATCAGATGCCCGAAACTATTCAGTGGCACATGGCCAGATCCAAGCCTATGAGCAATGACTATTTCCTCCCTACTCAAACCAGCACCATAAAACCAGGGATTTCGCGATAGATAGGGTTGTATGGTCTTATATCATATTCCTTTACTTAGTGATCTTTATTTTCATTGTAACTATGAAGCTAAATCTTAAATCGCTCCTACGATAGTTTCGAAGTGTTCAGTTTTTTTTTTTTCGCCATCACGAGGCGACTGTACGATCCGGGCAGACACCAGTCGCACCGGTTTTAGCGGCGTCACTTCGAAAACCCCGTAACGCTCAGATACGGCGGGATAGAATCACCTTTATTCTGTAGAGGAATAAGCCTCGTTTTTCTCTGTTGCTGTACAAATAGAAAACCTTTTTATGGCTAACGCTTTATTACTACAGCAGGAAGGTCGTTTTTCGCGTGACCCGTTCGAACTCTGGTTGCCCTGGCCCTAGGCTATATTCACAGAATCTCGTGCGCGCCTATTTCGTGCACGAACGTTACGCTTGCAGTTTGATACGGTTTATTGCTTGCGTTTTCGGAATTTATATAGAATTTTAAATTTCGAACGCGACTTGTCGTTCGGTTTTTTTTAGCTTTTAACCAAAGGTTACCAATTGGCCAGTACGTACTATAAGATTAACGATTAGGATTATACATACATTAATTGTAATTTTTAATTTTAGCTTCGAATCCCGGCTCGAAGTTACTATTCTTTAATTACGTGCCAAAATCATGACTTGGATGTGAAAAATAAAACGGTATGATTTTATCGAAGATGAAATATCACGGAATGCTCTTATCCGCTATGTCTTAAAGAATTTCACAACAATACCGTGTGTCATCATTCACCAATAAAATTATACCATAAGAATTTGGTAATAATTCAAAGTGACATGTATCCTAGGCAAAGTTTACCAATGAACTAAACCATGTTTTTAATATGAGAAATAACACGGTATATGAGTTGATTTCACACGGAATTTATATGGAACATTTCAGTAGCCTTTAAATTTGTTATAATGTAACGTGTTTTAACTAGCGCATTGCGATATATTGAAATTAAAAGGTACAATTGTACGATACAGCACAAAGGTACATAAATATAGGCGTAATTTTGCGCCATTACAAAAGTACCGCGACGACCGGTTTGCGAACGGACTGTGGAACCCAGCTGGTTGGGAGCTCCAGGTCGTGAACCTTTCGCCGCGGGTAAGGTTTAGCGTACGAAGCGAGACGGAGGTACGAGATAGTCCCCGGGAAATTGAGGATTTACCTATGCTTAAATTTTAATAGCAATGGAGTCCTTTACAATAAACTGAGAACCTATTGCTCCAGCCATGATAGGCGCACAATGTATTTATTTTGTATGACCCTTATGCTTTTGTTTTAGTTTTAATTAACATGTGCTGTGTGTGTTGTTGTCTCTTTATTTCTGTGCCAATAAGTATTTTCTCCCTTTCTTTTCTTTCTTAGTAGTAATTGTGATTGTTAGATGTTCGCAGACAACGCAGCTCCAGCTTCTCTGGTGTTGCAGATGTACGAGAGCGGCGGTAAATACTGACCATCAGGCGAACCGCTTGCTCGTTTGCCGCCTTTCACATAAAAGAAAAAAAAAGAAGCATCCTGTCATATTTTCATAAAGTTGGTACTGCTGTAGCGCTGAAACCTAGACGTTGAACGATCGGTAGGCTCGATAGGAGATCGAGGTCGCTCGACAAAAACACGACCCGCGAAGTTAGTGTCGGTTGCGCGCGCCGAAGGGTCCCGTGTTACTTTATTCGGAAGCTTTTTTTGTAAACAATATTTTGTCCCGCAACGTCGTATTAAAAGAGTACCGAAAACTTTACTTACTTACTTTTTTTTTATGGAAATGGGGATAAACGAGCAAGCGTAAGTGATTACCGTCGCCCACGTACATCCGCAACACCAGAAGTGTTGGAGGTGCGTTGTGCGCCTTTAAGGGTATTAGGGGAATTAATACATCTGCATTAGTTCCCCTAATACCCAAAAAGTAGTAGTATTGTTTGTTAATAATGTATAGATTTTTGTAGCAGTTTAGTATAAAGACTCTGGATCATTATCATCCATCCGAATCCTATGTTTTACTTCACCGCCGAGCGCCTGGTAAAAACAGCACTTAAAAACAAATGTCAACAATTTTAGTGCACCGGGAATCGAAGTCAGGTCACTCGCGCACTATGAAGCTAAAGTGAACGCCCTGACCGCTGGGCTAACACGGCTAATCCTAAGTACAGCGTGTTCTCAATCAGAAAAATTCTCAGATAATACCCATCTGCTCAGAGCGAGTTTATAGTTAAACCTGATTCTAACTGAGGTAAACTAACAGATAAGCCGCGGGAAGCCTCTCGGTTAATCCAGCTTTATTTTAATCTATGCTTGAACTCAATTAACCATCGCGTTATACTTTAAACTGTACTGCTTAAAAGCCGATTGGTAAGAGGATAGGCTTCCATATCAAAAGACTCGACTTGACACCGTAACGATGTTTTTTTTTTCATCTCAAGCACACAAATATTCAGAAAACGCCCGCGTACATCTGCAACACCAAAGGAGCAGACAGCTGCGGGTGCGTTAACGGCCTTTAAGGATACCTGGGATGGGAGGGATGTTGGATCGGTTTCATCACATACTGAACGAAACGTATAGGCGTAAGATGACATCGTGGTCCTACCTCGATCGAGGCGGCCCTTAACAGGCGGATCTTGCAGCATCAACAACCGCCGCTTGACTCTACCACGCTTGATTTCGTTTCATCCCTAGGACATTTATTGTCTGTGTATGATGTACCTAAGATTAAGTTCAAGCTAACTACAGTAATCGTACTCTAGTTAGCTTGAACCCTAAATAGCAACTGGCTAAACACCCGACACGTACTAAATTGGCTTTTGGTGTAAAGTACGTTGAAACTTGAACTTAATATATAAAATTCTTATTTTAAAAAAAAAAAGAGTAATGTAAAATACACCTCTGACCTTAATTTCACATTTCGATGAGATAGATTTCGACTAGTGAAATATTCTAATTTATGTATGCGTGATAATAAGTGTTATGCGTAAAGCGTGTATGGCTTCATCTGGTACCAATAAGAGCGACATTCGCTTGTGTTATTTGTAACGTGACGTTATTTTAAAATATATCACCAGCTAATATATGTGGAAGTGTGCACGTAGCTAGCAGTGCTGCCAACCGTTGGGTAATAAGTTCTCGTGTTGGCAACATCGTACGAACAACCGAATGCAGCGTAGGACGACCGCCCACGTGATGGAGTGACGGACCCGCGCATTGCGGGGCTGGGATCGCATGTTTATACATGAGACATCGAGTGGACCATGAGGTATCGGCGTAAGAATCTGACACCATCCTATATTATCCGGGGTGTCGTATGAGGCGACCAAGGATAAAGCCTTGAAAATCGCAAGGTCCACAGACAGACGGCGAGATAATATACCAGATCGATGACGGATGTCGACGACTACTGCGACAGCCAGTCCGCTGGCCGCGGGCATGGTGCCTATTTCAGATCCTCAATATGTGATAGGGCTATGTCCTGCAGTGGGCGTTTTACAGGCTGCTAAAGTAAGGAGACATTTTGGGAGGTCATCGCGAGCCCGCGTGCGCTTGTGTGTGTTTTGTTTATTTATTTATTCTTCATTGCATACACTAAGGGCTTAAAGCCTTGAACAATATTGGCTGAACAATCAGGAAATAATAAAAAAAAAAATCTTTCAAAGAAATGTAAACATTAACTCACTTAATAATTACACTCATCATATTACACACACACATATATATATATTAATAAATATATAAGTCAGTGTTGCGTGAAGTCGATGTATGCAGGTGGCTCAGGACCGAGCTTCCTGACAATCTTTGGGGGAGGCCTATGTTCAGCAGTGGACTTCTGATAGGCTGAAATGATGATGATGATGATGATGATATTAATAAATAAGTAAAATATAATGTCGTGGTTAATTAATATTAAAATATAATTAATTAAATATAATTAGTCAGACTGTGGTGTGTTTGAGAGTGTGTATAATTGTGCGTACTTATTTTTTAATTTCAAATCCAGCTGGTATCGATTCATTTCTTTTAATACACTTATAAAATCATGTTGTATTAGCTACTCGAAAACGCCGTCACACGCTGGTTAAAGCGACTTTGAAATCAACGTACTATGTTTCAATATGGGCCTCCGCTGCTTAAATAATTCATGCCTAATCCCTTAGCCTTGCTCTGACTTGTGCGAGCATGCGTCATTTATAATATATATATAAGTGTTACAATGGTAGAGTCGGGAGAGGAAGACCTAGGCGAACATTTCACGTTCAAATCGGAGACGTTCTGAAAAAAGGTCAGAGTCAAGAGTACGTCATACAACGACATGCGAAGATTGATGACAGTGGAAGAAGCGAAAGACGTATGTCAGGACCGTAGCAAGTTGAAGGAGATTGTCTCTGCCTACCCCGTTGGGAACAAGGCGTGAATATATACATGTGCACAGCGTAATTCATCCGCGCGGAAAGGGTTTTGTTTCGCTGCTCCTCGGCGATTTAGCGTGGTGATACTCGTGTGTCCAATAAAATGATGCAACATCCTTTGATCCTTGAAAACCTAATCAAAATCTGTTCAGTTTTTATTTTGTCTTTACTTTTGTCAGCGCAAGTGTCTTGGGTTTGATCCCCGGTGCCGCACCACTAAAATTGTTAATAGCAATTTTAAGTGCTGTAATTACAACGTGCTCGGCGGCTCGGCGGAAGGAAAACATCGTGAGGAAACCTGCATGTCTGAGAAATAATAACTATTATTTCGAGGATATGTGAAGCCCGCCAACCCGCACTGGAGCAGCGTGGCGGGTCCTTCCCGGCACCTAAGCCCTCTCTGATTACTAGTATTTCAGAAGGAGGCCTTTGCCCAGCAGTCAGCACTTACAGGCTGTTACTTTACTTTTTTTTTTTGGATTTTTAATCTGTTTTTATCGTCAATAATATTCCCTTCATTGTTTTCATAATTCGGTACTGTTTTGATTATTATATCTAAACACTCAAGTATTACCGACTGAGACTGAAACCGGGCAACGGAAGTGACGAGATGGCAACAAGGCACCAGGTGCGTCTCGAACATCTGTCGAGGGGAGAGAGCGAGAAGACGTAGCGCCGTGGTACAGAACATTATGAACCTTACGACGTTGTGATAGAATTTCATATTGTACGTACACGTCTTAGCGAGGCTCGACCTGGCGATGTAACACGTTACAACAGAACCAGCTCGTAACATAAATCTGCGTCTCTTATGTTGAGTGGCAAGTGCCAGATAAACACAGCGCCATGGCACTATAGATCTCAAGGATATTTCGTAGATTGATATACATAGGACAGATACCAGTATCTATTGCCAGTGATGACATACGGATCCGAGACTTGGTCCTTCACTGCAGGCCGTATGAGGAAGCTCAAAGTTGCTCAGCGCGCTATGGAAAGGGCTATGCTCGGTGTTTCTCTGCGCGATAGAGTCTGCAACGATGATATCCGCAGCAGAACTAAGTTAACCGACGTAGCGTAAAGATCAGCAAGCTGAAGTGGCAATGGGCCACATAGCTCGCAGAACTGACAACCGTTGGGAAAAAAGGTTCTCGAGTGGCAGCCACAAACACAAAAACACACAAACGCGGTGTAAGACGACCCCCCACAAGATGGAGTGACGACCTGCGCAGTGTTGCGGGAAGTCGATGGATGCAGGTGGCTCAGGACCGAGCTTCGTGGCAATCTTCGGGGGAGGCCTATGTTCAGCAGTGGACTTGTGATAGGCTGAAATGATGAGGATAGATACTGTTAAGTGTAGCGAACGCAATTAGCGAGAGCCACATGCTCTACTTTTCTTACCTAATTGCTTCTTCTTCTACTTTCGAGGAGGAAAAATAAATTTATAAATATGTTGATGAGAGTGTGTTTGTTAGAAGCTGGTGGGGTTTGCTAGAGCAAGATATGTCTCGAATAACTTTACGCCGACTTTGATCATAACAGGGGCCTTTATTAGCTACAAAAGATTTCACAAAAATTACACAGAAACATCTTTGTGGCGTGTCGAATAAGACCGCTGTAATAATAAAATAAAACATACTTAACAATCGAAAACAATACTTCTTCAAAAAAAATAAATTAAAAAATTATTTCTGCAGCAAAAACAATATCTGACAATAAAGTATAGACAGATTAAAACATGTTTAGGCTAATTTAGCTGTGATTATAATAAATGATTTTAAAATTCATTTAAATAATACATATGTGTTGTATATAATACATAAAAGTGTAATAAATAAATAAATAATATATTTATATGTAAGGGATGTATGTGTTCAGGGCCTTAAATTCACGATTACAATGATTTGCTGGTGGTAGGAGTCATGTCTGCTTTACTATGATCTTGTCGCTTTTGTCTGCTAGTGTGCGCTTGTGATAACTTGTTTTTACCGATGCTAAGTGTATTCGGTTACGATCAATTGTCCGTTAATTTCATGGTATTTATTGTCCCGCTCAAATGTCGAGTGGACGAGAATAAACGTGTATGTGTTATGGAGATACGAAATATTTTTTTTTTCCGCCACTTTGTGCGGGTGTTTGTCTATTTTGATAAAAGTCAAGTCAATACTTTATTGTTATTCTCTAATCACAATAACTATGCAAATATCAAAATTTTTTGCAGTATTTAGTTCAGGTAGATTCTCTCGGACAGACGAACAAATATCCATAGAATATATTAAGCGCCATATTAAAAATGGTTTCATCATTTCAGCCTATCACAAGTCCACTGCTGAACATAGTCCTCCCCCAAGGATTGCCACGAAGCTCGGTCCTGAGCCACCTGGATCCATCGACTTATCGAAAATATACACAGACATATCTTTATTGAACACATTACTTCACGCCTTGGTGCAATGCCGACAGATTTAAGGAGTATATTTATGTCGTTTCTATGCTTGCCACATCGATATTGTCCACGGCGCTATCTTTCGGAGAAGCCTGAAGTTGTTGTATAAATACGTAGGTATACTCTTATGGGTTAAGAGATTCTATATTCTATTATATCCGATAGCAAATAATATTTATATAATAATAACATCGTATTCAATTAGATAGAAGAAACCGAAACCATTTATATAACATCACAAATCGGTACGTTTCGTTCGGCGAGCGGGGTAACCGGAGTCTCCCCTCCCTCGGACACCACTTCCCCCTCTACCCCCATCTGCCTATATCCTTAAAGGCCAGCATCGCACCTGCAGCTCCTGAGTCGAACGCTCGGCACATGGAGCTCCCGGCAGGTCTTAGACGCCTAATTAGGAGAAAAACGCAGCTATTAGAGCACATGACCGTTATAGAACGGAACAAAACCGCGAAACCATGCGACGCCTACAGAGGCAAGTAAAAGAGCGCATCACTGAATTTAGGAACAGTAGGTGGGATTCTCTCCTTGGAGACATCGAGCCATCGCATACTGCCTACTGGCAGCTGGCCCGATCTCTCAAAGTAGAGAACATGGCAACAATGCCCCGCTATTACGCCCCGATTTAGACACACTAGCCTTCGACGACAGCGAAAAGGCCGAATGCCTCGCGGACAGTCTAGAGAGCCAATGCACCTCGCGTGAACCAACGGATCCGGCCCACCTGCGGCAGGTGGACGAGGAAGTAACACGTAGGGACGCGTTACCACCAGTGGACGATCCACTAGAGCCAGTGACACCCAAAGAAGTCTCTGAGATAGTAAGCAACCTGAAAACCGGTCAGCACCCGGAATGGATGGTATAAGCAACAGGGTATTTAAAACTCTCCCAGCCCCACTAATATGCCTACTGGCAAACATCTTCAACGTACTCCTCGCCAGCTGCTCCTTCCCGGATGCCTGAAAGAGGCAGACGTCATAGGCATTCCGAAACCAGGCAAGCCCCGTAACCTCGCCTCCAGCTATCGCCCTATAAGTCTCCTCAACTCTATGGGGAAAATCTATGAAAGAATAATCCTGAAAAGACTCAGACAATTTGTGTTTGAGAACAACATAATTCCAGACGAGCAATTCGGCTTCCGTTCCGAACACTCGTGCGTCCAACAAGTGCACCGCTTAACGGAGCACATATTAAAAACCTAAACCTCTCCCCAAGCCCAATAGGACGGGAGCACTATTCTTCGATGTCGCAAAGGCATTCGACAAAGTCTGGCACAACGGTTTAATCTATAAACTGTATAACTTCAATATCCCAGACAGGCTCGTGCACATCCTACGAGCCTACTTGTCCAACCGCACCTTTCGCTATCGAGTAGAGGGCACGCGATCCTCAATCCGCCCTCTGAAAGCCGGAGTCCTCAAGGCTCCTGCCTCTCCCCGATCCTCTTCTCACTGTACACGAGTGACATTCCAAAGGAGCCCCAGGTCAACCTCGCACTATTCGCGGACGACACGGCCCTATACTTCTCCGACCGCCACAAAGGTCGCATCACCTTAACCCTTAGTAGCCTGATTTACGCGAGTCTTCTTTTTAAATATTACTGTATTTGCTTGAGGGCCTAGATGAAGGGAAAAATAGCTAAATAAATCACAATATTTATTTTACATATTTATTTAAAAAAAAAAAACAGGTATCAATTTTGATACTTCAGGCATTATGGCCATAAAGAAATCTTAAATGACCTATGCATGAAATAATGCGAAACATCGATTGTTTTATTATCGCATAACGATACTTTGCATTTTACAGAACCAGGAGGTAAGTTTCCTACAATTACTAAATTTACATTTATTCCTAGACTCCATAAATATTTTTTCATGACCAATACAATCGGAACGCACGTCAGTTGGGGGTAGTACTTGTGCACCTGTCCGGGGTTTTTTAGAGGGTACTGTATTGTCTTGTTGACTGTTGGTACTGGGTCTGCCCTTTTATTTTTGAGTGACTTTGATATCTACATAAAGTATCGGCAAGCTCAGTTCTAAAATCTGCTAACTTCATAATATTCTTCTGAAGTTTTCCTTTCCTTGTGTTTACCTTTTGTACAGTACCCAAGCATTGATGACAGTCATGTCTAACAAGTGGTAGAAGAGCCTCGTTGTCCACTTTCTCGACTTTATGCGGATGCGATATCGACCAATGAAGCTATCCATCAAATCAACGCCGCCCATGTGTGCATTATATTCTTTACAACCCGAGGACATGATATTTGAATATTGGCCTTTAGTTTTTTTTCGTAGCGGGTTATAGTATCCGCTGGTTCAGCGCCAACATACGTGGATAGTAATAATACCTGTTTGTTGTCTTTCCAACTTGTGGCCGACAATTCTAGGCCTTCGTGAGAGGCCACATTTTCGTGATATGTTCCTCTGGGTACGTTGGATTTCATAATCTCCCGTTTATCCGGCAACTTGCACGACTTTCCAAGCCTGTTTCTCTGTACTGTTCCAAGACAATAAATACCTTCGTTGGTCAAGTAATGTACCAGAGGAATATTCGTATAAAATTGTCAAAATAAATTATATGATTGACATGCCTTGGTACTGGTCGTAGCAATCGAATAACTGTATTCGACACAGCTCCGAGGTCTGGTTCGCCAGGTAAACGGTCCATGTCCTTAGCTCCCGAGTAAATCTCAAAACTGTAGGCATAACCAGACAGAGAGCATAACACGTATAATTTGAATCCCCACTTATGGGGCTTGTTGGGTAAATATTGTTTCATAAAATGTTTCATTTTGTGGAACACATCTGCTCGTCTAGTGATAGACGATGCTCAAATGGTAAAGTAATAAATTTCTTGTTCAAATAGTCTATCACTGGTCTTACTTTATGCAGTCGGTCGTGCTGGGGTGATCAATGGGCAAATGTTTAGAGTCGTCATTCATGTGAAAAATTTCTCTAATTTTATCAAATCTGTTGCGATTCATTGTTTGTACTATGGGTTCAAACTTTGTAATGTTTGACCAGTATGACCGGACACTAGGATAATGATATACACTAGTAAAAATAAGAATTCCAATAAATTTACGTAATTCTAAGACAGTTACAGGTTCTGTAAAGTTGGGATTCTTTTGGAAGGCATATTTATTTGACTCGTCCACTAGAAATCTCAAAATGTCTTCACCGAAAAAATAAGAAAAAAACTGAAATGGAGTGTCTAAGTTCATAATTTCTTGTGAATACTCAGTATTTCCAGCAAACTGGAAAGCATTTTGGACTAAATCCATATTTTTACTCTCCACACTAAGTTTCTAGAGTTGAAAGGTGCAGTTTGCAGGTTGTTCTGGCTGCTGGTTGTAGGAGTTGGGTTTCGTTCAACAGTCTCTAAATTATGTTGCATGTCGGTATCTACGTTTGCTGCAGGCGGATCTGCATCCAAGTTTGGGTCAGTGGGAAAATTACCTACATCCTCTTCATCATCTAGCTCCATCAGACGATCTCTTTGGCTCGAATAATAGTCTATGTCATCTTCATTGTCGGTGGAATCGTCTTCCGAAATTTCACCATTTTCTAACCGCTTCAATATGTTCTCAATCTCTTCTGGCCGCATTTTGGATAAATTTCTATAATAAATAAAAACAAAAGTAATCCCCACACCAAGCTATGCAGAAAAATATGAAACGAAAGTTCAAAAGTTTTATAGCTAAAGAGTTAGTAGGTAGGTTTTATGTAGGGCGGAATGCCTGAAGTATCAATATTGATACCAAAAAAGCACTAATTTCTTCAAGTAAAACATGCATTTGCTAAAAATAATTATATCATAGCGAAAATAATGTATTCACTTACCTCAAAAGTATTTATATTCTTCAGAAAAAGAAAATATATCAAATTTATATTCAACAAAACTTTTAGTAAAATGTGTTTACTTGTTCACTTTGCCGCGCAAGTAATATGTCACAGATAAAATAAAACAATAATGACATTTGTTTTTTTTAATTTCGTTGGATAGAATACTATACAACAGTAAAATACATACAGCCAACATATAAAAAAAAAAAAATAGTAATGTGAATATTCGGTTTAAAATATTAGTATCAAAATTGAAACTCTAGGTTATTAAGGGTTAAGACTCCAAGCCGCTGCCAATCGTCTAGGCGAATGGTTCCGGAAATGGAGAATTGAGGTTAATCCCGAAAAAGCGTAGGAGTTCTCTTCACAAGGGAACGAGCACGGCCAATCATAATTACGAATCTCGTAAATTAGGCACTATCACCCTATTCGATCGACCGATCCCTGGGAAAGGAAGGCGAAATACTTAGGGTAACCTTAGACGCGGCGATGACATTCGCCCCCCATATTAGGACAGTCAGGAACAGGGCCGCCTTCGTCGCAGGCCGCCTACATTCAATGATCTGCTCCTCAAGCAAGATGTCACTTAGACACAAATTACTCCTATACAAGGCTTGCATAAGACCTATCATGGCCTATGCCTCGGTAGCCTTCGCTCACGCGGCGAAAACACACATCGCCTCGCTACAGACCGTCAAAATAAGTTTCTGCGTAGCGCCACCGGTGCAAGCTGGTACCAGCGTAACGACGACTTACACAAGGACTGTAAAATACCGACGATCAAAGCATTCTTCAGGGAAACGTCACGGCGCTACTTCGAATCGGCCGCCGTACACCCTAACCCGCTGGTGGTAAACGCCAACAAATATTCCCCGATGTTAAACGCAACGGTGCGTCACCGTCGCCCGCGTAACGTATTAGACGACCCGGAAGACATAACAGCACCGACAGACCGACAAACTGAACTAGTTTCGGTTAACACTACTCAACCTGAACACACTGTACATACAGTTAGGAGTAGAGTCACATACACAATCCCCGCCGACGCGTAAGAGCGTATCGCGCAAATCAAACACCCGCGTACACACCTTGCACCTGGGATTTAGGGCGGTCCTCACCGCCCATTACCACCGAAACACCACGACCGTCCGAGACGAGGCCCGAACCTCCCTCGGACGGTCCTTGAATGCTTACCATAAAGAGGTAAGCAGTAGATGTACTCCTGTACATCTATTTAAAACATAAACGCCCGCGGCCTCAGGCCGCAGGCGCAAACCTATGAAGCTGTAAAAGCCAAAACGGCTAACAGCAATAACTTCATCGAATACATATACAGCTCCTCTTTCAACTTGTGGGCCTGCGCTCTCGCAAGTCTCCTTAGATGAAGCTGTAAAGGCCTCCGGACCAACAGCAACGTTATAATCAGTATGTTTTTCCTTCCGAGATCCGAGTCCCCGACATAACCCGTCGGGTGGCCTCCCGGCCGGCAGCGGGTATTCTTAAAGCATTTTCCTCAAACCCAAAAAAAAAAAAAGCAGCTTCTCCGGCGTTGCAGACGTACGTGGCATTATTTGTACTACGTCAGGAAGCCGATACCTCTATGATAATTTTAATTATCATTGTAAACATTCCACGGTTGGGAAATAACATTAATAACGCATATAACATTAATAACGTAACGTTTTTTTAATAGATCAGATGTAAAGAAATTGACAAATGTTTATTTATTATAAAAAAAAACGCAGAGACGTTTAGGTTATGCAGCAATGTACACGGCAGATGTTTTTAATTAATGCTCATTAAGCGTTCATGAACAGCAATTACGTGTTACAGCACTTAACGGCATGGGATGCGCAGCAAGCCAGTTACTTAATCCCGTCTGATCTGATTCTAATATTAATTACAAAGAGATTTACCATCCGCTCGTCGCAGACACGCAAGGGTGCCGGTTCTCTTCTCGCTCAGAGATTGTGTTTAACTACCATAAGTTTCATAAATTTAAAAAGAGCCGTGGTAGCCTAGTGGTCGGGACGCTCACTTTAGTTTCATAGAGCGCGAGTGACCTGTGCTCGATCCCCGGTGCCGGCACCACTAAAAATGTTAATAGCAATTAAGTTCTGTATTTACCACGTGCTCAGCGGTGAAGAAAAACATGGCGAGGAATCCTGCATGTCTGAGAAATAATAAAATATTATTTCGAGGATGTGTGAAGCCCGCCAACCCGCACTGGAGCAGCGTGGCGGGCCCCCTTCCCGGCTCCTAAACCCTCTCTGATACTCGTATTTGAGAAGGAGGCTTTTGCCCAGCAGTGAGCACTTATAGGCTGCCACTTTTACCCAATAGTTGAACCTGGAAGAAAATTCATCTAGATTCATCGGTGTCGTAACACAAGGAACAAGTCTTTATTATAATTTTCATGATGTATCATGCTAATAAAAATTGTCACATTGTCCCAAAGGGCCTGGAAGCTATAGTCAAAAAGTCATTAATTTAGCTCATTATAATTTGACTTATTTGTTCTTTTGCCTTCTGCACAATCAGCGTTTGAAATTACCCGAGCAGCATGACAAGGAGCGTCGTGACTTATAGTTTCGTCTGGCCTTGTTTAACATAATAGGCAAGAGATAATAAGCATTTATACATTTTGTTTGATGTTTGCATCGAGTGGTTCAGCGTTGGCGATATTAATAATCTAAATTACGGCACTTATCTTAATTAGAAATAAAACAGAACGTCCATTTAAGACTACGTTAATTAAATTATTTAAAAATATTTATCGTGGGATTACACTGCACTGTATTTTTTTAACAGGCTTCTTATAAGCAAAGCTACTCGCTTTCTGTTCGATACAATCAGAAAGAAAGAGCTTTTTATTTGGTACTAGTAACAATAACACGTTCAAAAATCAACAATAGTTATGTTTAAACATGTTGAATGTATGTGATAAAACATGAATTCCCTCGTTTCCCATCAAAAAAAGACAATTTTTAGAAAAACTCAAAA
The DNA here is from genome assembly GCA_029286595.1 of Bhutanitis thaidina. Lineage (NCBI taxonomy): Eukaryota > Metazoa > Arthropoda > Insecta > Lepidoptera > Papilionidae > Bhutanitis > Bhutanitis thaidina. The sequence goes on along the minus strand of JAGSMS010000020.1, from coordinate 1,405,574 downwards.
GAGTAACAAAAAAGATTTTATACCATACCTTAGAAATAAGGAAGGTCACTCGGGATATGTTTGACTCTACACATCCTCGAAATATAATCTTTTTTTTTATTATTATTTCTCAGATATGCAGATTACCAGGCGATGTTTACCTTCGCCGCAGTGCAAGTGTTGAATTAAAAAAACAAATTTGCTATTAACATATTTAGTGCCGATCGAGCCCGGGTCACTTCCCTAGGCTATCGCGGCTATTGTTTTCTAGACATTCCTAGCAGATGGTAGCACACAGCTCTATAGAATTATAATATAGAATGTTATATCGCTAATGTTTTTGTGTGTTGTTAAATAAATGTTTTCTATTGTACTCTGATCATCCTTCGATCGACAGAAATGGTCGGGACGATCCATAATATTATCATAGACTGCTGACTCCCTTGAACCTGTCTTTTACCTTAGCCATGTGTTCTTTGACGCGGTTTTTAGTTCATGTTTGCCATATGTAATAAATAAAACGCATTAGAAAAAATTTACTAACACAGGAGGCCGTAGGATGTCGTAATGATTCGATGCTATTGCAAAAGACAAATTACACACGCGGATGAATAATATCGAGTCATTGAAACCGGGGTCGACAGACTCAACGGTACCGAGCGAGCACCAAAACAAATCCGCCTCTCAGATACAATCTGTGAGATTCACGAGCGCTGCTCGCCGGCGCTCGCAGGCGCTTCGTGACTGCGAGCGATACCGAAGGGCAGGGACCCCGTAGGAGTACCGTTGGAGATGATAGTCGCGGGCATTATGAAGGAACGGGGTCGCTGGCTTATATTGTATATTATATATAGTACGGTCGCAAGACGCTGGTACCAAGCACCTGTACGATGATTAATGATAACATTTCTATGTTTTTTTTTTATTGAAAAGGGGGGCAAACGAGCTAGCGTCTCTCGTAATGGTAAGTGATTACCTTCGCCCACGTATATATGCAACACCAGAGGCGTTGCAGGTGCGTTACCGGCTTTTAAGGTGGGCCTCCGGTTACCTAACTCACCGATGCCTCTACTTCACGCCGGAATTCTGCGAGGTCGTGGCACTACCCCCGAGCCAGCCCATTCGAGCAACCTCTCCAGCAGTGCACGACACGGAAGTTTACGAAAAATAACCCGGAAACCTTGTACCGCTACACAAGTGATGAAGAACAGCATCACCGGGACTGCGCTCGCTATTACATAGAAAGTCCTGTGTCCAGCAGTGGCTGAAACGATGGTCATGAAGGGAAACAATCGAGAGGAACTCTCCCTTTCGGCAGGTTTTCATCGCAAGTTAATTATAATTGTATGTTCATTGTACGGGTCAGTTAGTAAAGGGAGTACCGTTCGTACCCTCACACTGCTGGGTCACATGGTTATGGTGTTTGGGTTAGGCATGTTTGGATGAACTTTGCGCCATCAGACGATTATCAGGGCCTCAATTGTCAGTTCACAGGGTTCTGAAATTACGAGCTCTACTTTTGCAGGTATATCTCGATATTAAAGAACAGTCGGGTATTGTCTCTTCCCAACTTTTTTAGGGTTCCGTAAGGAGCCCTGTTTTAAGACAACGCCGTCTTTCCGTCCGTCTGTTCTACCCTAAAGTGCTTATCTTTTATCGGATATTGGAAACACGTTCTTTTGTTTTAGGTCTTTCGTTTAAACGGTATTAGCGTCAATATAATTATTGTGCAAACTCCAACCAAATCCCTAAGGATCCCGAAAATAAATCAAAGTAAACACATTTTTTTTTAAGTAATTACGTAACAGATATTATTGAGTCGTTGTACGGAACCCTAGGTGCGCGAGTCGCGACTCGCGTGTGGTCGATTTTGTTTCATGATGATGATGATGATGATGATGATGATGATGATGATGATGATGATGATGATGATGATGATGATGATGATGATGATGATGATGATGATGATGATGATGATGATGATGATGATGATGATGATGATGATGATGATGGAAATAAGAACTATGTCACTATAGATTGTAGTTATACGTTGTTTATTATAACCATATCCATTAGTATAGAGACAGAATACTACGAATTTATTTAATATGTACTTATATTTGGTTTTTATTAATAAGACCCGATAGAGTAATAAATCACTTGAAAACACTTACATAAAATAGTATGTTCGATAGATACTTTTTATTGTAAAGCGAAATAATAAAACTGTTTGTTTTGGGGCCGTGTTGTATGCCATATCTTATTTTGGTAATTTTTACTTACGTTAATTTCGTTCTTAGCTCATTGGGCCTTCAGGGGACTCTGAATGTCATTGTAAGCGAGTGATCTGGAATCAATGACTAGTAATGGTACTGAATTTATCACGCTTTCGGCGGTGAAGTTAAAGATCTATGACCGTTAATAAAAAAAAAAATATTTTCATAGTTTGCATTCCACACTGAAGCAGCGTGGCGGACTCCAAAATTCTCTCAAGACATTCAAATTTTTAAGTGCATGAATAGTTTTTTTTAATGTAAGTAAAATGTGCCATGGCCGCAGTATCATTATTATTTTTTTTAAGTTTTTTTAAGGCAGTTTACATACATGAATTTCACATGGACAAACACCGAGACCGGGAACTATTATTTGTAGTCCATACAAATACTGGTCCCGTGCGGGAATCGAACCGGCGACCCACAGCGCCGCAGCTAAACGCATAGCCACTACGCCACCGAGCCTTCAAGTATCAAACATCGATCTGAGATATAACCGGCCTTTGGTAAGGTATTGGTTTGGGGGACCGAGAAATACCCTTAGCTTTCATCGCACCCTATTTGAATATAAATATATATATGTATATATATATTACAATAACATCTATCGTTCTTCTCGCTATCTCACTCTGACCTATTAGATAGGATACTAGCGAAACGCACCGGTCTCGCACGGACAGATCTTTAATATATATAAATCAAATCTGAATGAGATACACATATAAACCATCCCCATTAAATGTTCTGAATGGTGGTGAAAACCGCATTGAAATCTACTTAGAAGATACGAACACACAGACAGACGGGGATTGAGACTTTGTTATATATAAATCAAATCTGAATGAGATACACATATAAACCATCCCCATTAAATGTTCTGAATGGTGGTGAAAACCGCATTGAAATCTACTTAGAAGATACGAACACACAGACAGACGGGGATTGAGACTTTGTTATATATAAAAGAAAAAAAATTTTTTTTTTATGGAAGATTCGGCAAACGAGCAAACGGTTCACCTGATGGTAAGTGATTAGCGTCGCTCACATACATCTGCAACACCATAGATGCTGCAGGTGCGTTGCCGGTCTTTAAAGGTATTTGAGGGATGGGAAGGAGGTGTGGGCCTCCGGTTACCTCATTCACCGAACGAAACGCAGAAGCACAAGATGCCTACTTCACGCCGGTATTCTGCGAGGCCGCGGTACCAATTCGGACGGGCCGGCCCTTACGAGCAGCAGCTAAAGCCGCCGCTCGGCTCTACGACGCTCGATCGTCTGCTAGTTGCGAAAATTTCAAATCTGACCCAAAAGTATTCGCTCCTAAATATAGCGAAGTTCGTTCGGCGCTTGTGTACTCCATTCACAGAACGGAAGACGGCAGTCGTGGCGTTGCATGCTTGTCCCCAGTGCGTGCTCAGTGTTGTAATGATACGTGAATAAAAAAAAAAGGAAAACACATAAAGCATTCGACGCGGGCCGTGGGTCGTGATCATGATGTTACAATGTCTGAAGTGATAGCTCATGAATAAACGACAACGCGTGCTTGAATGGCTATTGAATAATGTGAATCCATTTTTATTGTGAATTGTCTATGTTAGTCAGTGCCCAGAGGTTGCTTTTGCTGTTGCTCGAATGGGCAGGCTCGACCGGGGTAGTGCCAGTGATAGAGGCATCTGGTGCTTCTGCGTTTCGTTCGGTGAGTGAGGTAACCGGATGCCCACTCCCCGCTCCTTCAAATCCCTTCCATACCCTAAATATCCTTAAAGGTCGGCAACGCACCGGCATCTCCTCTGGTGTTGCAGATGTACGTGGGTGACGGTAATCACTTACCATCAGGTGAGCCGATTGCTCGTTTGCCACTAATGTTCGGCTCAGTGACCTACTGAAGATCGGTATCCTGTGTTCCGAATTCGAAGCCAATATTTAGCGAAACACAAGTTATGAGTCGATGTACGGGTTAAATGGTGGCGTGAACATCCCTAGATGTTTGGAAAATATCTTGACTTGATAATGGGCGCCGGTTAAGGAGCGAGAGGTATGTTTCCGCGATCGCCAATCCGCCTGAAAATCATAACGATTATTTATTTATTTTATTTATTTAATCTTTATGCACAGATACATATGGCGGACTTAATGCCTAGAGGCATTCTCTCCCAATCAACCATTAGGCTAAGCAGAGATATACACGTAATAGAGGCGATACAGCTAAGAAAAAAAAACAAATAAAGGGATATAAATATCAAAATATATACTTACTCAGATAGGTAGATACATATATACATACATACATACTTAGATACATAAATAAAATATGGACAAAATACCATAAACATATAGAATAATGAGTTTTAATACAGAATACGAACAAATATACATGTCAGGACAAACAACTAAAGCGGCACAATGACAAACAGCAGCACTAGTACAGACTTGCAACATATTATGTCTTCTTTAATCCTTCCTTTGATAGAGTTTTGACTGGATGAAGGTGAATGGTCGTAATTCAAAAAAAAAGTAGTGCTTTTATGACATAGGTATGTCAAACGAGCTTACCAGCCCACCTGATGGTAAGTGTTACCGAAGAAGGTTACAGAGGCGTTGTCAAATCTAAACTAAAATGGAATGCCTCATAGCATTCAGCCCGGCAGCGCATCTCTAGCTCCTCTGGTGTTGCGGATGTTCGTAGGCGTCCGGTGATCACCTACCATCAGGCGAGCAGCATGCTCGTTTGTCTCCTTCTTCTTTAAACAAAAAAAAAAAGCCCGCAATAACACTAGCTCTCTGTATCCCTCGAAACGAGAGCAATAAGTAAATGGCAACACAGAGACGGCTTCTATATCATACGATGTACGTACGTAAGGTGGGGCTTACTCTGCATATATACGTGTCCCCACTACGGTGAACTATCCGTAGTGTGTTTATTTACTGTACTCACGACCGCGTGGCACACTGGTTAACGTACCTGACCGTTGAGCCACGGGTCCGGGGTTCGAATCTCAGACGAAATTTGTTGAAAAATTTGATAAAATTTGATCAAAACCTTGTACATATAAAGGAGAGAAACGAGACGATCCACAATCAGCGTGCAACGCCTCATGAGCTACTTCGGCCATTTAATGAGAAGGGGAGACGGCAATGGATCAGTACCGTAGTGGCCGAGGACCAGCACGATGTACTGACCAGCTTAAAGGCGAGCAACCCTCTCAAAAGTGAGGTGAGGAACGCAATGGACCGAAAACGATGGTGTAACTGCATTCGTGCCAGTACAACTCCCACCAACCACTGTCATCAGTCGTGATAGACACGAGCAAGAAGACATATAAAGGAAATATAATAAACATAAACAGTTGATAAATGAAATAATTTTAAAGTTATCGTGTCTACGTAGTGCCGTGCATCATAAATGACTGAGGATGGGTTTCTGGAACAAAAATATTTATTTATTAATATTAACTTGGCAATATCATAGAACATAAACACAAAAAAAAACCCCGCTCACGCATGACCTCTTTTTTTTATTAAAGTAATAGTAATTTACATAATCAATACAACAGCTACTTGCAACTGGAATTTAATATAATGATTTCTTGTTCTTACGCGCTAACACTACACGTATGAAATGAAACTATTATTCACGAGTTAACTTTGACCTTAGGACATCCAACACCTCAGAGCCCCCGTGATAATAGGGGCCGTAATGCACTCGAAACGTCGGAAATATAAAAGCAAAGCCCAAGACCCGTGGTAGTCTAGTGGTCAGTAGCCAGTTTCATAGAGCCCAGGCCGGCACCACGTTCTCGGGGTGAAGGTAAGATATCGTGAGGAAACCTGCATGACTGAGGAATAATAAAAAAAAAATTTCGAGGATATGTGAAGCACGTGGCGCGTCCGTCCCGGCTCCAAAAATCCTCTCAGATATTTGAGAAGGAGACTTTTGTCCAGCACAGTTGGCACTTACAGGCCTATACTTCACCTTTTTAATTATAATTATCATGGAACCTATTCCTCGAGGCGGCACAATACCAAGAACACTGGCTGCATTTCCAAGGACGGTGCTTAATATCGAACGAGGACTTGTCATTTACATCTCTCCCCCAGTTTCTTCGACATACTCTTACACAAGTGCCGTACAAGTAAGTAGAAACGCAAACCAATCTCGTTCTCGTTGTGCATCCCCCTCGTTAGCTCCCCTACCTTAAGCTTCAAACAAAGGCCGAGGGGAGAAGTACCCCACTCTGAAGATATTGAAATATTTGACTTTATTTCTACGAATGAGAAGTCGTTGAGAATTGATCGCAATTACATGGGCCATTATGCATTTTCTGATTACAAACTTCTTCTATGTAAGTTATTTAGTCGGGTCGAATGTATCAAAAGTATGTTTTCTTCTTAATCGTTTGTTGTCCACTGCAAGGCGTCTATTAACCACCTTATCTTTGATTTGTACAAATCTTAAATACTCTCTGTATGACGTTTTACCTCAGTATCTAACCTCTACTCCTGACTCCTCCTGTGGAACATTTGCAGTCTGCAACTTTGTAGCATTCCTGCTCAATTGTATGTTCCGTTGGGCGTCGTTGCTTGCAATGTTGCTGTGATGTTTGATCGTAGCGCCGTTGATGCATGATTTACTTGAAACACGACACGCGGCCTTCGCTACATCGAAGTTTGTTGAACTTGCGACGGACGGAAACAAAAAGACATGTCAATCATTTCTATGGTTCCTCACTACAAGGTCAGAGGAACCTTTGTTTTCATTTCGGTCCATCTACGTCGCAGTTGTATTTTTATGCATGGATTTGGATACAGTTGAAATCGTTGTTATTGAAATTGGGTACGAATACTTTTTTTTTTCTATTAATACGACATACCTACCGTGTAAGATATGAAACATTTGAAAGGGTGTTTACTTCAAAGATTGAAATAACATTTGCGCTAATTTTCAAAAGTTTTCGGTACTCTTTTAATACGACGTTGCGGGACAAAATATGTTTACAAAAAAAGCTTCCGAATAAAGTAACACGGGACCCTTCGGCGCGCGCAACCGACACTAACTTCGCGGGTCGTGTTTTTGTCGAGCGACCTCGATCTCGTATCGAGCCTACCGATCGTTCATCGTCTAGGTTTCAGCGCTACAGCAGTACCAAGTTTATGAAAATATGACAGGATGCTTCTTTTTTTTTTCTTTTATGGGAACGGCGGCAAACGAGCAAGCGGTTCACCTGATGGTAAGTGATTACCGTTCGCCCACGTGCATCCGCAACACCAGAGGTGCTGCAGGTGCGTTGCCGGCCTTTAAGGGTATTTGGGGAATGGGGGATGAGGAGGGTGTGGGCCTCCGATTACCTCACTTACCGAACGAAACGCAGAAGTACAAGATGCCTCCACATCACGCCGGTATTCTGCGAGGCCGTGGTAATAATCCGGTCGAGCCGGCCCATTCGGGCAGCAGCAAAAGCCGACGCTTGGCTCGACCACGCTTCTAACATAAAATGTAGAAACTTCTGATTCTTTTTACTCGACTGCTACAGAAGGAGGGTAATTTTTCTTGAGTGTATATTTCTTTGGCACGCTCTGTATCCTAAATGTCTTGAAGAATTTCTATATATGAGGTGCCGTTAGATTCGTCTTCATTGTGGGAGTGACATGGTATATAATATTCAAACATGGAATCTACGAATGAAAAAAAGAGGGGGAATAAAAAAAAATATGCAGTTGGGTGTTTTTATTTTAACATCACCTAAAAACCTCGTCGTAAAAGACGAATGTCAATCTCCGCGAGCACAATCGCCAACGAAGATCGCTGACCACCGCGTCCTTTCACTCTTTAATAGACTTCCGGATGGGTGAAATAATGTCTTATTTCTATCAGCGTGGGCCACTCTAATATTATCGTAGATTATAGAACGATACAAGTGTCGTTTAAGTTATAACATAGTAGAAGTCCGATATCAGCGTCGGCCACTCTAATATTATCGTAGATTATAGAACGATACAAGTTTCGTTTAAGTTATAACATAGTAGAAGTCCGACCGCAGCGTTTATCTAACACAGTCTTGACTGAGTAGGGGGCACTCTCGAACGGCGTTCAAGTGGCATATAAACATTTATATGTTACATCGACGACCCTTTAGTATGCTCCCCTCAATACAATAGGTAATATGGTTGTTTTGCAGAGTGCCTAACGGTTGCAATGACCGTGTACCCAATTCTGAGGTCCTGAAATTTTGTTTATGTTGTTTGTGTCTTTAGGCGTCTTAGTGTTCTGGAAAAATAACAAAGCGTACATAAGTTACGAAATACTCATTGTCGCAAGCCCTCCCTGTCGGTGATAGAACTAGGGCCCTAGGGTGGCAAATCCCTTACTACTCAACTTTTTTTTTATGGGGTATTTCAGGTAAGCCGCTTGCTCGATAGACCGTTTAGTAAATGAGCAAGGAGCTGACCTGAGGGTTAGTGATTACCGTCGGCCGCGTGATGCGCAACGCCGGAGGAGCTGCTGGAGCGTTGCCGGCCTTTAAGGATTTTTAGGGGAACTGTCCTCCGGTCACCTCCCTCCTCGAACGAAACGCGGAAGCACAAGATGCCTCCAATTCACGCCGGTATTATGCGAGGTCGTGGTATTAACCCGGTCGAGGCAGCTCGCTCGGGCAGCAGCAGAAGCCGCCGCTTGGCTCTACCGCGTTAGAAAATATATATATATATATATGAAAATGAAGCAATCATCAATGATACATGAAATAACTTTCTTTGTAATGTAAGGTGCAGAGTTAAGATCCAATTGATTTGGCATATTTAGCCAATCATATTAAACCAATCACGTACAAATGGCAAATACATTTGCCAAAAATTACTATAAATGCAATGTTATGGAATGCAAATTAAATCTTTGTCGAAATGGAAACCTGATGTCAATCACACAATTTTTTTCAGGTCAAATAAATAGCTTGTCTTTCGTTCTATAGCTTTTCTTATCTATGGCAATAATCACCATCATCACAAGGAGGTAGAAGCGCAAATGGGATCCTTGACAAAGAAAGAAGTTCTTGATGATGAAGATGAGAATGATTATGACGTTATTGAGTTGCAATCTCGTACAAAAAAAAACTGTATGGGGCACAACCCCCGCCATACTTGGCGATAGACCTTATCACTGGACAGGAGTCGTCTGGGTAGGTATCACCCGTGTCCATAGGTAGTATTTGGATTACGGGCTGTGAGGTCTTCCATCTTAGTTCTCGTGGGTTCCTTCCCTTCCTTCCGATCAGTTACCTTCTTCGACTAAAGTCGTTTGCTGATCTGCATGGGCCACAAGTGGCTACCACTTACCATCCGGTGACCGTTACCTTGTTTGTTAGCACACACTAATAAAAAAAAAAAAACAATACAATCAAACTCAAAATCTCTGTCTTTAATTTTTAAGATTTTTTAAAAATTTGCATTCCTTCGCCTAAATGAATACTGCAATTACGAATTAAAAAAAAAAGTCAACAATCTATATATTGATACAAAATTAGAGTGTGTTCTAAAGCGTTAATTTGTATTGCCAACGCGCCTTACCTGAATCTAGGTCTGAATTTAAACAGTCGCATCGAACCGTACAGGGGCACAGTTAAGCCGTTAATGGAGCTCGGCTCCCACTTAGCTCCATTTCCAGTCCTCCAGTCGACTCGTTAGACCTAAACCGTCTGATAGATTTACGTGGAATACATTAGGCCATTGAATTATTGTGCTCTAAAAAAAAAAAAAGTTTTCTTTCAATCGCGTTTACTTTAGTAGGTTTTTGTAATTTTCCTTCCTGTCGATTCAATTCCTCAATAGGTTCTTCAATATGCGATCCCTTAGGGCGTTCGGGGGTTCGTTAAATTTATTACCGAAAGTCTTTTTTTGACTACTGAAAGAAATAACTTTCTTTATTTCATTGCGTTAAAATTTTATGCGTAGTAGAGCCGAGTGGCGACTTTCGCTGCTGCTCGTATGAGCAGGTTCGACCGGGGTGCTATCATTGTATCGCAAAATACCGAAGTCATTTGAAAGGACACTAATTAAAGATCTTACTCCCACTGTCGTAATAACCTAGATGTCTCTTGGAACATGCGTAGAAAAAAAAAACAATTCTCTGCACCGATTTCGTACGGATAGGTCGTATAAAATTATAGTTTTTATAACACGTATCTGTCTGGAACATTGTATCTTTGAACTGTACAAACAAATGTTTCTCTATAAGTCTTTCTATCCAGATGTTTTGAAATCTGTCCAATCGTCTTCAAGTTCGCTTCTTACAAAACCAACTGTATTAGTCTAGCACACGTAGGTTCCCAAGTTACCGGACAATAACACAAAGTTATTAATTAGGAGGATTGTGATAGTAAAAAGCAATATTCAAAAATGTTTCTTGCTTCTGGTGGTTTGATAGATTTTTTTTTTAATAGTAATGGGGTCAAACGATCAAGCTGCTCACCTTGTCGTAAGTGATTACCTTCGCCTGTGTACATCTACAACACCAGAGGAGCTGCCGGTGCGTTGCTGACAGACGACACAGATATTAGTGGACAGGGACGAGCGGGGAAGCCTTCGGTTACCTCGCTCAGTGAATGAAACGCAGAAGCACAAGCGCCTCTACTTCAGGCCGGTAGTCTGCGTGACCGTGGTACCAATCCGGTCGAGCCGGGCTATTCGAGCAGCAGCTAAAGCTGCCGCTTGGCTCTACCACGCTTAAAAAGAAAATGCGCAGGTGCGTTGACGGCGTTTAAGGATACTCGAGTGATGGGAGAAGTGATAGGAGAAGTGATAGGGAGGGGAAGAGTGTTACTTCACTCGTCGAACGAAAAGTCGAAGCACAAGATGCCTCTAGTTCACGCCTGGTCCATTCCAGCGGGAGCAAAAGCCGCCGGCTCCTCCGCCGCGTACATTCGTATTGATAGGGTTTTAGTGATTCATGTCGCATATGTGTTATACGTAACGGAGCCTGATCCATAAAGACGACGCCGACTGTTACCGTAAAGGAACAAACATTATCTCTCGGACACTGATGTCCATTGTGCATAGCTGCATTTCCCTCGGCGTCTACAATGAAGCTATGATTAAACGCATATCCATATTGGGAGCCCGATCGCAAGGGCTGATGGGAGATAATCTCTAGGTACGAATGATAATTTTCCTTTAATATAATTTTGTGAATCTACCTTGTTTGTTGCCGTAGTAACCTTGTGGTCAGGGCGCTCGCTTTAGTTTCATAGAGCGCGAGTGACCTGGATTCGATCCCCCCCCTTATTGAGACAAGTTACAGAGCTGTTACTTGTTTTAATTATACCACAATCTAGTGGTAATTTGCGCCATAGTAGCTAAAGTAGTCTCAATTTTTTATACTTGAAATATTGTTTGTTCTAATCGTGTTTTTTTTCTTTTACAGGTAAGACATGGATTTTTAATCTATAGCTGTCACGGAAAGGCAATGGTAAGTTTAAGGAATTACTTAACTGCTCTTTAGAATCTTTTAAGAAAGCGTCCGGAGAAGCGTTTGCTCCAAAAAATATCTACACAATTAAATACCTTGAAGATGCTGAAAGATCGCTAACGCCAACAAAAGGGTAAAGGGTAAATAAATGCCGTTGTGGTGGAGTTTTTTCATACGTGGTAGAGTCAAGCGGGCGGCTTTTGCTGCTGCTCGAATGGGCCAGCTCCGCCGGTTTAGTACCACGGCCTCGCAGAATACCGACGTGAAGTGGAGACATCTATTGCTACTGCGTTTATTCGGTGAGATATGGTAATCGGAGGCTGATGTGGTCCCCATCCCTACCATGTCCCGAATATAGGGGATACATATACCAGGGTCCCATAAAGGCCGGCAACGCACCTGCAGCCCCTCCGGTGAGCCGCTTGATCGTTTGCCCCCTTTCGGATAAAAAAAAGTATCACAAACTGACAATAATAGCAAGTGTAAATGATAATATAATTTTTTTTTCTTTTTTTTAAAAACGTCACCTTCCGCTGTAGGAATTGCTCCCGTGTCGCGGAGGCAGTTTACATACATGAATTGCACATGGACAAACACCCGGACCGGGAACTATTATTTGTAGTCCATACAGATACTGGTCCCGTGCGGAAATCGAACCCGCCACCCACAGCGCCGCAGCTAAACGCTAAGCCACTACCCCACCGAGCCGCCGATCGAGAATGTAAAACATTTGCGAGAATGGCTGTGAATGAAACTCACCGAAACCGAACGAAACGCAGAAGGACAATGTCTGTACTTTACGTTGGTATTCTGCGAGGTCGTGGTAAAACCCCGGTCGAGCCGGCTCCTATAAAATTTCTTTTCTTCACCACTATATGTTTACGCTTTACACAGCGCCGCAGTTAAACGCCTTTGCCACTACGCCACCGAGCCGTCAATAGTTATAAGTATAATTAGTTATAAGTAGTGCGTAATCACCAGTCGTAGAGTCTGCAACGATGATATCTTCAGCAGAACTAAGGTAACCTACATAGCCGTAAGGATCAGCAAGCTGAAGTGGCAATGGGCCGGCCACATAGCTCGCAGAACTGACAACCGTTGGGGAAAAAAGGTTCTCGAAGGCAAGCCACGTACAGGCAAACGCAGTGTGGGACGACCCCAACAAGATGGAGTGACGATCTGCGCAGCGTTGCGGGAAGTCGATGGATGCAGGTGGCTCAGAAACGAGCTTCGTGGCAATCTTTGGGGGAGGCCTATGTTCAGTTGTGGACTTGTGATGGGCTGAAATGATGAGTGCGTAATCACCAGTAAAAGTTTGTGACATTCACAAACTTTTACCTTGACTATGTACATGTAAGCAGATTATGTAGGAGATTCTTTTTTTTTTTTTATTTCATCATCATCATCATCATCATTTCAGCCTATCAGAAGTCCACTGCTGAACATAGGCCTCCCCCAAAGATTTATTATCATGGGGGGGTTTGCCTTAGTTGCCACGTATTTATTAATTCTTTATTGTGTCCCTAAAAAAAAAGAAAGGAATACAATGGGCGGACTTAATGCCTTTTGGCATTCTCTACCAGTCTTTTTTTTCTAATTATTTAAAAAAAACTGACCACGCTGGGCAAGGACGACACGAGTCGTAGAGCTTAAGTACAACGCGCGACGATAAAGGTACCGGACCTCACTTAGAAAGTAGTGTAGAAACAATGGACGCCTGTCCAGACCTTTGACCTATCTGTGGGAACATTCAAGTCGAAATTAATTTTTTTCTTATGTTGATTTTTTTTGTTGTTATTTTTAATAATTAATATCACCACATTATGTACTATGCGTGTGGTTGTAAGTGTCGGAATAGGCTTTATGTCTAAAAAGTCGAAAATATTTTATCGTCTTATAGGAACAGATTAAAAAAACAAATGGTACAAAAATGTATCGCTTTTATTTCACCCGCATTAAATATGGATTATTAATGCCCCTTTCATACACATATAGAGTACATGACCAAGATTTACGGTTACACACCTATAGACTTTATAAATGAACTGGATATATCTAAGGCTAATTTTTTCATTGTAATATTAAGTATAAATGTGTATTAAAGTAACTTCAAATGCATTGTGCACATATGTGTGCATTCCTTTTTTATATCCTCATAAACTTTTCGGTGAACAATTACGAGGGGGCATTGTTAATAGATCGATCGAGCGTTGTAAGTGATACCTACTTTAAAAAAAAAAAAGAACATCGCACCAGGTGCGCGAAGCACCATCTGCTGCAAATAGGGTACGATGCGGCGTATTGTAAGTTAGATTTTGTTATTTATTTATTAAGGATTACCAACAAGGTTAACACATAACAATTTTTTTTTAAATAAAGGCATGTGCCACCTTACTTAAAGGCAACGACGGACTGCCAGTAGACACAGTCTAGTAGAGTTAAATGGATTTTAATATTATTCAGATCTATTGCTTATCTCAAGTAACACCATGTATCAGACATATTTATCTTCGCATGGTGATGTTTTATTTCATGAACAAAACTTAACACATTACATACGTGGTAGAGCCAAGCGGCGGCTTTTGCTGTTGCTCTAAAGGGGCGGCTCGATCGGGTCGGTACCACGGCCTCGCAGAATACCGGCGTGATTTAGAGGTATCTTGTATGGTATGCTTAAGCGTTTCGTTCGGTGACTGAGGTAACCTACTCCCCCTCCCCATCCCCCTCCTCATCCTCCCTCCCATCTCCCAAATATCCTTAAAGGCCGGCAACACACCTGCAGCACCTCTGGTGTTGCATTTTCCATAAATAATCGTTAAATCCAAATTCGCCGAAAGACGCCGAGTACTTTCTGCACGGTTTAAAAAGAGGGTAGCGTCGCTGTAAAAAAAATATCTTATATATTCGTTAGGTAGGAAACTTTTCAGATCGCCGTTGTATTGTTATATTTTTCCCAGCATTCAAAATGTGATGACGATATATTCAGACGTCAAGTTGTATTTTGTTAATATGTATATAGCTGAACCAAAGTTAAAGTCAACTCGGCTAAACTTTGAGGTAAACAATACGATTCATACTCTTGATTCAAATCAATGTCTTGTTCGTGGGCCGGTGGAGGTCTGCGAGCAAATTAATTACACTTCGTAACAGAGAGCAGGTAAAGTTTATGTGACAGATGTGGCATAATAGATAGTTGAGCAGCCAACGTTCTTGGTATAACTTTACGTTACTCTGGGTTTGTTATCAATACTTAGTAATTGGGTTAAATGTGACCTATAGTGACCGGCTCATTTAAATGTTTCTTTCGAGTGTAAATAGTAGAGTCGGGAGAGGAAGACCTAGGCGAACATTTTACGATCGAAATCGGAGACTTTCTGATAAAAGGCCATGTCGAGAGTACTCTAAACCAACGAGTATGCATGCGAAGATTGATGAAAGCGGGAGAAGTGAAAGATGTATATCAGGACCGTAGCAAGTGGAAGAAGATTGCCTCTGCCTACCCCGTTGGGAACAAGTCGTGAATATATACATACATATACGTTTTGGGAAAACTTATAGCTAAATACAAATAGTATAATACACAAAATTTTTATCTGGAGCTTATACAAAAAACTCTCTCTTTCTACAAATGCGTACCTCACCGCGACGAGGTGCATCCTGCTAGTTCACAAACCTGGCTCTGGCAATGTCTACTGATGGGTAGGAGCGTCGCTTGTGTGAGGGTACCGTCACTGCGTTCGCCAACCCACTTGCCCAGCTTGGTGAGCAGTAAAACCAAAAATGAAGGTCGGCTTTGGGTGCCGCTTTTTTGGAGCTTTTTTGGACCAAATGTTGTGGAGCTAGAGATGATCGGATATCTATTAAATCCCTTGGGTGTCGCAAAAATCTATACATATCCTTACCATCAAAAGCAATAGCAAATCAACAATAGAATAAAAGCATAGTTTCTCTGTTAGACGTACCTACTGTAAGGATACTACTACCCCAAATCCCCTGTGACGTCATTGCCTGATCAAATTATACCGTGTTATTCGTTAACAGGGTCACTTTTATCCGTGACACGGTAACCAATAAATGAATGAACGTCTTGGGTGTGAGATTTTTTTTTAAGGAATAGCGGATACGGTCCCTTGTATCATGAAGATAGTGAGACGATAACCAGTTTCGAGTAAACCGCAAAGCCTCAAGACCAAAGTATACAACCAGTGCGTGTTGCCAGTGATGGCATACGGATCCGAGACTTGGTCCTTCACTGCAGGCCGTACGAGGAAGCTCAAAGTTGCTCAGCGCGCTATGGAAAGGGCCATGCTCGGTGTTTCTCTGCGTGATAGAGATGATTTTCGTAAAGATCAGCAAGCTGAAGTGGCAATGGGCCGGCCACATAGCTCGCAGAACTGACAACCGCTGGGGAAAAAAGGTTCTCGAGTGGCAGCCACGTACAGGCAAACGCAGTGTAGGACGACCCCCCACAAGATGGAGTGACGACCTGCGCAGTGTTGCGGGAAGTCGGTGGGTGCAGGTGGCTCAGGACCGAGCTTCGTGACAATCTTTAGGGGAGGCCTATGTTCAGCCGTGGACTTCTGATAGCCTGAAATGATGATGATGATGAACCAGTTTCGTGTGTGAATCGAAGACGATTTATTTTTTGTTTCACGCGGGAGTAAGGTGCAAAACACCCCCCATGGTTACCACTAAAACCACCTCTGTAGATACGCTGTTGCCCCGGTGGCCTTGACATGTTCGGCGAGCAGAAGGCCCGCCAGCTAGGCGAACCGAAACCGACGCCGTCTGTGTCGCGTTCGTTATGAACGATAACGATTCATTCACAGTTCGTTCGCTCTCTTCCGTCCATAACGTTCGCTGAACCAACAATATCAATCTAAAATATCCCCGTCCGCGCTCATCGCTCGCGGCGTACCGTCACGTGGAGCCGGTCCTCTCTATATATGCTACGACCCGGTCACTCGGAATACAATGCAATTGTCTCCTTCACAATTTATCTCTATTATGAAATATCGCGTCGAACGGGACTTGTCGTTAATCCACGAGTGCCTGTGTTCTAGATTGTTCGGTAAATGATTCGTTTTGTGAACATTAAAAATGGCAGTACCAAAGCTTTAAAAAAAGCTTTTTTTTCTTTTAAACTAGTGAAACGAATGTGTCTTTTTACATAAATATGTAGAGGTAGATTGTAGTTTATTATTTGAGTATATATATCAACATAATATTAAGATATCTATATGTGCACCCTTTCACATTTACTCGGGTCAACCTAATGATAGACTGGTAGAGAATGCCTGTTTTTTTAGTTAAATAAATGTTTGAATTTTGAGTTTTTTTAGGACTGGAGACCATTGCAAATGTTCCTTTTTTGGGTTAATCACACAAAAACTATCCAATGGGTTTCGGACAATATTTTGCAGAATTAATATCGACGCTGTTGTCCGTCATCTCCCATCTCCCATCTCCCATCTCCCATCTCCCATCTCCCATCTCCCATCTCCCATCTCCCATCTCCCATCTCCCATCTCCCATCTCCCATCTCCCATCTCCCATCTCCCATCTCCCATCTCCCATCTCCCATCTCCCATCTCCCATCTCCCATCTCCCATCTCCCATCTCCCATCTCCCATCTCCCATCTCCCATCTCCCATCTCCCATCTCCCATCTCCCATCTCCCATCTCCCATCTCCCATCTCCCATCTCCCATCTCCCATCTCCCATCTCCCATCTCCCATCTCCCATCTCCCATCTCCCATCTCCCATCTCCCATCTCCCATCTCCCATCTCCCATCTCCCATCTCCCATCTCCCATCTCCCATCTCCCATCTCCCATCTCCCATCTCCCATCTCCCATCTCCCATCTCCCATCTCCCATCTCCCATCTCCCATCTCCCATCTCCCATCTCCCATCTCCCATCTCCCATCTCCCATCTCCCATCTCCCATCTCCCATCTCCCATCTCCCATCTCCCATCTCCCATCTCCCATCTCCCATCTCCCATCTCCCATCTCCCATCTCCCATCTCCCATCTCCCATCTCCCATCTCCCATCTCCCATCTCCCATCTCCCATCTCCCATCTCCCATCTCCCATCTCCCATCTCCCATCTCCCATCTCCCATCTCCCATCTCCCATCTCCCATCTCCCATCTCCCATCTCCCATCTCCCATCTCCCATCTCCCATCTCCCATCTCCCATCTCCCATCTCCCATCTCCCATCTCCCATCTCCCATCTCCCATCTCCCATCTCCCATCTCCCATCTCCCATCTCCCATCTCCCATCTCCCATCTCCCATCTCCCATCTCCCATCTCCCATCTCCCATCTCCCATCTCCCATCTCCCATCTCCCATCTCCCATCTCCCATCTCCCATCTCCCATCTCCCATCTCCCATCTCCCATCTCCCATCTCCCATCTCCCATCTCCCATCTCCCATCTCCCATCTCCCATCTCCCATCTCCCATCTCCCATCTCCCATCTCCCATCTCCCATCTCCCATCTCCCATCTCCCATCTCCCATCTCCCATCTCCCATCTCCCATCTCCCATCTCCCATCTCCCATCTCCCATCTCCCATCTCCCATCTCCCATCTCCCATCTCCCATCTCCCATCTCCCATCTCCCATCTCCCATCTCCCATCTCCCATCTCCCATCTCCCATCTCCCATCTCCCATCTCCCATCTCCCATCTCCCATCTCCCATCTCCCATCTCCCATCTCCCATCTCCCATCTCCCATCTCCCATCTCCCATCTCCCATCTCCCATCTCCCATCTCCCATCTCCCATCTCCCATCTCCCATCTCCCATCTCCCATCTCCCATCTCCCATCTCCCATCTCCCATCTCCCATCTCCCATCTCCCATCTCCCATCTCCCATCTCCCATCTCCCATCTCCCATCTCCCATCTCCCATCTCCCATCTCCCATCTCCCATCTCCCATCTCCCATCTCCCATCTCCCATCTCCCATCTCCCATCTCCCATCTCCCATCTCCCATCTCCCATCTCCCATCTCCCATCTCCCATCTCCCATCTCCCATCTCCCATCTCCCATCTCCCATCTCCCATCTCCCATCTCCCATCTCCCATCTCCCATCTCCCATCTCCCATCTCCCATCTCCCATCTCCCATCTCCCATCTCCCATCTCCCATCTCCCATCTCCCATCTCCCATCTCCCATCTCCCATCTCCCATCTCCCATCTCCCATCTCCCATCTCCCATCTCCCATCTCCCATCTCCCATCTCCCATCTCCCATCTCCCATCTCCCATCTCCCATCTCCCATCTCCCATCTCCCATCTCCCATCTCCCATCTCCCATCTCCCATCTCCCATCTCCCATCTCCCATCTCCCATCTCCCATCTCCCATCTCCCATCTCCCATCTCCCATCTCCCATCTCCCATCTCCCATCTCCCATCTCCCATCTCCCATCTCCCATCTCCCATCTCCCATCTCCCATCTCCCATCTCCCATCTCCCATCTCCCATCTCCCATCTCCCATCTCCCATCTCCCATCTCCCATCTCCCATCTCCCATCTCCCATCTCCCATCTCCCATCTCCCATCTCCCATCTCCCATCTCCCATCTCCCATCTCCCATCTCCCATCTCCCATCTCCCATCTCCCATCTCCCATCTCCCATCTCCCATCTCCCATCTCCCATCTCCCATCTCCCATCTCCCATCTCCCATCTCCCATCTCCCATCTCCCATCTCCCATCTCCCATCTCCCATCTCCCATCTCCCATCTCCCATCTCCCATCTCCCATCTCCCATCTCCCATCTCCCATCTCCCATCTCCCATCTCCCATCTCCCATCTCCCATCTCCCATCTCCCATCTCCCATCTCCCATCTCCCATCTCCCATCTCCCATCTCCCATCTCCCATCTCCCATCTCCCATCTCCCATCTCCCATCTCCCATCTCCCATCTCCCATCTCCCATCTCCCATCTCCCATCTCCCATCTCCCATCTCCCATCTCCCATCTCCCATCTCCCATCTCCCATCTCCCATCTCCCATCTCCCATCTCCCATCTCCCATCTCCCATCTCCCATCTCCCATCTCCCATCTCCCATCTCCCATCTCCCATCTCCCATCTCCCATCTCCCATCTCCCATCTCCCATCTCCCATCTCCCATCTCCCATCTCCCATCTCCCATCTCCCATCTCCCATCTCCCATCTCCCATCTCCCATCTCCCATCTCCCATCTCCCATCTCCCATCTCCCATCTCCCATCTCCCATCTCCCATCTCCCATCTCCCATCTCCCATCTCCCATCTCCCATCTCCCATCTCCCATCTCCCATCTCCCATCTCCCATCTCCCATCTCCCATCTCCCATCTCCCATCTCCCATCTCCCATCTCCCAAATATCCTTAAAGACCGGCAACGCACCTGCAGCACCTCTGGTGTTGTACGTGGCTGACGGTAATCACTTACCATCAGGTGGACCGCTTGCTCGTTAGCCGCCTCTTTCGCAAAAAAGAAAAAAATAGTATGACTGTAGGTTATACACAAAAACATATCTTATCACGAAAATGTATGGTTTAATTTTGGACAACCCTAGCTCAACTTCACTCAAGAAGACTTATAACTAAAATAATGGGCCAGCAAAAATTGTACGACGAATTCACCAATTTGATACTTAGAGCATCGGCTCATTTCCTGCTTTATCATGGGTTAAATTCATTAGGCTTCATCGATATGCCCTTATATGTTTTCTTTCTCAGTACTAAAGTCCCTAACTTTATTGGTATACTTATGAATCGTTTTTTCCGGTGTCGAAAGGACAATTTTTTTTTATATAGGAAAGGCGCCAAACGAGCAAGCGGTTGACCTGATGGTAAGTGATTACCGTCGCCTACGTACATCTGCAACACCAGTAGAGCTGCAGAGATCCGGAGCTGACCTATGAGGATATTTGAGGGATGAGAGAGAGAATTATCTCACTCACCGAACGAAACGCAGAAGCACAAGATGACTGATACTTCACGCTGGTATTCTGAGAGGCCGTAGTACCTACCCGGTCGAGCCGGCCCATTCGAGCAGCAGCAAAAGTCACCGCTTGGCTCTACCACGTGCAAAAATTATATGATAATGATGTTTATCTAATGTATAGACTAAGTCTGTATGTACATAATAAGCCTTCCCCGGAACATGCCGTAAACGATGTTAAAAATGTAATTTTTTTTGTGGGTAAGGGGTAAACGAGCAAGCGACTCAACTGGATGGTAAGTGATTACCGTCGCCCATATACATCTGCAACACCAGTAGAGCTGCAGAGATCCGGAGCTGACCTATGAGGATATTTGAGGGATGAGAGAGAGAATTATCTCACTCACCGAACGAAACGCAGAAGCACAAGATGCCTTTACTTCAAGCCGGTATTCTGTAAGGTCGAGATGTCATCCCGGTCGAGCCGGCCCACTAGAGCAGCAGCAACTCTAAACTGGCAACCGGTAGGATCCTATGAGATGCAATTGAAGGCCTTTGAATGAATGAAAATTCATTAATCTTCGACGTAAGGAAGATAATTTCGTTAGTCAAAAAATATCTAATAATTTTTTTATTTTTACAATCTACCAGCGTTTTATTAATGAAACTCCTCTGACGGAGAAGAAACAGGCAAAAAGGACTCTCTAGGTATTTGCTATAATGAGACAGAATTCCAAGTTACATTTTGTTTTAAAGGTGTTCCTGGACTTTAAACTTAAACGCGTAGTGTTTGATGCCCTAAATAGGAGAGGTAGCGCGTTCCTAAGAAGAACAGATTGTAGAACGATGAACAGACATAGCCAGAGATGACGAGGGTTACTGGAATAGGAGATTATATAATAATAGAAAGGGTACTCTGTTATATTTAGTTAAAAATAATATAAAGTAATTAAAATGTGATTAGCCTTGATATAGCCTTAGAAATATAGAGTAATAATAAAAAACGAACCAAACAGAACGTTTATAATTTAAATGTCATGTCAGCGCATCTGTAGCTCCTCTGGCGTTGCGGATATTCGTGGGCGTCGGTGATCACTTACCATCAAGTGAGCCGCATGCTCGTTTGCCCCTTTCTTCTATAAAAAAAGGGAGATCCCTTTCACCCGCTGGGGAATGCTTAAGAGTAGCCGATGACGAGCCGACATCCACCACGAGTGTGAATCTGAATATCTTATAGATTAACTTTATTATTATGAAATTGTTAGAATAGAATAGTTAGCCTGTAATCATTTTAAATATCGTAGATGAAATTTTGTTCTTAATTAGGCTAATAAAAGGCTCTCTTATGATTCTAATTAAGAACGAAATTTCAAACACAAATTAATGCTGTATTGTAAGTACATTCCGCTTCGCGTTTTAAGTAAATGAGCTAATGAGGCGTGTCACGCAACGTCGGATTAGTGATGTGCCATTTTTACCTGGTACGTTTTATGGGAGTAACTTTAGTAATGGTTTTCTTCTATTTACGCGAACACTAAACATTAGAAATTGATCTATTATTTACGGATTTAATCGTGTTAAATTTTAGTATTTATATTCGCGACTAGTTTCAAGTGCGCTATAGCGCCCGTGGCTCACGGGGGTGGGTAGTGAGGTGTTAGACGTTCCGATGTCATCATTAACTGGAGATAACTTCAGCTTTTAATTATTATTTTTACGTCTACGCAGAAAAGATCTCACAGTATATTCGTGGTACAGTAATGCAATTTTAAAAAAGGTTTCACTTTTACCCGGTTTAAATTTTTAGTCAATTTGTCGTTTAATATTGTTTCTAATGAAGGTTAATAAAGGAAATTACATTTTATTGTAGCAATTATTATATTCATAAATAATAAAACAGAAAAATGCGGTTTTGTGAACACATCGTATTAATTTCTGGGAACAATAGGGCGTAATACAAACAATGAAATGAACCTTCAGCTTTTAATTGGTCCGATCTACGCAGAAAAGAAAAAGAAATGCTCACAGAATCTGAGTGAGTTTTTTTTTACGGTAATTTTTTTAGTTACAGTTAACCTGTAAACACCAATATAGTCTACGATTAAGATAAATACCAGAGAACCCGTATATTATTAGTTATCAGTATACTACAATACATAAACTAAAATTTATTAAAAAACAATAATAATAAAGAATCAAAGACCACCCTATGTCATTGGTAGTATGAATTATTGGTACTATTCTATTATGTATATATTTATGTATTTATTTAAGTATATATTTATGCAAATAATTATGTATTAGTAGGTGAATGTTGATTTATATAGAACGTTTTGCATATATTTTATTTTATTTTGTATTGTACGCGCGCAATCTACCTTTGACTAGCTATTCTCCTGTCGCAGCTCTGCTGGAAGAAATTTCTTAAGAAATTAGCAGTACCTTTGTACAGACCATTTCTTCCTATCATATTTCTTTTGTTAGGTATTACTTGTGTGTATATAAATTATTAAAAAAATAAATAAATAGATTAGCGTTTAACTTCTGCAGATAGCACACAACTCGATCTAACCTTCATTCGTTGTATAAAGGACCGGAGTTACAATTCTAGAGACTATGTCGGACAAAGACGCGTTCTTCACCTGTCTGTCTCAACGAGTGGGCTTGCTCGCACATACCCATCCCTAGCACGAGCCTGGCGACAACGCGTTGCGACCTTGCTATTGATTGCCTGTTAAAGTGCCATTCGCCACCGTCGCCGTGTCGCTCGGCCATTAACCGAAACGCCTCCCTCGGCTTCTTTGTACTTTTACATAACTCTTTATTATATTTAAACTTTATTCGCACGTTACAGAACAAAAAGGCGGACTTAACGCCAAGAGGCATTCTCTACCAGTCTACCATTAGATTGAACGGAGAAAATATAAAAGGGTGCACAAAAATATTATGTTCATATATACATACTCGAATATTATACTACAATATAATACTTATATATGACGGTACTTAGACGTACATGTAATTATATCGACTAAGTTGAAAATGCTTTATTCACCACACAAGTTATTTGTTGAATTAATTTTATGAAAATGCCATACTAATGTTCTCAAACAAGTGGTTAATCTTGTAATTACTTACTTACGAAAGTCGTTACTTAGGTCTGTACTTCGAAGATACTTACTCCCGTTGACTTAGACCAGGGATTTCAAGACTAATTTGGGCAAGAGACCCCTGTTACAGAATGAACTGATACCTCTGACCCCGATAGCCAAATCTCTCTGGTATTGTTTCCTATTGATACAAAATACTTACCGATATAAAAACTTTGCGGTTGGTGAGTCAGCTTAACTTGAAGTGAAACACTTTAGGAATCCCCCACTTAGACTGAAATCTAATATCTAAGTAAATCAAAGTCAAAGCTTATTATAAGTAAAGCTACCAACATGAATTTCATTAACTTAGTTTTATGATCTTTGATTTGTTGAAACTCGAACTCGGGAGGCAGTTTTAAGCATATAGGCTAAGAGCAGCAAAATTTGAGTGGTGCCAAAACTTTTGAAGAATCTTTCATAAAAGCGCCTCCATTTTATCGCATCCCGGTCGATGAAACTACTGGGCTACCACGGCTCTAAAACTATTCCGTAACAATAAACTATAAGCGGACGGAATCACCAGCAAATGCCAGTCACACACAAAGCTACGACATTGTAATCCTGAGCTTTAGCGTTAAACTTTTAATTAGTCAAAATGCGGTGAAAACTTTGAAGTCTCGGCAAGACTTTCGGAGCCAAGGTTTTAACCACAATCGAACTTATTATCATAACATACTAAATTGAAAATGTCTCATTAACTATTATATATATGTACACATAGATTGTTGAGGATGGTGTTCCTCATAATTGACAGCTGTCCCTTCGGTCCCAAAATTTAATGAGCGTGAAAACCTCATAGTTTCTGTTTCTCCCAGGCAAGGGATCCCTCCGCCTCCCTTCGTTTTTAGAATCCCTTGACCCTGCCATCCCCTCTCGTCGGTCCGTAACTGTGTCGGGGTTCTATAAAGACCGAAAAACATACGTCATTCTCATACTAATTCCAAAGCCAATTGTCATGCCAACCTCAATATCGAGCGGTAAAACCTGTCTCTAATAAACGATGTTCTGACGACCGTGGAATGGACACAAGGTAAAATACTACTAGGAACTAAACGCAGAAGCAAAATATGCGCCTATTAGGAAGCCTAGGTATTCGGCGAGGCCGTGTTACTACACCGGCCTAGCCGGCCAATTCGAGCAGCAGCTGGAGCCGCCACTTGGCTCTAACTCTTATTTGTGCTTGGTAGAAATATCGGTTACGTCTGTGATTCGAACCCAGGACGTGATAACAACCATTGATCGACTCGGTCGTCCTGATTCGTCTTCACTGCATTCCGATACTTCTTTAAATCTATTTATATATGTCGGCGCAACGACAATTTTAATTACTAGTTTTCGTAATAAAAATAATAATAATTTTAGATGTAATATTGACTCGAACAATCAGAAATTAGTTAAAATTAGTACGGAAAGTGTAATGATTGCCGATGGTTTCATAAATCGGATATTCACTAATAGGATGATCACGGTACGGGGATGCCCCTGTGTTGACAGACAAAGGGATACTTCGCCACCGGTCGAATCATTAATTAATATTGATCTTATTCAAATTCATCTTTGTTTTGTCGCTTAATATTGTCGTCAAGTTGTAGCTTCTTTTAAGTTACTATAGTGTAATTCTAGATAAGTAATAGATCTGAATAATATTGATATTCACTTAACTGTAGTCGACCGTATCTACTGGCTTTACGTGTTTGCCTTTAAGTAAGTTGGCACCTTGCTTTTTTTTTTCTAAGCAATTTTACAAAATTTCTTTGTTATGTGTTAACATTGTTAAATAAATAAATAGTTCACCGGTTGTCATCAAATTTCTATAATAATGTAATTCGTGCAAGTCCATGTTTGTGTGTGTGTGTGTGTGTGTGTGTCAGTACGCTAAGTATTCTTGGTTGAGCCTGCAAAAGTCCCTTCCTCTAAGATAATATTAAAAAAAAACCTAACGCATAATTATCCATATCATTCACCAATGCCAACCTCAACCGGCACGTGATACACTGCTAGCAAACAAACAAACGAACGAACAAAGTTCTGGCTACCGTATGATGACGTAACATACATCCATAGATGGGGAGAGCAGTATTGGGTATATGTCACTTCTTTTACATGGCAATTAGGTTAATAGTGGTTAAAATTTGTTAGTCCTCGTTGCGGAATTATATTATTATTATTATTGTTGTATGGGGTATTTCTATATTTATTATTATTATTATTATTACGTCTTTTGTTGTTATTTATATATTCATCACGTAGTACATAAAGCCTGACGACTGCTCGCGAAGAAAAGAAAAAAAAAAAAAAAAGGTTTCCTACAGAACACCGGCGCTGTAGTTGTGGTTTACCACAGCATTATGCTGAGTCGGACACCGTTTTGTTGCTGCAACCCAATAAAATATTATTGTTATTATTTTTTTATTTTTTACATTAAGTTTACTTATGTGGTACTTGAGTTGTGGCAATGAATAAAGTACTTTCTTTCTTTCTTTCTTTCTTTCTATTGTAGAGCCAAGCGGCGGATATTGCTGCTGCTGCGAATGGACCGGCTCGGTACCACGGCCTCGCAGAATACCGGCGTGAAGTAGAGGCGTCTTGTGCTTCTGCGTTTCGTTCGGCGAGTGAGGTAACCCGGAGGCCCGCACCCCTTCCCCATCCCCCTCTTAATCCTCGCTCTCATCTCCCTAATACCCTTAAAGGCCGGCAACGCACCGGCGGCACCTCCGGTGTTGCGGGTGTACGTGAGCGACGGTGATCACTTACCATCAGTTGAACCGCTTGCTCGTTTGCTGCCTTTTCCAATAAGAAAAAAAAAATTGTTTGTGTAAGGTTACCCGCCGGCTGATTGCCGAGCGGTATCGGCGTAAGAATCTTCCACCTCATTTTCATCCCGTGGGTTTCTTAAGAGGCGGCGACTAAGGGACAGATGGGGGGTTAGTCTGAAAATTCAAGGTGTGCCGAGCGTGTCGATTATGGTAAATGCACATTGTTATAAGCGCAATGTCCTGCAAGGGATTGCTTCTAGCCTGTTAAGATTGTTGTGAGCATGGACAAATCTCTACCAAGGGTCGGGTTTGCCGGCTCTTCCTTAGAGAGGCTTATGTTTAGCAGTTGACTAAAAATTACTTTGTAATTTTTTTGTATCATTTTGCATAAGCCGATCATTTGGTTACACTTGGACGCTCTGACAGATGGACGGACAATTTTATAAGGACGGAACCCTATTTTCCTAAAGTACGGATCCCTAAAATTAATTCAATGGCGTTTGAAAACCCAAATACAACACTACACTTGTGTAGAGAGTATGAAATAGCTCGAGTATAAGATGTTCTGCCCGTCTCCTGCATTCCCATTAAATTATTTTTGTATAAGCGCTACGCTCTATTACTTTATAGGGCCAAGCCGTTGCCATGGTAACTTAATTCCCCCTTAATCCCCCTCTATTTTAGCGCACCGTCCCCTCGTCGGAACCCCTGCATTATACGTAGGCGTCCGTTACACCGTATGTACACAGTAGTGTTCTATAAAGAGCACTGATAAAGAAAGTGGACTAAGTGCCTGCAACGTCCCACTGCTGGGGCCAGGCCTTATCTCGAAATGGCGTAGGTATCTGCTTACACGCTTTTTATAAGCCTGACCTATGTGTGTGTAGTCGCAATGTATTGGAATCTTTCAATTAAACTTTCACACATTTCCAGGCTTATGTATAAATAACCGATGACAATACAATAATATAGTGCCGTCGAACTGGTCTGATGATGGAGCTGGAAGGTGGGTAACGAAACCTATAAACAAGTCCTATTTATTTCGCCCGATGAAAGGTAGAAGAGAAAAGCGTGTATATTAGTTTTTAAACTAAATATGAATTTTTGTTTAGTTGTACTGTAAATAATTAGTTAGAAGCTTGAATTTTTACAAGGCTAAAGAGCTATAAGTAAGTAATTTACGTAAAGCCGCTCTAATGAAAAACGGACTTGTCAGTCTGTCCGACATACGGACACCAATGCGAACATAAAAAGATTGTCTCTTTCGGTACATGAAACTAATAATAAATTATAATGTTTCTGACACTTATACACATTATACGGACCCAAACTAAGATTACCCGTGTCTTGGAACTGGATCGAGAAAAGATTGATTATATAAAACTACATAGATAAAATATTACGGCTCGAATACAATTACATTCAACATACAAATGTCTGTCCGTACCGGGATTCGAATCCGCCTCCATTGGTGTTTTTTTATTTGTATATTATACAAAACAAAACTCGTTCAATTTGAACCTTTTCACATCAGTATTTTTAACTTGTCATTGTATGTAAGGTAGTTTTTTTTAGTTTTACGTGGCGAAATGCTTCTCTCAGCTACCAGTCACCGGAGACGGTGACGGGTTATGATTGAATCAGAATTGAGGATACCGGACCTCAATATGTACCTCAATAGCGAAGATGCTGACAACGATATAGGATCCTGTAGTAAATAAAATTAAAACCAAGCGTACCGCTGCATGACCTAAATACTTTATGCGCCATATGCGTAGATCTGACCAAAACTAATAATTAAAAGCGGTATCATTCACTGACTTTATCGCGTTTAATTTTGTTTTTATATTCCTGTCGTTACGATTCCTTTACAGCAGCCGTGGTCACGGTCGGACTGAGGTGTTAGACGTCCAGATGTCATAGTCAACTCGGGCTACTTTCAGCCTTTATTTATTAATTATGGTCCGATCTACGCTTCTGCACGGCTGCTGTAAAGCAATCGAAACGTCGGTAATATAAAAACAAAATTAAACGCGCGATATAATCCGTAAATAATAGTTACATTTCAAGCGTGTAGTGTTCGCGTAAATAAAAGAAAAAAATCATTTACCTCCATTACTTTCTGAAGCAAATCGTTGAACCTTTCACATTAGTATTCTATGTTTTTTTTTTTGTTCGACATCGTGTTGTAAATTTTTAAACCCACCTTTAACCAATAAATCACGGTGTTCGGTGTAACAGACGGACGCTAACAATCCCTACACGACTGCAGCGAAGAAAGTGTCCATTCAAAGGCCCACGCCCTCGTGTTTCCGAACACAACCGGTCCCTTGATTGCTGGGAATACTTTTTTTTTTTGTTATTTCCAACGCTATCACGGTCGCTCGCTCTTCTCGTGGTCATGTACCCGGGGCACCCATGCGGCCTTGCGTATGACTTTCTTTTGAAATGTCAGTAATTTGACTTGCATGTTCGGCCTCGATTTTACGAAGTCCGTTTACGAAGTGTCATGGGGATATTTAAACACGGTGAGGTAACCCACTAAGGATTGATGCTAGGTAACATATTATAAAGCTTTTTTTTGAGAACGCGTTACAAAATCTTGCCACATTTCTTGGAAGACTTGAACCGTATTCACCACGCTGTTCAGTGAAGTGTTTTTATTATCTGTTATCTTATATTTACATCTTTCTTTATACAATTTCTATTGACGTCACGGCGGAGCGTCGGCTCAGCACACGGGCGGCGAGTCTCGAGTTCGATGCTATAGGACAAGTATATTTATGGGCTACAAATATTTGTTCCCGGGTTGTTCGTTACGTTGAACACACAATTATTTCTTGCTTCATAACGCACATGATGTGGTAAAAAATAAAAACACCGCTTAAAACAAAACCACCATAAAGCTAAAACATTGCAGAAATTGCTACATTTTATTATATAATAAATAAATTTTTTTAAATTTAATTTATTTCACACTGCTTCACTTCTTTTTTTAAAATACAAATTCATCGATTACGTTCAAAATCTTCGAAATTATTATATCGATTTTAATGAAACTTTGTGCGTATAAGGATGATACGTAATAGAGGTCTAAAAAGTTAAAAGATAATATTCTCGAAATGTTTAGTTATAAGGATAATCGAAATTGTTTCTTATAAACTTAAAAACTCATGTAATTTAGCTCTAATACGATACGTTCTACTAACTTCTTAGACATATTGTAACTTGTTTGTGCGAACAAATTTTTCATTAAAATCGGTTTATTAATTTCGTAGATTTTGTTACATAAAAGTTAGTCAACAGCGAATTTTATCTAAACCGTGGGGGGTTTTAGTCGGTCCGGCATCTTCAATGCTGATGCCGACATAACCAGTCACCGGGGACGGAGACGGGTCGGTGCGAGCACCTTTAACCAACATGTCGTAAGCAATGCACTCCGCGATCTCCTCGGCCATCGTGGAGTGATGCAGACGAGATAGGAACACCTGCGACGTCCTTGTAGAGCTGTACGCAGCAACGAATAATTGTTCCATACGCACCTATCGGTGTATCAACGAGCTGGTTACGGCTGGACGTCTTTTTTGACGACGCCGACTCGGTCGGCTCTTCTTCTTAGGTTATTGCCCGAAGCTTTTTTTTTGAAGCTCGATCGATAGGAGATCGACAATGACATTTCAATGCGTATATAAAGAAAGGCAGAGAAAAAATAGTAGACCTTTTTTTTTTTCATAAAACTCCGTTTCATCTTACCAAATATACACGCAAACACATGCACTCTCTCGTCATAATATAACGCAATAACATACAAATATCAAATGTTCATAAATTATAAGATTAAAAAAAACAATAAGA
Organism: Bhutanitis thaidina; assembly: GCA_029286595.1. Classification (NCBI taxonomy): domain Eukaryota; kingdom Metazoa; phylum Arthropoda; class Insecta; order Lepidoptera; family Papilionidae; genus Bhutanitis; species Bhutanitis thaidina. Next base: position 1,375,167 of record JAGSMS010000020.1, on the reverse strand, counting down.
TATTTATTTTTGTAAATCTTTTAAATCCGAAGTTATCAGAAAAATATTACTACAACATTTGTTTGGTCTGTTTTCTTAAGAAATGTCGGTGGATTGTAATAAAAAAATTACCTACGATGAAAACACGATGGCTAAATATCTTCCTCGACGAATTTCATCTGGGTTTGAATCCCAATGGTTTACTGTGTAACTGTATAACACATTAGTTGTTCGTTTTCGAGATGTTTTTTATCCCCTTATTATTTAAGGCGGGGTTTATCTTCACGAAGACTTAGTTTTTACAACACTGTTACATAATTATTAACCGAAATAGTTTGATTAACATTAATGTATAACACTGTATCTATATTTAGTTGTTAACGTATTTATTCTATACAATGTCTTCAATCGTCTGTAGTTAGGTTAAGGAACGTCGACGAAACATATATTAGTTCACCTTATCGCGTTTGTAATAACATTGCCGAACGCATTTAGTGCAGTTTCGTTCGTGACACAGATCAGTGGCTCTAAAACTTTTCCAGTCGGCGTTGACTATATTTTATATTTAAAATGATGTTGTTTTGATGTTACCATGCGAAAATTCATATCTTCTCGTCGAGTATACCGCAAAGCCTCAAGACCAAAGTATACAACCAGTGCGTGTTGCCAGTGATGACATACGGATCCGAGACTTGGTCCTTCACTTCAGGCCGTATGAGGAAGCTCAAAGTTGCTCAGCGCGCTATGGAAAGGGCTATGCTCGGTGTTTCTCTGCGTGATAGAGTCTGCAACGATGATATCCGCAGCAGAACCAAGGTAACCCACATAGCCGTAAAGATCAGCAAGCTGAAGTGGCAATGGGCCGGCCACATAGCTCGCAGAACTGACAACCGTTGGGGAAAAAAGGTCTCGTCGAGTGGCAGCCGCGTACAGGCAAACGCAGTGTAGTACGACCCCCCACAAGGTGGAGTGACGACCTGCGCAGTGTTGCGGGAAGTCGATTGATGCAGGTGACTCAGGACCGAGCTTCGTGACAATCTTTAGGGGAGGCCTATGTTCAGCCGTGGACTTCTGATAGCCTGAAATGATGATGATGAAAATTTGCGCATTTCCTTAGATATCAAGGGGAGTTGCGATAAATAAAGACGTTAAAGCTTATTGTAAAAGTTACAACTCATAACAGATTGCAAGCAAGCAGTGACTTGTAATTATATAAAAAAATAATTACACCGTAATTCAATCAATAGTATCTGATAATTAAGTTTAGGTAAATAGATACTTTAATATAATTTGTCATACGTACCTGTTGCGAGAGCTCAAAGATTATTACAAAAAATAAGATACCGAGTATGTATGTGTAAATTTATCTTATTATGCTGCAATTGCCATGGTAGGTCAGGGCGCTCACTTTAGTGTCATAGAGCGCTAGTGACCTAGGGTTCGATCCCCGGTGCCGGCACCACTAAAATTATTATTAACAATTTTAAGTGCTGTATTTACCACATGCTCAACGATGAAGGAAAACATCGTGAGGAAACCTGCATGTCTGAGAAATAATAAAAATATTATTTCGAGGATATGTGAAGCTCGCCAACCTGCACTGGAGCAGTGTGGCGGGCTTTTCCCGGCTCCTAAACCCTCTCTGATACTCGTATTTGAGGAGGCACTTGCCTAGCACTTACAGGCTACTTAGGATCAAATTAACTTCGAATAAGAATGACAACAAGTCGCAATTCAAAACGGACTATTCCCATAGTAAAAATGAGGGTATAATTTAATCTATTTGGAATACACAGAAATGATCTTGTTATGTTTTGAACAACACGTGCTTACATCGGCATCTGTAAAAGCATGTGCGATGCACAGTTTGAACACCACTGCGTTTGGCTTTTAACTCGGCACGTGCGGCAGCTTCCAGCCTTCCAGCAACACGCGGTCTCTGATAAATAATATTTCCCGAACTGAACGGCGCCGTGTTACATTGCTCGACTACAGGAATAATAGTGACGCGGCGAAGTGTGTTTAATTCCTTTTTAATTTGTTTCTTGGTCCTGCACAAGTTTGATGCTTTATATATTTAAAGTTTTATTTATACTTTCATTGGTACTATAACCAATATCGCACTTGTCTGCTGAGACAAGAGTTCGGGCTTTCGAATACCGCACGATTTTTCTTTTTTATTTGTGCAAAATTGTTCGATTCCGCGACTTTGTATGTCGTGTTCGCGTCCCGTGCCCGTGACACTGAGTTTCACTACCTTTACCCATGAACCTACCACTATTGGGCATTATGTTGTTGAGAAATTTCCACTAGGCGGTGGACTCCTCTGCCAATCATCAGAGCACCTTACGTTTCGATGTTGTGTTCCGGTTCGAAAGGTATAGACAGCCAGTATAAGTACAGGCTGTGAGACTTTCCATCTTTGTTCTCCGGGATGACAACGCATCTGTAACGTTCCTTGATCGAAGTTGTTTCCAGGTGGTCATGGACTTCACTTACCATCAGGTGGACTGATGGCTCGTTGGTCACTTCGGTTTTTTGTTTTCCTACGCCGTTGAACACGTGGTAAATTGCCAATTATAATTGTAGCTGCGCGGGTGGCGGGAATCAATCCCGGGGACCCTCAAGGACCATAGCCTGAAGGTAATACGTGAGACGTATGTTCTTATATGTACACGGTATTAAATTAAGGTAAAGGTACGTTCAGTACAACACTTATTAGGTCACGTATCAGCAGCATCTCAAGGTCGATTCTATCCGAGACTAATTTCACGTTATAAACGCTTTGGAATACATGCTGTTACAAAGTCACGAGACCCATCTTATTTGCATTACAAGCTCAATTTAGACCTCGAGTTTCGTTGCCCTTACAAATTACAGCCTTTTAATAAATCTAAATTAATAAATACTTAAACTGTCTGTACGGTTATTTTATGATAATCGCAATTGTGATAGAGAAGAGTTGATGTTTAGTAATAATAATACATTGAACAATCAGACATTTAAGTTACAAACAAGGATGCCCTGTGTCTTCGGAACTGGATGTTTATAAGAAAGATGTACATATATACCACCATAGAGAAATAATTGTGCAATGTTTATTAAATTTTTTTTTAGTGTGTTTGAGGATTTTTGTAATTTATTTTAGTTTTTATTCATATCATCATCATCATCATCATTTCCATCTATAACAAATCCACTGCTGAACATAGGCCTCCCCCAGAGATTGCCACGAGGCTCGGTCCTGACCCACCTGCATCCATCGACTTCCCGCAACACTGTGCAGGTCGTTAGTCCATCTTGTAGTGGGTCGTTCCACACTCCGTTTGCCTGTACGTGGCTGCCACTCGAGAACCTTTTTTCCCCATTTATCTATATATACATACACATGTAACATACAGACATGTATTCATGTATATATATTGTATCACCTACCTAGTATCAGCAGCTTTGTTTCTCTTTGGTTGCTTGGAAGCCGCCAATTTGTACCTCTCCAATTTGCTTCCTTTTTTTTGTCTTATGGTGTACAATAAAGTCATCCATTCATTCATTATAAACATAGACTCGATTACAAACATTTATATTCATGATAGGAGTGTTCAAAGGCCGATAAATTTGAATAAGGTATTGATTTTAAAGTGACAGCCTCTGGTACCAGTGCTGGCCAAATGCCTTCTCTCGTTTTTAAAAGGGGTCTGGCAAAGAATACGTTTTATTTATATCTAGTTTTGTTTCGGGTTGGAAGACTATTATATAATATAAACATATATGTATTTAAAAATGTAAGCTTAAAAGACCATATAGATAGATATATACTTTTCAACCGTGGTAGCCTAGTGGTCAGGGCGCTCACTTTAGTTTCGTAGAGCGCGAGTGAACTTAGTTCGATCCCCGGTGCCGGCACCACTAAAATTGTTAGTAGCAATTTTAAGTGCTGTATTTACAACATGCTCGGCGGTGAAGGAAAACATCGTGAGGAAACCTGCATGTCTAAGAAAATTTGTAATTAATTCGAGGATATGTGAAGCCTGCCAACCCGCACTGATGCAGCGTGGCGGGCACTTCCCGGCTCCAAAACCCTGCTACTTTTTACTTTCCAGACCTTATTTTGAACAACGTGTCAAGTTTATTAACTTTATTCTTGATATTTTAATTGAAATGAAACTATTTTATCTATGGATTTCATCACGTTTAATAACTCTTTTTATATTCCCGACATTTCGGGTGCTTTACAGCATACGTAGTACCGTGGAGACCGAAGCATTTAACGTCCTGATGTAACAGTTAACCCGGCCACCATCAGCATTCTTACTATAACTTTGTTGAACATGAACTGATTTCTTGTTTTTTTTTCTATAAAAAACGTTACTTTCTAATGTAGGAATTTCTACTGTGTCGTGGAGGCACTTTTCATATATGAATTGCACACGGACAAACACCCTGACCGAGAGGGACCATTATTTGTAATCCATACAAATACTAGTCCCGCGCGGGAATCGAACCTGCGACCCACAGCGCCGCAGCTAAACGCTCAACCACTACGTACCTAAACGCTATAAAATCAATAAACAATGGTTACATTTTAATGTGAAGTTATTCGCGTAAATAAAAGAAATCATTACGAGTATTTTAATATAACATCGGCCACTATGTCGTATATAACAGTATTTTACAAAGCGCTTTACTATAAATCCCTCGTGGGGGCATTAAACGATTTTGGGTACGGTGGAGCAATAAAGTAGATAAGTTGAACAGGGGTGAGAAAACATCGGTCAGGTGAGGTGGTGGGTAAAAAATAACGAAGGCAGGGAAAAAACGATTTACAACCCCTGAAAAGAAATATTTTAAAACGTCCTTAAATACATCGTATAATCATAATATTACACTTATCTATATCTTAATTCCTAGATGTGCCTTAAGATGGATCTGGTTACCACTTAAAAACTATATGCTGCTGTTTCACGCGGCGTCGTGTGTCATCTGTGATGTCTTAATTCAATTTAAGCAGCATAAAATGAATGATGATGCTGTAAACGACTTTATTAATATGTTCAAGCGATCAATGTGGGGGTCTCCAGACCGACGAGATTTATTTTAGGAGCATGGTGATCGTTTGTGATAGATAATTTTCTATATGTTCTTTTAATAGATATCCATAAAATAGTCATTCGAAACGTTCGTCTATGGTTTTTATAGTATATATATATATTCACGCCTTATTCCCAACGGGGTAGGCAGAGACAATCTTCTTCCACTTGCTACGGACCTGACATACGTCTTTCGCTTCTTCCACTTTCAACAATCTTCGCATGCATGCTCGTTGGTTTAGAGTGCTCTTGACCTGGCCTTTTTTCAGAACGTCTCCGATTTGTTCGTGAAATGTTCCCCTAGGTCTTCCTCTCCCGACTCTACCAGTTTTTATAGTTTACAGTTTTTATACTCTACCAGTATAAATTATTTAAGGTAGATAGTAAACGTTAAGTTGAAATTGTGTTGCATATTACGTTCAATCCTGTCTATCTATATAGAGATGCGCTTGTGTGTGTAAGTTTTTATTTTATTTCTTCGCTTTCCATCGGGCAAGATTAAGGTCAAACGCAGGCCTATTTTTTCATAAAAAAAAAGTTATCTTTCCAGTAGTAAGTTTAATGAATTTTTTTATTCATATTCTACAAATGTTATCAACTAGTAATTTGGACACTTGTAGGAATCATTCGCGGCTACTGTTTCGCGGCGGCTTATGTTAAAGTAATTATGTTTTGATCTGTTTTGACTTATGCTCAAAACCCTAAATACTAAAATGCTGGAAATTAATGCATATGTATGGTGTATATATGTACGGGAGTAGGTATTTGATGTTAGTAGAAAATAACGTTATATTTATTTCGCTTCACTTGAAGTAAAGTGAAACATACAATCGACTACAAATAATTATTTACGCGAACACTGCACATTTGAAATGAAACGATTATTTAGGGATTTTATCGCGTTTAATTTTTTTTTATTTTCCTGACGTTTCGATTGCTCTTACAGCAGCATCGAATTCTGTGACGAAATATAATTCCAACATTGAGGTAATTAACATATTTTTTTTGATATCCATATACAAAAAAAAATTGTACACATTTCAGTTTAATCTAATAAATAAAATAATAAATGAAAAGAGCTTGGTGTTTATTTATACGAGGTCTCCTTTACAACATAATACTGGCTCGTAAGGGACGATTCAGACTTAACCGCAGTGCGTCGGTTCGGATGGAACCGCATCAGAAGAAAAGCGCGCATGCCGCATATGTACGTGTGCGAAATTTAAAGTACTACAAGAGACGAAATCCGACCGCATACTCCGTCACCCGAGAGGACAGAGCTGCAGCCTTACCTACGCAGCGCTACGCGGGCAGACAGGAAGATTCCTTGATGTATTCGTAACATCCAATATTTTTTTTTTTTATGAAAAATAGGCTTACGTTTGACCGAAATCTTGCCTGATGGAAGGCAAAGATGAGGCCTAGGATGGTACACGTTTGCCTAGAAGATGTCTGTTCACTTTGACCTGTTCATCATTTCAGCCTATCAGAAGTCCACTGCTGAACATAGGCCTCCCCCAAAGATTGCCACGAAGCTCGGTCCTGAGCCGCCTGCTTCCATCGACTTCCCGCAACACTGCACAGGTCGTCACTCCATCTTGTGGGGGGTCGTCCTACACTGCGTTTGCCTGTACGTGGCTGCCACTCGAGAACCTTTTTACCCCAGCGGTTGTCAGTTTTTTTGGGTCATTGCCACTTCAGCTTGCTGATCTTTGCGGCTTTGTCGGTTACCTTAGTTCTGCTGCGGATATCATCGTTCTGTCCTGTTCACATTAACTTAAATATGCTTTAACGCGCAGCGTCCTTCTCCGACCCGCGCCGTCAGGCCTGAAACGTACTTAATGCAACCGAAGTCATCGACACGGTGAAGCCGACGCCTGTTTTGATTACAACTAAGATTTCTATATACTCGCTGGCCTATGTTTAGCTGCACGTGTGCAGTCTGCATTATGTCTTTGTATGCAGGTACGTCTGGCTTATTTCTGGTATCGTTGGACTCGGAGAATACTGTAATAGGGCTGTAATTGGATTATATTACTGGAAGGGCGGCTTAGTTTCTTTCTTTTGTATTAACATATCCAATGTAAAATACCGTTTAGGAACTTATTCTTTATTGTGCAAATATCAATATTTTTATATATTTAATGTCATTAATGTAACTTTAAAAGAGATCGAATGTTATTCGTTATTTCGACAAGACATCAATCATTTCTTAAATAAAATATTAAAACTAAACTATTTGTAATTAAATTAAACAATAACACAGCATCTATACTAAAGTCAAATTTCAATTTAATTAACACCAATTAATAATTTTAAATTAAATACGAAATTTAAATACCTGTCTCCTACATTTTCTCGTCTTGGATTAAATATTAAATCCAATTACCGAAACGGTTTCCATTGACCTTGTAATACAATTATTACAAATTCCTAAGCAATTACTATCCAATTAATGTTCTATATAAAACCTATATAGAACGATTATGCGAAAATTCCGAAATGGCTGGGTTTGATCCTGTTGACCTTTTATCAATTCTTCCTATGTTCGACATTATCGGATTTGGGTTTCACCAATATAATAATAATAATAAGTTTTAATTATCTATTTATATATATATATATATATATAAATAACGTTATTTATATTATAGTATTTATTTGTGTCTATATGTATTTATATATACAACCCAACCAGGTGAGAATATATAGAAATACCCCAAAAGATAATAATAATATTTTATGTATGTATACATATTTATATATATGGCCCAAACAGACACGTATATATTTAAATAACCCCACATAATAATAATAGCTTTATTCATCCTTACACAGTTAAAATTACAAAAGAAAAAGCCTAGTGGTCAGAGTATTCGCTTTAATATCACAGTTCGCGAGTGACATGGGTACGATCTTCGGTTCCAGCAACACTAAAATTATTAATAGCATTTTATGTGCTAAATTTACCTTCAGCTCGGAGATGAGGGAAAGCATAATGAGGAAACCTGCATGTCGGAGAAATAATAAAACTATTATTTAGAAGACATCTTAAGCCCGCATTGGAGTAATATAGTGGATCCTACTCGGCTCCAATCGGACTCAAAAAATATTTAAGCCTTCGCTTACCTCGCTCGCCGAACGAACCGCAGAAACACAGGATGCTTCTACTTCACGCCGGTATGAGGTACTGCCCCGGTCGAGCCGACCCATTCGAGGAGCATAAAGACATGGCTCTACTACGTTTAAAAAACGTGTTGATTTTCGAACATTCAAACATTATGTTACGTAAACTAATTTTACGTAACATAATTATGGTTTCCGTTGAGATTTAAGTTAATTAGAAAACAGACACACACATACGCTAAGTGTTTGTTGTTATCGATTCTCGCTTTGTAATATAACAATAAATACTGTTCAGTGTTTTCTGTTAAGTTCAATTTAGGTTAATTTTTTTTTTATTAACATAAACGGTTAAATTAACCTGACTATGAGAGGCGTTCCATCTTAGTTAAGGGCGACAAAGCATCCGTTATCACTTTTGCTTGTAATTATGAGCACGGTGTCCCAAAAGCTGCAGTAACCCAATATCTAACTCCCAAGCCATATTACAATTGCATTACTGATTCGTTTATTATTAAAAAATATATATATAACGCTAATTAGTCCTTTATAAATTTGAGTCGAAGCCATATCGGCCTCGGAATATATCACTAAATCCGGTTTATTATCCCATAAAGCGCAGCATCTTCAATTTATCCTTCTGACAGAGTTATCTTGCCGGCGTCTGTGGCGAACTTACGTAAGTACGGTCTTGGCTGTTATAACGCAAACTTTGGAAACTTTGTCCCGGTGTTAGGTGGAGGCACGTGCGCACGCTACCATATCACGAAACTATTAAATAGAATATTAATTTTCTTTAAATTATGCCTATTACGAATATAACGTATCGATTCTCTTTCGCTCGGCCATCTTTTACTCCCTGCAGAATCTATCTTAAATCCCTCCTTAAATTCCCTCCTCATAAAAGCGCTTCATATTCCCACTCATTCTCTGTGCATGCAGTTAGATTGTGGAATTCTCTTCCACCTAATATAAGTGACTGCAAAACCATTTCTGTATTTAAGAAAAGAGTCAAAGACCACACTATATGTCATTGGCAGTATGAACTATTGGCACAATTCTATTATGTTTGATGTATTAATTTTGGGTATTTATCTATATGTCTATTTAAGTAAATATTTATGTATAAGTAGGTGTATGTTGATTTATTTAGACAGTTTCGCATATATGTATGTATTCTTTTTTTGTATTGTACGCGCGCAATCTACCATTGACTAGCTATTCTCCTGTCGCAGGTCTGCTGGAAGAAATCTCTTAAGAAATAAGCGTTGAACAGACCATTTCTTCCTATCATATTTCTTTTATTAGGTTTTACTTGTATGTACATAAATTATTAAATAATTAAACGTATACCGGAGGTGTGTACCAATGTTTTTCCATCAAACGTCAACCACGCCGGCACGCGATGCGCCCAGCTGAGTATAAGACCGGTGAATAATTTGAGGTAGACAGTGCCGGTACACTGCGCTACCCTGTAAGGTTGACGAGGTCGGTTTAGAGCAAAGATCTGTGTCCAGCTGTTGGCTTACAAAAGCGAGTAAAGACGGAAGAGGTCTATTTCAAGTGACGTTAGAAAATCTCTCTCCCAGTCCGGTCGATTTAACAGTTGAATAAAGGAAATTCTATTCTATTTACTCTTTGTTGTACACATTATGAAAAATTTACAAGTTTAATAATATACAAAATAAATGCACAAAGGCGAGCTTAACCCTAAGCAGAGTTCTCTTCCAGCAGACCCGAGAGGAAAGAGAAAATATTATTATTATTCAAGTAGGTAGTTGTGTACTTAATTAACATAATATCTTAACTATTATACACACACATACAAACATATAAACACATATGCTTACCAATATTACATTAAATATTTAATAGTAATCATGAAATACAATAATAATACATAAATGGAGATAAGATATTATTTACAATTTTAATTAGAAAGATAGTATTCCTGCATAATTTGCCTTCAACAGACAGATCAAAATACGTATTTAAAAGTGTGATATATTCCTACTCTACCGCAGAGTCATTTAGCCATTTCTGTTGCCAAATAGTAGTACAGTTATGTTGTGTTAGAAAGGTGGTGAGAGCCAGTATAATTATAGGCACGTGTATTTTTTTTTTTAATTCAATAAAATTGTAATTGTAAAACTAGCTTACACTCCACTGGATTGTAAGTGTGTTCCAAACAATTTCGATAGAAGATGGTGACAGGTGCGTTGTCAACCCCCGAGGGATGAGATGGAACACCTCAGGGGCCGTAATTATACTGGCTCTCTTTTCCTTATTAAACCGGAACACAGCAGTAATTGTAGCGCTGTTTGACAGCAGAAATGGGTAATAGTGTAGTACCAACCCCGACGATTGCTAGACAGAGAGGAATATAATATAATACCACCACCTGTTAAAAGGTACGTAGTATCAGGCAGACAAGGAGTCTACCATCTACAAGAAACACTGCACACGCTTCAAGTTTTAACACCATGTACAAAGATGGGGAAGCTCTCTAATAGTCTTGTTGTAATTTGGTTTTACGATTTTTTATTTTGTGGGATCGGTGGCAAACGAGCGAAGGGTGCTGCAGGTGCGTTGTCGGCCTTTAATGGTATTTAGGAGACGGTAAGGAAGAAGATGAGGAGGGGGATGGGGAGGGCCTTCGGTTACCTCACTTACCGAAGGAGACGCAGAAGCACAATATGCCTACTACAATACGCCGTGGTACTAACCCGGTGGAGCCGGCCCATTCGAGCAGCAGCAAAGGCCGCCGCTTGGCTCTACCACGCTCTTCATTAAATTAAGTTTAAACATTGCCCTTTTGAACTTCCCCGCTCCTGCCGAATGTTTTCGCTAAAGTTGCCGTGAATATAAGAGTACATAAATGTTAACTCGTAAATAGAACCATGTAAAATCATTTCTATTTGACTTACAAATTCCGAATTGAGAATTATATTTGCTAATCAGATTGTTTCAAATATTAATCTGTCTTTCTTTATTGTTTTCAGATGATAAGGCTGTATGAAGCAAGGATTGCATTATATTTTTGAGGTAAGCCATTAATAAAATAATGAACGTGAAGAGCTCTTAACCCTTAAATACCCGAAGTTTCAAATTTGATACCGGGGTTATAAATCGCATTGGGCACCTACAATCGATTTTATTTTAAAAGAAAGGATTAAGTGGTGGAACTAGTATCTACTCGTGATCGATCGTATTTACATTCTATAATATCACTGTTACTTAGTATTATTGTAACGTATACAATATCATTGTTCGGTCGTGGCACTTGGCCAAATCATAACGGTTACTGCCACTACTCAATGACATATAAACCAATGAGCGTGTTTGAACTGAAGAAATCAAAGCTTTGACCTTACAAACTTAATCAAATGCCAGAAAGGCTTTTTATATTATTAAGTTAGTCGAGTGGTTACGTTCCAGCTTTCGTGAAGTGTACCCGATATTGTTAGCTTAAAGATATACAATGATACACGAAAGCCTTATCGACGTCTTGCGATAACGCAGACGTTAAATTAATCCCGAACCTTAGTTTGTACAATTTTCATATTTAATCTGTAGCTTAAGTCGTTTATATTACAGACAGATAGACAGAGCAGGATTACATTTTCTTAAAATAACAATTACCGTTACCACCACACACGTACGTGGGGTTTCAGCCTGGTATTAGTTCATTGCTGACCATAGGCCTCTCCCAAAGATTGCCACAAACCATGATCCTCGTTCGTTACTAGTTCGTTAGTCCATCTTATAGGTGGTCTACTGCCGATATCGTCTTTGCTGATTTGCTTAAAAGAGTAACTTGTAACTCAAGACAAGATATTTATAAACGAATAAACCATGGTATGCAGTGCCATCTATGTAACCGCCTGGGAAACTAGATAAAAACAATTGCCAACCAGCCCTGCGTAGTGACAAATCTTTCGGGCTTGGCACGCCACGTAGTAGAGCCATGCGAAGGCTTTTGCTGCTGCACTAATGGGCCGGCACGGCTCGCAGAATACCGGCGTGAAGTAGAGGCATCTTTTGCTTCTGCGTTTCGTTCGGTGAGTGAGGTGACCGGAGGCCGACTGCCTCCTATCCCCCCAAATATCCTTAAAGGCCGGTAACGCACCTGCAGCGCCTCTGGTTGAGCCGCTTGCTCGTTTGCCGAATAAAATATAAATGTGGGGCTCTATGTCCAGCAGACCGCTGTGTTGTCGGGGCTTTAATATTTATAATATTAGTAGGATTAATTAATATTGACATTAACCTTTAAGCGGTCAGAATGATTGCGAACCTTTTTCGTTGTATTCAACAAAAGTACAAATGGGAAGTAATAAAACGCGCCAGAACAATTAAATCTTAACTCCCACAAGAATCCTTTGATGACCGCCTTTACTCGTAGTGCTGTTGTGCAAAGTGGCGATAAAATTAATGCGGTTAATGGATGGAAGGGAAAAGAGTTCAATTTCAGGGGCTATTTTTTCGCGGAGACTGTAAAAAGTTTCTCGACGCTTCAAAGGCGTGTGGGCGGTGTATTTTGTTTCTTAAATAACTCTCGCCTCTAGGCTACGAGTGAATTGGCGCATTTTTTTTTATTAAACAACATAACTAACATTTTGTGCTCAAATCACATATTGAAATGAAACTATTCACTTTTTTTTTTATGAAAATGTAATTAAACGCGATACAATCCGTGCTTAATAATTTCATTTCAATGAAGTTCTATTCGCGTAGTGAGTACAAGGTAAATGTCCATTGCTGGGCAAAGGCCTCCTCCTCAAATGTCTGAGATGGTTTGGAGCCGAGAAGGCCCCGCCCCACGCTGCTCCAGTGCGGGTCCGCGGACTTTGCATGTGCTCGAAATATTTTTTTTATTACTCCTCTGAAATACTGGTTTCCTCACTATGTTTTCCTTCACCGCCGAGCACGTGGTAAATACAGAGATGCCACGGCCCTTTATTCGCGTAAATACATGAAATTCACAATGATACTTCTATATATCTCTTTAACCGATTCCTTACCCAGGTCCTCGTCGTGTACGGCTTAATCATTTCCTCTTACCCCATCCATTACTCTATCTCGCCCCCTCCCCATCACTAGTTAGTGGGGTTTGGTTTCGTCCTAGTCAGACGAGTGTCACCGTTAGTCTGTCGTCAGAGGCCCACTCTTTAGATAGCAAGGTGGGGTTAGATCGGTAGTTGGAGAATAACTTAGTCACATCTAACAAAGAACGACAAGATTATTAAATTGATATATATACAGATGACAATGGTATGCAAGGTGTTTATGATGCTTCATTAATAAATATAAAAAAAAAATATGTTACGGAAAGGATCCAAAAGGGATGTTTTCAGAAGGACAAACGTACAAATACATAGTAAATTAAACTTGTCTTAACTCAATAAACAAGGGTAAAATCCAATTTTTGCGCAAATCTCTACACAAATCTTTAACATTTATGTACGTATGTGTATACGTGAAAGGAGGATACCTTTCCATCACAGGATAGATTGTGAAAAGATAAGGTAACTTGTGAAACCAACGAAATTATTTAAGTCCTAAAATTACTTTTTTTTTTTTAATAAGCACCCTTAGTCTTAATCCGTATAGAAGTAGGCTTAGTTACTTTATCCGGAATTTACAATTAAACAAACCCGATAATTGAATGGGATGAGCATTTTTATACACAACTAACAACACAAAACATAGACTGTTATTCTATGTAATTATGTAGGTAGGCAGAGAGCCAATAATTCCGACTTTATCGTAAATTTATCAAGCGATTTATTTATTTCTCTTTGACGCAAGAACTTTGAATTTCGTTTGTTAAATATATTTTTCTCTAACAATCTACCAAAGTTTCTTATGGAGAAGAAAGAATTTTTTTTCTATCAGCCTGCAAAAGTCCTCTGCTTATCATAGGCTTTTCCAAGTCAGCGACTAAAAATCCGACATGCCAAGCCTGGAAGTTTACCCAGGCAAGCTAATTTTTTTTATTAGCTTAGGTGTCAAACTATCTAGCAGTCCACCTGTCGATATCTGCCTACTGCAGCAGCACATGAACACCTGCAAACGACTTCAAATCGAAGAGGATTACTGATGCGTCGTCCGCTTCTGTGGTCTGAGATGAAATGGCCCGTATACTAATGCCTTAATAAACACAGCAATGGTTACACTGCTGATAGCCCCTCTGAAGACTTCTAGACGGAGATGGTGATAGACTCCTGCTTCATCATCATCATCATTTCAGCCTATCAGAAGTTCACTGCTGAACATAGGCCTCCCCCAAAGATAACTAATAATACTATAAATACCTGCTTAATACTATATATTCTTTAAAGGCCGGCAGCGCATCTGTAGCTCCTCTGGTGTTGTGGATCACCGGCGCCCACGTACATCTGCAACACTATAGGTGCTGCCGGTGCGTTGCCGGCCTATAAGAAAATTTGGGAGGTGGGAGAGAGGGAGAGGAGGGGGATGGGTAGAGGCCGGTATTCTGCGTGGCCGCGGTACCAACCCGGTCGAGCCGGCCCATTCGAGCAGTAGCAAAAGCCGCCCGCTTGGCTCTACCACGCTTATAATTAATGGACTTAAATGTGTTTAGGATGTTTGTCCTGCTGTCTGCCGGAAGCGACAAGATTTTTCTGGTATTTATTTCCCTTTAGAAGACTTTTTGGACGCTCGCGGGATACCACGGCATGGACGTTATATTTTTTTTTTTACGCGATTTAGTATTGTATATTTAAGAGAGTTAAATCCATGTCAAAGTTACCGAACAGAGAACAGAGTTACCGAACGAGAACATAAGCCCGTGCAATCAGCCGGACGGGCCCAGTGCAAACTCAACCCTTGTAAACAAAAATAGATCGTCCCTTTAGAGTTTAACGAAGGATTTCATCTGTGCATTGAATCCGGCTTGGATTTGTACAATTTCTACAGTAAACAAAGCTTTAGGCGTTTATGAGTAATGCTTTCTGCATCGGCCTATTTGAGTCCACTGCTGAACATCGGCATCTTTAAGAAAACGCCAGCAAATGGCTGCGTGCATAACCGGGAAGCTTTGCCCATACCACCCACCAAGTGGGGCAAGCGGGTTTGATGAGCCCGACGCCAGTACCTTAGCGTTAAAGACGCTGCTCACCATCACTACTCTGTGGGTTCGGCGAATTCTGATTGATTCGTCATGGAATTATAACGCTATGGATTTGTTTGTTTTCTGGGTGGATGGGGTGCCAGCGGTTCGTTTGTTTGGCCATGTCTCACCTCTTCTATTATCTCGTATTAGTCTACTAAGAAAATTACGTGAGTAATGTGATGGATATTCTGTGCGCGTTCTATTTTCGTGAACATTAGTCACCTTCATTCGTGATATGAAACGAGATCCAGATTGTAAATAAAGTAGATAAGCTATAAAAATGGAAGAGAGCGTTCGGATTTTACGCCGTTCAATCTCTGGTATCAATAAACGCGAATGTTTAGGGTTACGACAGACCTTGGTAATACGACTATGCAGAATTCGACCGTTCCATTTGATATCGAGTGAAAAAGTACCCTTAACATCGTTTAAGTACCTCGTGTAACTTAAGTTTAGTGTTACCTATACAGATTGATTTTTATTTAACCACTTGCTTTTGTCGACGATTCCATCCACGCATTGTCTGTTAGTAGGGTATAGTGTCATTAAAAAAATTACATTTAAATAATTCTTGCGCTTTTCGTGTATGGATCTGGCTTATGTTATTAATCCTGTTCTGCTTCATCCCGGTTACATATCCGTGATTAATTTTAGTTATACGCTTACGTACTGTGTACGGTTTTTTCCAATTGCTCCAGTAATTTTTTGCATAAAAATCCCCTTATGCTAAATCGCGGAATTTACCAGTAATAGAGTGTGTTGCAGTTGTTATGATGTGTCATAACTTTTCTTGAACTTAAAAACCGCATCAAAATCGGTGCAGTAGTATTTGCGTGATGCCTGAACCGTCAGATAAATAGACAGATAACGAACCAAATATTAAATGTTTGGAGTTAGGCAAGTTTTTTTTTTAAATAGCTTTAATGTTTGGTAGCCAGACACATGGTTTTTTAAATGTTTTATAATAGTATAGTTATTTTTTATTTATGCATTTGATCGCGTTTAATTATGTTTTTATATTCCCGACGTTTCGATTGGTTTACAGCAACCGTGGCCACGGGGGTACTGAGGTGTTAGACGTCCAGATGTCATAGTTAACTCGGGCTACCTTCAGATTTTTTTTTATAAATTTTTGGTCCGATCTAAGCAAATGTGTAATGTTCGCGTAAATAATAGAAATCATTATAGTATAGATATTAATGCGTGTCCATAAGCACGGCACTCCGGCAACACCGGTTGTAACTAACTGTAAAGATATAATCAAGAATCATGTGTGTCAATTCATTCATGTCAATATGTCGTGAAAGACGATGTAGTGACACGAATTGAAAAAGGGATGCTGAGCTGGTTTGGACATGTGGAGAGGATGAATGAAAGTAGGTTGACGAAACAAATATATGAGGCGAGTGTAAATGGTAGAGTCGGGAGAGGAAGACCTAGGCGAACATTTCACGATCAAATCGGTGACGTTCTGGAAAAAGGCCAGGTCGAGAGTGCTCTAAACCAACGAGCAAGCATGCGAAGATTGATGAAAGTGGAAGAAGCGAAAGACGTATGTCAGGACTGTAGCAAGTGGAAGAAGATTGTCTATGCCTACCCCGTTGAGAACAAGGCGTGAATATATACATACATACATACATATAATCAAGAGTTGTAAATGAATCTAACATTCTGACTTATTGGGCGTGTGGGGGGGGGGGTAAATATGACAAACTAATAAGTACATTCTTCACCAGTATGTGTAGAATTTCCCAAAGGAGAATTACCTTTTCCGGAAGGAGGCTCTACTACCATTCGGTCACCAGAGCCTCGTCTGGAAGGCTGCAGGTTGCACCGCGTGCAGTGGATGTTGGCGTTTGGTGAAAGTTTAGTATAATTACAAATTACACGTCGCCTTAGGAGCGGGGTATGGAGTATCTGGAACGAGCGCCTGTTAACCCAGACACGATGTGTGTGCTATGGGCGTAAGAATCTGCCACCAGCATTCTTCCCTTGGGTGTCATAAGAGACGATCAAGGGAAAAGCCTTGAGGATTGCTATGGTACTGGTACTGCGATTGCCAATCCGTTTGCTTGAAAGAGGATTTTGTCCCGCAGGGGATTTTCTTTTTATGGGAAAGGTGGCAAACGAGCCAGCGGTTCACCTGATGGTAAATGATTACCGTCGTCCACTTACATCTGCATCAACAGAGGTGCTGCAGGTGCGTTGCCGACCATCAAGGGGATTTGGGAGATGGGTAGAGGTTACCTTGCTCACCTAACGCAGAAGCACAAGATGCCTGTACTTCACGCCGGTATACTGCGACGCCGTGACGAGCCGGACCACTCAAGCAGCAGCAAAGAGCCGCCGCTTGGCTCTACCACGTGTATAACACAGATAGAGAGCTAAGATAGAGAAGATTGAAGAACAGACGCTCGGAATATTTCTCAATAGGTGGGGGACAAGCCTTGTGTGTACATTTTGTTTGCTAACAGACCGACCAGTCTACTGTTTCGCCTGCCCGGCGCCGACAACGCCCCCGCTGTAAGATGCTCAAAGCGGGCCATTATCGACGTCCTAACGAGACGCAATCAGCCCGACCCCGAGGCAGTTCGCTATAATGCAACTCCAGTTTACGTGAGATAAACGGTTTACATGCCTCTCATCGTGTATTGTATTCCTCAGAGAAATTAAATAAAAAAAAAATACTTAATTGAATAGCCGCGGTAGCCTAGTGGTCAGAGCGCTCAATTTAGTATCATAGAGCGCAAGTGCCCAGGGTTCGATCTCCGGTGCCGGCACCACTAAAATTGTTAATAGCAATTTTAAATGCTGTATTTATCACGTGCTTGGCGGTGAAGGAAAACATCTTGACGAAACCTCCATATATGAGAAATAATGAATTAAAAATGTTATTCGGAGGATATGTGAAGCCCGCGAAGTGGAATGAAGTGGTAGAGACAACATCAAAACATAAACGATGATTAAACAAGGTTTCGAAAGCGTTTTACTTTTGATGTTAACTGTACAATGGGCGGTCTCATCGCTAAAAGCTCTTCCAGACTAACTTTGTATGCTCAGGGCTATGAATGTACATACATATATATATACTTCACTGTACACCACAAAAACAAAAAATAAAAACAGACTATAAAAAGAAAAACTTAAGCGGTAGCTACAATGAGGCGGTCTTATCACTAAAGAGCGATTTAAGCACTCACTCATGACAATCGTAAGGGTAGACAGAGATTACAGATTTAGAACGTCTAAACTATCGTTTAGGTAAGGTGACATAGCAAACCAGATGGACGAGATGCGTGGCTTGCGTTGCCGTCGCGGTTTCTCCCTTAGTCGTTTCAACGTTTGCCCTTAGTCGCCTCTTACGATACCCACGGAATTGTCGAAAATCTTTAAAACGAGGTGTTACACTATTACCGGCTGCCACGAATCGTTTGTTTTAGTTAAAACCCCCCTTTTGGTGTGGTACCTGCTTAGATGACTCCATAGTCTATTAGTCGATATTGATACGCGGTGGAGTCTATCGGCGGTTCACCTTTTGCGATCACAAACGACGTTTCACCCCCGGTCGGGACCCTCGGATCGCCCAGCCCCTCCCCTCGTCTTGGAAGTTTTTCTTTCGCTTTCAGCAGCGAGTGCGTTTCACAGCAGCAGCACTCGTCGCAGAACCGTTGATGGTTTTTAGTCGGTACGTTTCTCTTTCTGAGATTCGTGTCCGACATAACCCGTCGGGTGGCCTCCCGGGTGTGCTTAAAGCATTTCCATCCACCCCTTTTACTACCTCTCGAATGTGTCGGGAGCCTTCATAAAGAAACGAATGGCTTAAGAGTGTGTTCTTTTTATTCGTGTATATCGAACCTATATACCACTGTGACTACGCTCACCACCGAACCCGCTCGGCCAGCGGGGTGATGATGAGTGTGGGCAAACCTTTCAATAAACGCTTGCCTGCTTTTGTTAGCGTTTTCTTGGAGAAGATGGTCAATTAAATACTGATGAACATGAAGACACATTTAAACAAGACACTCTTGGCGATCACCGCGAGCAAAGCCCGGCGACGAGTCTCACCACCTGTCATGTTCTATCGATAGATGCGGAAAGTGTTTAGTGAAAGTGATAAATCTCGTTTATTGGAGAACTATGTCCCAAATTTAATCATGCTGTTTTCACAACAAATGGAACATGAAGTACAATTTAAACGATCTGGTTTGTCTTCTATGTTAAGTGAAATATTTAATTGTTGATTTAATTAATTAAATTATCTATCAATGCCGCCTGCCAGAGAACAACAGACGGAGAAAGGTTCCCCGTTCCTTTCCGTTAGAAAAAAGTACTTGAAAACACAATGTGGCGGATTGTAAAAAATTACTAGTGACCAATGCAATAAAATTTTCGTACGATGAAGAACAAAGAATTTAAATTTTACACGGACAACCAATAGAGGTACAATAGTAAATTGTACATGAGAACGAACATGCAGGTAAAAACTAAGGAGCGGTGGGTAGCCTAGTGGTCGGGGCGCTCATTTTAGTTTCATAGAGCGCGAGTGACCTGGGTTCGATCCCCGATGCCGGCACCACTAAAATTGTTGATAGCAATTTTAAGTGGTGTATTTACCACGTGCACGGCGGTGAAGGGAAACATCGTGAGGAAACCTGCATGTCTGAGAAATATATTTCGAGGATATGTGAAGTCCGCCAACAGAAGGAGGCCTTTGCCCAGCAGTTGGCACTTACTAGCTGCTACTTTAATAATCCATACTTTCGGGTGCGATTCGAATCCGCGACCCGCAACGCCTAAGACGAATCTAGCTAATGCGCCAATCATTATTACTGTAGGTAAAATAATATCGGATGTTTTTATTATTAGTGCACGGTATCAATCTCGTAACTACACGGGTCGCTGAGTTCCAGTGAACTAAATATTTTAATTAAATACAATATGACCTCTTCATACCGTTCAAGTGTATAAGATTACCACCTATTAGCCCACACTTGTCAATATTTATTTTATATCATACATTCATAATAATATTTATATAATAAAAGATAAATAATTAAAAAGTTAAAGAAAAATCATGATTTGTTCATCTATCCCGTTACAATATTATATGTACTTAATCTAAATACGCCAAAAGTACCACGCCACTATATGTAGCCGGCTTTCTACTAGTGGTCACTAAAGAAGTTCCTTAATTTGACTTCATCACCACAAACACGTTACACGCGGTAGAGCCAAGCGGCTGCTTTTGCTGCTGCTCGAATGGGTTGCTAACAGGCCCTCGCAGAATACCGGCGTGAAGCGTAAGGCGTAGAGGCATCTTGTGCCCCTGCGTTTCGTGCGGTGCGTGGGGCAGCCGGAGGCACACTCCCTCCCTCTCCCCATCCCCCACCGCATCCTCCCTCCCTTCTCCCAAATTTACGTAAAAAGGCAGGCAACGCACTCGCATCACTTCAGGTGTTGCAGATGTACGTGGGCGACGATAATCAATTACCATCAGGTGAACCGCTTGTTTGTTTGCCGCCTTTCCATAATAAAATCGTCTTGCGCTCTTAGGTCTAGATCTCTCTTCTAACCTAAATTTCGGTCGTTACATCGAGTCCATAGCAAACACTGCTGCCAAAAAACTTAGTATCCTCTCGGGGGTGAGACGGTACTTCACATCGGAGCAGCTCTTAAATCTATACAAAGCTCAAGTCGGCTCTTGCGTGGAATACTGTTCCCACCTCAGGGATGGTTCGGCTAAACATCAGCTTGATGCTTTGGACTCGTTGGAGCGCCGAGCGAAGAGGATCATAGGCAATGACTCGCTAGTAGAGGCAAAAAACTTCAAAGCCTCGAACACCGTAGACGAGTGGCCTGCCTCTCGGTTTTTTATCGAATTCATTTCGGAGAGTGTGCGGAGGTTTTGCATAACCTAATACCCTCTTCCCCTTTCCATCACCGAACGACTAGACGCGGCGAGAAGTTCCACCCTTATGTTGTAGACATTCCTCCATTACGCACGAGGCGGTTTGCCTCTTCTTTCTTTGTGCGGACGGCTAAGGAGTGGAACTCTCTGCCGAGGTCGGTTTTTCCGGAGGTCTATAACCTGGATATCTTCAAGGCCAAAGTGAACAGACATCTAGGCAAGCGTGTACCATCCTAGGCCTCATCTTCGCTTTCCATCGGGCAAGATTGAGGTCAAACGCAGGCCTATATTTTTCATAAAAAAAAAAACCTCATCAAAACCAGTCCAGTAGACAGGTAATTAAAATAAAATTTACTAAAAATTATAATTAATAGAACTATGCTAATTGAAATTAAAATGACGGAACAACATAAGTCTGTGAAGATCCACTTTTAAAAATTTCACACAAACTTACAAGTAAAGCTAATGAAATCCCTCTTTCCTACTTAATAATTCTCATATCACTTTCAGCCTACCCTCATTGATGACAGGCGTGAGTGTTAGTACTAGGCCGTAGACTCCTACTCTGTCTAGGAGTCATCTGGGTAGGTTCCACTCCTCATATCCGTCACTGCCACCGATCACCGATGTAACTACGGTTGTGTTCCAAGGACAGAATCACGGTTGACTAAGCATTCTTTTGAATCTATTTAATTCGTTTCCAGGTGCCCATTGGCTGTAGTAGCTATTTAACATTTAACATCTAGACCAGAGGCTCCCGGACTTTTTTTCTCATAGACCACTTTCAAATGCTGGTTCCTGTGGACCACCTGAAGCTACATTTCTATCATATTCCCAAAACGCGACAAAAATGTGAAGGTTAGATCTAACTATGGAAATTTGCGTTGCGTCTGAGTTCCAACCACGAATTAACAACTTGTTCTGACACCAGCGAACACAAACATCGATTCACTTTACTTTGCTTTTCCTTTCCAAATTACAAGTAACAGTCGCTGAGCTTCTTAGAATATTATCTGCCTACATTGATAGACGAAGTCAAGCCAACATTTTAGTTCTTCAATATCGAAAGAAAATAAATTTTCGTGGAACCTCCGCTTACGAATTGCGAACTCCCGTTTTTTTTTGTCACGCCAACGTAGACCCTGTCAACCCGTCTCCCGTGGACCCCTGGGGGTCCACCTCGACCGCTTTGGGACCTAGGGTTCTTGACTGTCAGATTGGTTGTTTATCCTCAGTCCAATAAAACATCATAAAATAAATTGTTGGTCGTTTAAATCGGAACGAAAGGAGTGGAAAATTTTAATTGCTCTGTATCAATTGTGACTCAACGGGAAGCAAACAGTAACTTAACTGTTGTTTACCCAGAACTTAACATTACTTAACTATGTCAACAGTGGGAAGTGTTAATACAATAAAACGTAATCCGGTGCTATTACAAGTGTAACGAAGTGTATAGGAGTGTTGTGTACTGTTTGTTTTGGACCGTGTGGCTTTGTTGATTAGCGGCGCTTACTATAAATAAAAATACGCAAGCGCCCACTGCTGGACAAAGGCCTGCTCCTCATATAACAATCTCAATAATAAGTTCGAGTGCTGCGTTTGCCACGTGCTCGGCGGCGAAGGGAAGCATCGCGAGAAAACCTACCAAGTCGACGAAATAATATTTTTTTTATTTCACAGACATGCAAATTCAGGTATCGTCGCGATGTCTTCCTACATCCAGGAAAATTCAGCACTTGCTATTAAAAATTTTAGCGGTGCCTGCACTGGGCGTCGAACCCAGTTCACACGCTTGCTATGAAGTTTTAAACGAGCGCCCTGTGCATTACGATGCCACGGATCTACGACCTCGACTTCTTATACTTTCCTTTGTAACCTGTACTTTCTAAAGCCCGTCTATCAATTATAAAGATGCATAGTTAGATCTGTTACAGATAACTATTGGCCTCTTTGAAGCGTGGCGTGACGTAGCAGGCTACCTCAATTATCTCGGTCTAACAATTCACTTTCTATAAAATCTATATCACAACTGATTGGGGCTGCATAGTAAAAATTTACTTCGCTCTCTCCGTAGACGGTCTCAAATGAAATTAAGTTAAAGAAGGCCAGGTGCGATTGCTTTAGTTTAGCCTACTTATATTTAAAAAGTTACAAGTCCATTGCTGGACACAGGCCTCGCCCAAAGACTGTCACGAAGCACGATCCTGAGCCACCTGGATCTACCGACTTCCCGCAACACTGCGCCGGACGTCACTCCATCTTGTAGCTCACTACTTCTAAATTGTCTTCAGCCTATTCAAGCAAAAAAAAACCTCCCTGCATTTCTTGATCCCACCGCACCCACCACTCTTGGCTTACAGCTAGTTGAGTGCAACTGTACCCCCACTCACTAGTCCATGGGATTTCTTAAAGTCGAATACATTTTCTACTACTACACGAACGTCAGAGCATTGTTTGTTAAGCATCAGACTGTACGTGCAAGTGTGATTTGCATGAGATTTATCGGATGCTGTTAATTTAAAAGAAGTTAATCAACTAACAAGCGTGGTAGAGCCAAGCGGCGGCTTTTGCTGCTGCTCGAATGGGCCGGTACCACGGCCTCGCAGAATATTGACGTGAAGTAGAGGCATTTTGTGCTTCTGCGTTTCGTACGGCGAGTGAGGTAACCGGAGGCCCACTCCCCAGTCCTATTCCCTCCTCTTGCCTCCCATCTCCCAAATATCCTTAAAGACCGGCAACGCACTTGCAGTATCTATGGTGTTGTAGATGTATGTGGGCGACGGTAATCACTTACCATCAGGTGAACCGCGTGCTCGTTTGCCGTCTTTTAAATAAAAAAAAAAATTATTGATAGTGTCTTGCGTGCCTTATACTTACCACGGTCACATTCATACGTGTATTGCCATGAATGTACTCGATAAACTTTACCTCGCCTCGTGGGATGCGGTATACGTATTTGCGTAACGTCATTTTCATTACCGCATCCTAAACGCCGTAGGTGTAAAATTTTATAGCTTCTGTCCCAGATGTCCTAAGTGTTACTGTTCTATCTGTATTGAATTGTATTCGTCCATTAAAATAATGACATCGTGTATTGTATAAGGTATCTACTATTTGTATTAGTGTGCCGTGGTAGCACTGTGGTTTGACCTGGGCTCGATCCTCGATCCCCGGCACCGCTGCAATTGTTAATAGCAATTTAAAGTGATGTATTTACCAGGTGCTCGGCGGTGAAGAGACACATCGCGAGGAACCCTACATGAGGATATGTGAAGCCCGTCTACTCTCACTGGAGCAGTACGTGGCGGGCACTTCCCGGCTCAAAAAAGCCGCTCAGATATTTGAGAAGCCCTTTGCCCAGAGCTGGGCACTTACATGCTTCTACTTTACTTTACAACTACTATTAAAAGTTTATGTATTTCGTTGTGCAGGCTTACCTTCTAAAGACTAACAGCAACACTAGTGCAGACTAATTATTATTTAAGCGAATGAGTTTGTTTACTTGGGAACAATGTTTACGAGAGATGGAAGGTACGGATGTGACATTAAAAGGAGAGCGATGGCAGGTAATATGGTGAATGGGGCATTGCATACATTTATGAACAGCCAGACGATATCTCACAAAGCTCGTTTGGCTGTGCATAGAGGGGTATCAACACTAACATATGGAAGCGAAAGCTGGGTATGGCAGAAGAGGCATGAAAGCAGGATAAATATAGTAGAAATGAAAGCGTTAAGCAGTTTGATTGATGTGAAGATAACTGACAAAATAAAGTGATCAGAAAGCGTTGTGGCGTGAAAGACGAGGTAGTGACACGAATTGAGAAAAGGATGCTGAGCTGGTTTGGACATGTGGAGAGGATGAATAAAAGTAGGTTGACGAAACAAATATATGAGGCGAGTGTAAATGGTGGAGTCGGGAGTGGAAGACCTAGGCGAACATTTCACGATCAAATCAGAGACTTTCTGGAAAAAGTTCAGGTCAAGAGTACTCTAAACCAACGAGCATGCATGCGAAGATTGATGAAAGTGGAAGAAGCGAAATACGTGGGTCAGGACCGTAGCAAGTGGATGAAGATTATCTCTGTCTACCCCGTTGGGAACAAGACGAATTTATACATACATACTACTACAGACTTGCAACATCTTTGTAGTATTGTAATTATGGTTTTCGGTGAGATTTAGGTTAATTATAAAACAGAAACACACAGTGCACACTTGCGCTAAGTTTTTTTTGTTATCGATTCTCGCGTTGTAAGATAAGAATAAATACTGTTCAGTATTTTCTGTAAAGTTCGATTTTTGATTTTAGTTTCGTTTGTTTTTTTTTTAACATAATCTGTGAAATTAACCAGACTATGAGAGGCCTTCCATCTTAGTTACGGGCGACAACGCATCCTTTTATATATCACTTTCGTTTGTAATTGTTAGCACGGTGTCCCAAAAGCTGCAGTAACCCCTACAGCACACCATCTGACACTCTAATATTAAAAAAAAAAACCCCGGAACACGTTCATCCAGCACCAGAACTTAACCGCTCTAACGAAAAGAACATTTCTACGTGCGCAGTATTATAAACGTTTCAGTTGGTTCGTTCTATTTATGTTATACGAGTAGCTTAGCAATGTGAACGAGTGAATCAGTGAATGAATACGTGGCCGTGAATAAGTACGACGAATCATTTTTGATTCATAGTCGTTTTAGGGTTCCGTAACATACTGACACTACGCTGTCTGTCTTCCATTTGAAGGTCTGTATCTATTGAATGCTAACAGTTAGTCGTTTGAAATTTTCATAGAATATGTGTTATAATTTAGGGATATCTTATAAATAAAAAAAAATTATACAAGAGACGTGTTTTATTTAGCGTCATTTTAGTGTGATTCTAGTAAAAACTGTAAAGTATAACAATAATTAAAAAAAAAGTGTGTTTATATCCATACGACATATGCGAAAACTTTAATATTGTACAACTAAACATTATATAATGATAATTACATTGATGTTATTTTATTGGGTTTCGGCTCAGTGTTGTTCATTGCAGAAGATTTCACTTCTATAATATATATATATATATATATATATATATAGTATTATAAGTTGCGGGAATCCGAAACGTAAACTGAGCGTAGACCCATTTGTTGCATCGCACTGTAGGGCAGAAAAAAAAACATCTAAAATCTTGTTGTTTTTTTAGTTTATATTACTCTTTTAATTGTTCTAATGTTCTATTGGTATAATGGTAGAGTCGGGAGAGGTAGACCTAGGCGAACATTTCACGATCAACGACGTTCAGAGACGTTCTGAAAAAAAAATCAGGTCAAGAGTACTTTAAAGCAACGAGCATGCACGCGAAAATTGATGAAAGTGGAAGAAGCGAAAGACGTATGTCAGGTTCGTAGCACGTGGAAGAAGATTTTCTCTGCCTACCCCGTCGGAAACAAGGCGTGAATATATACATTTAATTGTTCTATTTAATCTATGTTATGTAAAGTTTCTTTCGTTCTTTCTAATAGGCCAAGTGTGACTTAGGATCCCGAACTGAACACAATTCGATAAATACATAACGTTACATAAAAAAAAAAAACACATGATGTGGTTGTACGGAACCCTGAGCGCGAGACAGACTCGCAAAATGGCAGGATTTCGATTTGTACCATTTTTGTTACTCGGGCCGTCTAGCACTTTTTTTTTTTTTTTTTTTTTATAGAAGAAGGGGGCAAACGAGCGTGCGGCTCACCTGATGGTAAGTGATCACCGACGCCCACGAACATCCACAACACCAGAGGAGCTACAGATGCGCTGCCGGCCTTTAAAACTTAAAAACACTTACGTCAGCTCCACTCCATACGCGTATCTTCTTTGTAGGTCTATGAATAGACTTCACTGTCGAACGTACGTTTCTACAAGGTTCCCCCATGCTCACCTTGGACTTACCTTGGTGAGTAGCCCAGTGACGTCACATTCATAATATCTAAGCAGCCGCTCTGGACTAATTTATTGAGACGGTGTTGTGCATTTGTGATGGATCTCCCTGCCATTGTCGCTCGTCAGTCGTCAGGTAGCTAACAGGGTGTTGAGTGTAAGTGAAGTTAGAAATTAATGATTGGTTTCTTGCAATAGTAGCTTTCGTAGCATTGCGTACGTAAGTACGTACGTACGTACGTACATGGCGATCCATGTACAAAACAATAAACCACATCGAAAGTACAAACACCCCCAAAACCCTAATACTAGTGACTAAACTGTCCGCGAAACTGATTGTCGAACAACAAACAAACCCCAGTTTGCGGGGGGTCGGCGGGGTGGGGGGAGGGGGGAGGGTCGGGGTGTCACGCCACGCCTCTGAACAGCTGATTGATAACGCGTGCCCGCGTAATTAAGGTCGCCGTTCGTTGATTGGACGTTCAATTGACATTTCCGAGGTTCGCGTCCCGTCCGTTTATAAAAATGACACAACGTGTCCACAGCGTAAGTTGACAGCGCGTCATATAACATAAGTTACATTATCAGTGGTGTTCTGTATTTTTAATACGCCAATTCTTTGCGCAAACTAAAACGATAGGAAGCTGCAAGCCATATTTTGAACGACTTAAAATATTGACATTACACTCATTGTTCATATTTGGTAGAGCCAAGCGGCGATTTTTGCTGCTGCTCGAATACGCCGGATCGACCGGATTGGTACCCACGGCCTCGCAGAACATCGACGTGAAGTAGAGGCACCTTGTACTTCTGCGTTTCGTTCGTCGTGAGTGAGGTAACCGGAAGCCAACACCTCCTTCCCATCCCCCAAAATACCTTTAAAGGCCGGCAACGCACCTGCAGCACCTCTGGTGTCGCAGATGTAAGTGGGCGACGGTAATCACTTACCATCAGGTGAACCGCTTCCTCGTTTTCTGCCGATCCGATAAAAAAAAATTGTTCTTGGGGGTCGGTGTTCACTTACCAACACGTGAGACACATGCTCGTTTGCCCGATTCTTCTATAAAAAAAAAACAAAACATTTGAGAGAGCAATGTTTGTAAAAAATAACTTAGCAGTAGGCGTGACCTCTATAAAATATCTGTACGCAAAAACAACTCAATGCTCATGAACAAGAGTGCTCTCTCCACAGCACCCAAGATTTATAACAAACTTCCAAATTAATTAATGTAACTTCTTTTTTTGTCAAATTCGAACTCGAGCAAGACATTATCGTGGGATAAGTGCTAAACCAAGATCTCAAATTAACATTGACAAGTTAATAAAAGTGCTTCTAGCTTAAATTATTGAAACTATGTAGATCCATGTAATATATTTGTTTTATGACAAAAATATAAATATGGCGCCGTAGGGTCGTGTGTTCAATTCCCGCGCGGGACTTTAATTTGGATCCGGATCTGGGTGTTGTAACGTATTGTGTCTGAGGAATAAAGGATAAATTTCTATTGCTACTAAAATATTTTTTAGAGTTCCGCAAGGAGCGATACTAAGCTTACACCGCCTACCATTGTCGGGACGGCAAGGGTAGACGGACGGTGTAAGCTTGAAAGGGCTATATTTTTATAAAAAAAAAGTATGTATTATTATTAGTATGTAATAAGGTTCTCCTACAAAAACTAATTTTTTTCAACATACATGCTTCAAACTTGGTGTGATTATAGTGCCAAACGTGAGACTGGCTCGCGCTAAGGATTCCGAATTGAATTAAAACACATATATAATGTCTGGCTGTACGGAATCGAAGGTGCGCGAGTTCGACTCGCACTTGGCCGGTTTCTGTCGTATCATAGAGCTTCTATGCGTATATTCTATTTACTTCCATTCTTTATCAATACACGCGTGTATACATAGATAGTAAAATAAATAAATGTGTACCAGTTTACAAATCTGTCTGTCTGTATCCATTTACGTAAAAACTACACGTATACCAAATGTTCGTTACTTCTGCTGTGCTGTGCTCTATCAATCATCCGTCAAATACCCGGGCCTTTATCCGACCAGCGTCTGCGATTCGTTCGAATTTGTATTTATAACCCGGTTCAATGCCTCTGTTACAACGTTACGTCCGCTGCCGCTGCCGCGACCCTGTACGTCGGGCCGGATCTAGCAGTCGCTTTACAACGAACATCTATGTCTCAATTCAACAAAGCGTTTACTGTTTTGCCAATATAAATGAACGGCTCTAGTCGAATTGGAAGCGGTGTTGAATGTACGTTGTCGACGTTAAGTTAAGCGATAGATTTATAGTTTATTTAAGCGCTCCTTTATAGAGATAATCAGCAACACTACTGATTAAGACCTGGGTTCGTATTTGAAATACATCTATTCGATTAATTAGAAGCCTCGATAGCCGTGTAGTCAGTGTTAGGTTCTATCTGCAATCCGAATCGGGAGACCGGAGTTCGTTTACCTATGTCAAAGTTGAAGTTCTATACCGATAAGTTTTTTTTGAAACTAATATACGATTTATATCTAGCTGGCGATCGTCAGAACCCTACTCATAGGAGATATCTATGTCCCCTGCCTTAAGTTACTAACTGGTAGACTACGAATGGTAACCCCTTTTGGTAGTATCATATCCTCGCAGAATACCGGGGTGAAGTATAGGCATCTTGTGCTTCTGCGCACCCCCCCCCCCCTCCTCTCTCGCGTCTCCCAAACATCGTTAAAGGCCGGCAACGCACCTGCAGCACCTTCGGTGTTGCAGATGTACGTGGGCGACGGTAATCACTTACCATCGGGTACTTAGAAAAGAACCCACATGACTTCAGAATCACGCTACATTAACGCGGAGCAGAGCAGCAATGGAAATGGCGTTTAAGTCTGCGTTCGGACCCCAGTGCTACATATGAGCATTACACTTGATAATCGATAATTAGCAAATCATAATTATTTATTTTCGGAATACAGGTATGTTACTGATGTGAATTATACATCGCTTCGCTTATATTCTCTACTCTGTACAACGTAGTGAGCAAATATTTAAATATTCACTAAAAGATTGTCACATTATTTAATCATACTTTCATGTTTCTTGATTAATTTCATGACACGTTTAATATTAAAATTATGTTTAGTATGAAAGTATAAAAGTATCATGAAACATCTAGTAGAAACTAATTCTCTGTAATGACCTTGGAATTATACACCACATGTCTTATACGCGCTAATACGAATGACACAATGACGTCGGTTCATTCATATTTTTTCAACTATCGGCACTTAAAAAAAAACCTTGTGCCAGTTAGAATTTTAACAACACATGCTTAAAGTCTATAATGTTTCGTCGATATAAAAAACATAGCTTAATGAGGCTACGACTAAATTATTTGTAGTATCATATACGATGTATGTGGGGCGGTATAACATCTTTTTCTATGAACGGAGGATGCCTAGGCGAATCAAATCAAATCAATTTTCACCAACATAAAAAACAACTATCACTTATCGAACGTCTTTTAAACACAACCACCGTTTCGTAATGAGGTACTCTAACGGAGAAGAAACTCCGAATGTACGGAACCCATAACTCACAGAGTATTGTGGAGCAGAATCTCTACGGGCCCCGATAGCCTAGTTTGTAGTGAATCCTGTCGAAGCTAAGGGATTCGTTCGAATCCCGCCGAATATTTGTACACGATTCATGGATTTTTATGTAATATGTATATATGATAATTTATAAGAAACAAATATATGAGGCGAGTGTAAATGGTAGAGTCGGGAGAGGAAGACCTAGGCGAACATTTCACGATCGAAATCAGAGACGCTCTGAAAAAAGGCCAGGTAAAGAGTACTGTAAACCAACGAGCATGCATGCGAAGATTGATGAAAGTGGACGAAGCGAAATGACGTATGTCAGGACCGTAGCAAGTGGAAGAAGATTGTATCTGCCTACCCCGTTGGGAACAAGGCGTGAATATATACATACATACTTACACAACCACCCAGTTATCAAGACACGGGTAATCCTAGTTTGGGACTGGATGACGTGTGTAATTTTTTTTAAACATCTTTCTTGAATAGCATTGTCTACTTTTATTGGTGCTTTCGAGGAAATGCCTATTCTGTGCAGTGGATTTAAAGCGGCAAAACTATCAACCCTATTAGTTCTATTGGTAGCCCTCAAAATAAAATGATAACATCTCTAATACATTAAGCGTGGTGGAGCCACGGCGGCTTTTGTTGCTGGGCTGGCTCGACCGGGTTGATACTACAGCCTCGCAGAATAACTGCGTGAAGTAGAGGCATCTTGTACATCTGTGTTTCGTTCCACCGAACAAGTCAGGTAGGTAGGATAGATGACGGAGGCCCACTCCCCTTCCCCATCCCCCTCCCCATACTCCTCCCCTTCTACCGAATACCCATAAAGGCCGGCAACGCACCTCCAGCAAGCACCTCTGGCGTTGCAGGTGTACGTGGACGACGGTAATCATTTAGCATCAGGTGAACCGTTTGCACGTTTGCCGCCTTTTCCATAAAAAAAAAATGAGAAATCTGGCCCCGTGGGTGAAGATCTACTCCTGCGACCGCCTTCTACTCTTCTTGGTCGTGTCCATCATGACTGATGATCGTGGTTGGTGGGAGTTGTCCTTGCATAATGTCTACTACGTGGGAGGAAAAAATTTTTTTTTATTTACAAATCGACAGCTCGGTGGTCCAGTGGCTGTGCGTTTTACCGCTAGTCGAGAGTTCTATTCACGCTAGGGTATAGTATATGTATGGGATACAGATGTGTATATATTCCATATACACATTAATATATATACATAAATACTCACTCATGTATATAAAAAGTTTTCACGATCCAGGTGAAATGCCTTCACCGTTTTTATTAGATAAAAAAAACATGTTTATTTTTGACTATACGAACGTTCGATCCGTTACACTTTTTAACCTTCACGATTCGTTGAATCATACTATACGATTACAAATCGTTACGGCTGAAGTGTACTTAACGGTAGCAGATGCCGCTTCGTTCTAATTTTAAAAGTAAACAATTTTTTTCTTAAAAAAAAAACATCTCACAGCGTGCTTCTGACGCGCACATCTACGGTTCATGTTTACGTGTTTCTGCGTGCGAATGTGCGGCTTTGTGGGTGGCTGTAATTATTTTCGGCGTCCTGCTGTCATAATATAACAAACTTCGGACTTGGTGGTCTTGGTGGCATAAACAAATGGTAATTAATGTTATAGGTTTACGGCGTTAGCTGCTGCTGCACAAATGGGCCGGCTCGACCGGGTTCAGTATCACGACCTCGCAGAATACCGGCGTGAAGCAGAGGCATCTTGTGCTTCTGCGTTTCGTTCCGTGAGCGAGGTGACCGGAGGCCCACTCACATCCCCCAAATATCATATAAAGGCCAGCAACGCAGCTGCAGCCCCTCTGGCACTACATCGGATACGGGATGGTGAATATGGGTGAGTCTGTCCGTGTTGCTGGCGGGTACATTTACGTTACTAGATGATGAGATGAGCTGTATCTATTGGGGACACTACCGGCTCAACAGTAGTATAAAGGCTGCACTGTAAATCAGTGTGGCGAGAATCCGTAACAACCTGACACATCACAGTGTAGCGCAGAAAATAAAAGTTTTTTTTTTTTTTTTTTTTTTTTTTTTTTTTTTTTTTTTTTTTTTTTTTTTTTTTTTTTTTTTTTTTTTTTTTTTTTTTTTTTTTTTTTTTTTTTTTTTTTTTTTTTTTTTTTTTTTTTTTTTTTTTTTTTTTTTTTTTTTTTTTTTTTTTTTTTTTTTTTAAAAAAGAATACCAGCAATGCTATTTATTAAGTAGCATTACTAATATTCCTGTTAACCCTCCAACTAAGCTTACAGCTTGCATCTGAAGAGGTTCACGACAATAGTCGAATGGCGGGGCACGAACTTACGACGTCACGTTTCGTAGTCCTCACCCTAACCCGTTTGGCTATTGGCGCTTAGTAAACAAGCTTATTAAGTAAACATAATTGTAATTAAATATTTTTTTTTAAAAATCACTCACAAATGCGTGCACCAACATCTTCCCCACCATGCACCTGCGCAACATCCATGTCGACGATGACTTTTTTGTCGCCTTTACAGTAAAACCTTTATTTTATTTATTTATTTATTTATTCTTTATTGCCTTAAGCTTAAGGTTACAATGGGCGGACTTAATGCCAAGTGACATTCTCTACCAGTCAACCCTTGTTATGGTGAAAGGTAGTTGGCAGGTACAAAACAAAGAATAAAAAATAAAAAACTCCAATAAAAATAAGTTGATAAGTACATATAAATAAACTATATAATTAAATAAATATTTATAACATAAAATACACAAATACGTATACAATTATATAAAAGGATACATAAATAAATATATAATAAAAATCACAAAATAATAGCCGAATATTGTCAATGATCTATTATTCTGTTAGGTAATTACGAACTAGACTCTTAAACAGTTTCTTGCTAGGAGCTGCTTTTATCAGATCGGGCAGGGCGTTCCAGAGGAGTGTAGCTTGAACAGTAAAAGAAGAGTTATAGTATCCTGTATTATGTTGTGGAACCCGAATCTTAAGTCTTTATCCATCATCTGTGAACTTTGATAGGCTGATAAAAGAAAATTTATTTTAACAGAAACGTAACGATAATAACCGTTATATAACGTGTCGTAACGTAAAAATAATTATTTCGTTATTATAAGTATATAACGGCGTTCTAATAGGCGGGAGCAAATATCTATACGTCGTTGTTTCCACGCAGGAAACGACCAATTTACGAATAAACGACACTTTGTCCGCGCTGCGCGGAAATTGTACAGCAGTAACGTGACGACGGCCTCATGTTTTATTTAAGAGGTCCACTGTCGATACAAGGTCCCTAATTTGTAGCTACTGAACAAAAATATCTGAAAAAGGTATTTCTTTGCTATTCTCTAAGTTGGTATTAGACAGTCGTTTTTTTTTGATGTCGTCATTCCATTTCTATAAATATATAGAAACTATATGTCCTGGCCACGAATCCCAGGCGCAACTATAGCCGGATTGCTATGTTTTTTTTTTATAGAAGAGACTGCAAACGAGCAAGCGTTTCACCTGATAGTAAGTGATTACCGTCGCCCACATACATCTGCAACACCATAGAAGCTGCAGGTGCGTTGCCGGTCTTTAAGGGTATTTGGGAGATGGAAGGGATAACGCGGAGGAGAATAGGGAGGGGGAGAGGGAAAGCCTCCGGATACCTCACTCACCGAACGAAACGCAGAAGCATAAGATGCCTCTAATTCACGCCGGTATTCTGCTAGACCGTGGTACCAACCCCTGGGAGACAGCCCATTCCAGTAGCAGGAAAAGTCGTCGCTCGGAAAATTGCTTTTAAAAATTGGCTTGGCTTTTAGAGAAAGAGATGACGTTCATATTCGTGTAAAATAATTTCCTAGTCCTGCTCAAAAAGATAGTAGGCAAAAAGATGAATGACCGAGGCAACTGAAAATGTAAAAGGAAGTTAATATCGATATAGCCCCAATCGGCACTCCCTTTTGTCATTCAAATCGCTTATCGGATTTGAGGGGAAAGAAAAAAAAAGATCGGTATTATTTAATATTTCGGCGGGAATCCGTGACGACAATCCCGGCTTCACAATAAAGGAAATCCGCGGGATCTCGCTTTACCACCGCTTATTTATTCGTGAACGGACTTCAGATATTGCCACGTCGTCTTTGTTGGGAGCGTCGGCGATTTCTGAAATAATTTGACAATTTGTAGAAATCTATATGTTGACATGTACCTTTTTCTAGAAAGCTCCAGCACAATCTCGCATTAATATTTGAAGAATTTGAGTTATAGATATATAGACGCCTTCGGTTGTCATAGCGACGACTGTCCACGTGGCGGTTGACAACCTTAACCTTAACCAATATTTTAATGATATTTGTAATACTTAATATGGGACGACTATCCCTCTCTAATATGTCTACCAAAATCAGTTTATTGTTTCTACCCATCCACATTTCACCATATCGCTTAAATGTTTTGGGTTTCTTTTTTTTTTTTGGTTGCAAGGGCAAACATGCGAGCGGCTCAACCGATGGTAAGTGATCACCGTCGCCCGCGTACATCTACCACTCTGAAGGAGTTGCAGGTGCGTTGCCGACAGTCGAGACAGATATTTGTGGACAGGGACGAGCGGGGAAGCCTCCTGTTAACTCACTAAGTGAATGAAACGCAGAAGCAGCAGAAACGCAGAGCCTTTAAAAATATGTTTACTTCACACCGGTATCCTGTGAGGCTTGTCGTACTAATGAAAAAATAATCAATGCTTGACTGAACTATATGGAATAACAGTACCACACCAGCTCACAAAACCCCTTCTCTGCCTGGGTCATCCACCGTCTTGACTATTAATGAGTAATGCCAACCGACGTTGTCCAACGTTTGAAGGGTATAGAGAGCCGTCCGTCTCTATCACGTACGTACTACAAGGATATGAAGTGGAAAAACTTTTTATACCATAATCTAAAAGGAAAATAAAAGAACTGAATCATTCTAAATAAATTAATAGATAAGAATAAGAATTCGCTAATAGAAGGCAAGTAGGTATATTCGAAAAGACATTACTTTTAATGGAATATCGACTTAAAAGTCTACTGTCGCAAATATTACAAACATATTGTGTGGATTATAGGAAAACTAGTTGTATCTCCATGACGTAAGGTGCAAAATAGCTTAGCGTCTACTTGAAATAGCCGCCACGTATAATAATATTGTTGTTGAACGACACGGAAGTTCCGGTGGAGCGATGCAAATTAATTAATTATGTCATTGTTTTATTTTGTACTATTCAAGTAATTTTTTTTTACGTGTTAGAGCCAAGCGGCGGCTTTTGCTGCTGCTCGAAAGGGCCGGCTCCACCGGGCTTGGTACCATACCCTCGCAGAATACCGGCGTGACGTATAAGCTATCTTATGCTGCTGCATTTCGTTCGGTGAATATGATAACCGCAAGCCCCCTCCCCGACTCCTTCCTCATCCTCCCTCCCATCTCCCAAATACCCTTAAAGGCCGGCTACGCACCTGCAGCACCTCCGGTGTTACAGATGTACGTGAGCGATGGTAATCACTTACCATTCAGGTGAACCGCTTGCTCGTTTGCCGCCTTTCCCATAAAAGAACACAAAGCATATTCGAGCATGTTCTTGATGTTATAAGTTAACCAAAGTGTAATAAGAGCACGCTACTCTCTTGTCTCTTTTCATAGAGTAACTCAAAGACCAGAGCATCACTAGGTGGTAGTAACCTTCTCTGCTTGAGAGTCGTCTGGGTAGGTTACCCCTTCAACACATTTTTTCCTCCAATCGGCAGCGCAACTGCTGTCTTATTTTATTTATTTATTTAATAATTTATGTATATATATTCAAGTATAACCAAAAAAGAAATATGACAGGAAGAAATGGTCTGTACAAGGGTACTGCTTATTTCTTAAGAAATTTCTTCCAGACCTGCGACAGGAGAATAGCTAGTCAATGGTAGATTGCAACGGTAGATTGGTAGAATGGTGTTTTGTTTTCGGTTCGAAAGCTAACAAAACACCCAGTATAATTACACGCTCAAATCGAATCTGTCACCTTCTTCGATTTAAATTTTTCTGTCCACGGGATGCAGTACCCACTTACTTAACATCAGGTGAACTGTCAGCTGATCTGTCACTCTCCAATCCGATAATATTAAAAAGATAAATCAGAGATCGATACGTATTGGTAAAATATCCAATCGTAGAACAGACACATTTAACAGAGATGCAACCACGCGATGCGTTCATTAGGTGTTTCCGATCTATTAACCCACTAACTGAGCGAACAGTGTCGTTGTCAATGAACGAAGTAGTTAACGCGATTGGGAGATTCTAATTAGTACCGAGTTCGTGGGCGTGGGCGTTTCTGTCACAAACAACAAAATGTAACGGGCATTTATAAGCCGGCTCGACCAGGTGCGTTTAATTTGTAAAGCAGAGGCACCATGTGCTTCTGCGTTTCGTTCGGTGAGTGATGCAACCGAATGCCTACTTCATATCCTCATAACCAGGATGGGTTACCAAATATAACGCACCTGCAGCGCCTCCGTTGTTGCAGATGTACCTGGAGCGACGGTGATCACTCACCATCGGGTGAGCCGCATGCTCGTTTGCCCTCTTCTTCTATAAAAAAAAATAACATTCTGTCTCCCAAAGAGGTGAGAAATAGCGGAAGCACGTTTGGCTGCAAAGACTAACTCCTGCCAAATACGTAATCTCTACCCACCTGAACTGCATAAACACCGACCCTCTAGAAAGTCTGCAGTCTTTGATCATATCCCTGATCGCTCCAACCATCAGATCACAAATACTCACAAAAGAACACCGATTCCTGCCACGGATTATTCGCGAGGCTATTGAAATCAAAAACATACTAATTTAAATAGAGAAGATTGCTGGGTGCTACCACCGGCTTGGGATCCTGTAAAAAAAAAGTAAAGTAAAGTAACAGTCTGCAAGTGCCCACTGCTGGGCAAAGGCCTCCTTCTCAAATACTAGTATCAGAGAGGGTTTAGGAGCCGGGGAGGGTCCGCCACGCTGCTCCAGTGCGGGTTGGCGGGCTTCATATATCCTCGAAATAATGTTTTAGTTATTTCTCAGACATGCAGGTTTCCTCACGATGTTTTCCTTCACCGCTGAGCACGTGGTAAATACAGCACTTAAAATTGTTATTAACAAATTTAGCGATGCCGGCACCGGGGATCGAACACGGGTCGCTCGCGCTCTATGACACTAAAGTGAGCGCCCTTACCACTAGGCTTACACGGCTTCTTGGGATCCTTTAATAAACAAAATTAAATCTAAAACCAAGCATCATACTGGTGAGCACATTCTGAGTAGATCGGATCAAAAGTGAATAAATAAAGGCTGAAGGTAGCCCGAGTTGACTATGACATCAGGACGTCCAACACCTCGGTCCCCCCGTGACCATAGCTGCTGTAAAGGAATCGAAACGACGGGAATATAAAAACAAATTTAAACGCATATAACCTTTTTTTATATAATTTATTATCACAGATTACGCTTCAAATTAGAAACACTCCGTCATTGCTTAAGTCCAAGATTTTCTCGCCTCAGAGCTGTACTGTGCCGATTCGAACTATTACTCACTGTGCACTGACTCATTACTTATCACCCTTTTAGAGCGTGGAAGTGAGAAGCACTTAGCGTCTGCGGAGATTGTTAGTTAAAGGTGAAATAACGTTTCATCTCCATACTCTACTAACGTTTACTTTATACGCAACGTAAACTCGTGCCCCCATTTACTGTTTTATATTTTTTTTAAAAGGGAAATAGGGCAAGCGGCTCATCATTCGTCATCATTTCAGCCTACTACAAGTCCACTGCTGAACATAGGCCTCCCCTAAAGATTGTCATAAAGCTAGGTCCTGAGCCAACGGCATCCATCGACTTCCCGCAACATTGCACAATCGTCACTCCGTCTTGCAAGCGGCTCACCTGATGTTAAGCGATTATCGTCGCCCCGCGTACTGCAACAGCAGACGAGCAGCAGGAGCATTGCCGGCCTTTAAGGATATTCGGGAGAAGGGAGCGCAAGGATGAGTAGACGGAATGGGCTTTCGGTTACCGCACAAGATGCCCGGGCGGCTTGTGCAAAAACCACTGTTTGGGTAAAACGTCCAATATACAGTTTCTACTCAATTTTCGCTCAAACTTTTGATTTTTTAACTATCTTTCTTTAGGTTAGGGAAACTGCCTCCGAATCAGGGAAACGTGAGTTTGGTTATCCTTTGTGGAGGGCACGTGCCAATGGGTTTTACTAAACTTATGTACAATTTGTATCGTTGGCAGGCACACTAACAGGCTCGCCACCTGTCACGTTGTACCGTTTGTATAGTGAGTTGAATGGACTAAACCTAAAATATTTAAAATCTGCAACTGCTCCCAGTATTGGGTATGTATATAGTACAAAAATATACAGTTATTTTTAATCTAATACTCATTAACAAAACACTGGCGCAGTATATATATTATATAGTTAAAGAACCACCAATAAAAAGGAAATAATCAAAACCCGTATAAGCCTCTGGCCTTCAATTCGTAAAAGCCTACAAAAACATTGCCATCAAAGGCGGGTCAACCAGCCAAGGCCAAAGCCAAATGTTGCTTAACTTAAGTCATTATTTATATTGTTTGTCGAACTAGGTCGCAGTAAAAATCTATTACAAATAAGGGCATAATAACTTGGCATACATCCTTATATATATGTGTGTGTATATGTACTGCATACGGCGGACTTCACATGTTCTCGAAATAATATTTCTCAGACATGCAGGTTTCCTCACGATGTTTTCCTTCATCGCCGAGCACGTGGCAAATCCAGCATTTAAAAACGCTATAAACAATTCTAATGGTGCCAGCATCGAGAATGGAACCGGCAGGTCAATCGCGCACAATGCGAAACTAAAGCGTGCGCTAAGAACCCTGGGCTACAGCTTGTTGTAAATGGAGATGGGAGACTATCCATTTTTATTGCATTATAGTTCAGAAAATGTAACTCGAGTTATGTGACATCTAGGGCTGCCAACCGTATTTATAATATGGAGTGTCGCACTGTATTTCGGTGCGTACTGTACTTATTATATTGCAGAAGAAATAAAAGGTACACAAAAAAACTATAGTTCTCGGGTATGGATTAATCTTTATCTTTTTGCAAATCCCTCACTTGTAAATTCATAACTTAGTAACAATTATGGTCTCTTGTTTTACTATTTCCTTAAAATACTACGTTTTTTTATAGTTTCTTCTGTAAAATAATATAATCAGTCGAAAAAATGTTGGCATCCTTAGTGACAGACATCTCTCATTGAAATCGCGCCTATTCGGTTCCATATTTCGTGACGTTAAAAAGTACCCCAGTCGAGGTTCCACAATATTTAAGAGAAAAATACTTGGCTTTTTAAATTCAAAATCTATATTTGTATTTCATTATTATTGTTTAAACGTAATAATGCCAAGCTGCATTGGACCGTGTTACGCAAGATTGGATAGTTTCGCTTTTTTTTTTTAATTACATTCGTTTTTAATATTAATCAATTACAAATGAACCAAACATCTATTGTATATTTATAGACATTTTTAAATGATATTTGTAATTTTTACTTGCGTTTGTTGTCACTCTGCGAAACTTCATCATATTGACGATTTGATTTCTTCATCATCTTGATAGGTGTTGGAGCCAAGCGGCGGCTTTTGCTGCTGCTCGAATGGGCCGGCTCGACCGGGTTGGTACCACGGCCTCGCAGAATACCGGCGTGAAGTAGAAGCATCTTGTGCTTCTGCGTTTCGTTCGATGAGTGAGGTAACCGGAGGCCCACTCCCTCTCCCCATCACCCTCCTCTCTCCCATCTCCCAAAATCTTAAAGGCTTACAACCCACCTGCAGCACCTCCTGCAGCAACTCACCTGATGTACGTGTGCGACGGTAATTGCTTACCATCAGGTGAACCGATTGCCGTCTTTCACAAAAAAAAACAAAAACAATATTATTATCTCTTGCACTACTTTCAGAGCATACATTTTATTTCTTTATATCAGTAACCGACCGTTTTCGCCTCAAGGCATCTTCAGGGTATTCAATTATAATGTGATATTCAACTGAGAGTGGATTCCTTATGACATATAGGTTTTTAAGTCGTCCCCATTCACAGCTAATGAAAATGTGTCCAAAAGAGAGCTCAGGTTTGTGTTTGAAATGATTATGAAACGCCACGGAGGCATATTGTATTCAAAAGAGTTTTTAATAGCAACTTTTAATACGCTTACTCGAGTTTTTTTTTGTTCAATAGTTATGCATGCGTTGTGCAAAATGCTTTAAAGGTTTAACCGTAACGTAACGTGGTAAGCCAAAGCCAAAGGATATTCATTTCAATTTAGTCTTTATAAAAGCTTCTTTGAACGTGTAAACTGCATCGTTTCGCATACATAGTAGGTACCTTCTTTTCGTTACTATCTATAGCCCGGTCGAGCTAACTCGACACCTGGTGCTGATGACGTCACGTTCATGCGCTAGTACTGTTTGAACAGCTGCTCGGGTGTGTGTGGAGCAGGACCGTCCGTCATTCCAGTGAGATGCCAAGTTAACTCGATTTGAGTAGTGAAGTCATGGCGTCCGAATAACTTAGCGGTAATTTGTCATCGATCGGTGAACATAAAGGAAATACATAAAGGTCCAAAACAGTGACATACAATCTCTAATTAGTGAACCGTGATAAACCACCCCAATTCTTAGTTGTTCTTTTCAACCCTACTAAGGCCTATTCATCCCTGTTCTAATTTCAAATCTTATGGTTTGCACCCGCTATCACATTTATTTTGTCATTTGACAAATCAACGTGTCAATCTTTAACGTGGTAGAGCCTTTTGCTGCTGCTCGAATGGGCCGGCTCGACCGGGTTGGTACCGCGGCCTCGCAGAATACCGGCGTGAAGTAGAGGCATCTTGTGCTTCTGCGTTTCGTTCGGCGAGTGAGGTAACCGGAGGCCCGGACCCCCCTTCCCGTCCCCCTCCTCTTCCTCCCTCCCATCTCCCTAAAACCGTTAAAGGTCGGCAACGCACCTGCAGCACCTCCGGTGTCGGGGATGTACGCGGGCGACGGTAATCACTTACCATCAGGTGAACCGTTTGATCGTTGCCGCCTATCTCATAAAAAATCAATCAATCAGCGATCGTCGTTTATGAACATTCTACACTAGCCTACAACTTACCCCTAAATATAACTGATCCTTATCTATATCACTTTCTGACCCGTCTTCCCATTTCATGATAACAAATTTCCTATTCAGAAAATCCAGAACCTTCGACTCGCAAGGGCACGGTGATTGTCTAATAAAAAGCTAGTTGGTATGGTCCAGTGGTGGCCAACCCCGCGCTCGGGGGCGTGAGTGCTCACACGGTTGATCTGTAATCTCAGCGCCCGCTGCAAGATTTCAAAAATACAGACAGCCCGATTGCTCATTTTCAGAATCGCCTCCTCTAAAGTAGCTGGCAAAAGCCTCCTTCACAAATACGAGTGTCAGAGAGGGTTTAGGAGCCGAGAAGGGCCCGCCACGCTGCTCCAGTACGGGTTGGCGGGCTTCACATATCCTCGAAATAATATTTATATTATTTCTCAGACATGCAGGTTTCCTCACGATGTTTTCCTTCACCGCTGAGCACGTGGTAAATACAGCACTTAAAATTGCTATTAACAATTTTAGTGGAACCAGGTCAGTCGCGCTCTATGAAACTAAAGTGAGCGCCCTGATCACTAGGCTACCACGGCCTCTAACAAGCTGCTCATCTGCTCCGTTTCTTGGGCGACCATTCACCACGATATTATACTAATCATTTTAGTATATTATTGTTACGTGTTCATTTTTATTCTCTCTCCTACCCCACCTAAAAAAAAAAAGACTCGCTGCCAAAATCTTTACAGCCCACCGCGCTGTGAATTTTTTTTCATTTCGCACTTTCAGTGAAAAAGGTTTGCCACCGCTGGTGCAGTCAATGCTATGGTCAAATCGAAGCGCGGCCACGTTTTCTTGCAATCTTCCATTCTTGGTAGCATCATCGAATCGGTTCTTACTCTACAAGTCGATAAAGTAAATAAGTTTTGTAATAAGGCAATTTACACGCGAGCGTGGAGCAATCAGTGTGAATTGATTCATTTAACATCTCCGCAACTACTATATTGTATGCTTGAAACTTATGGACACGACCATTTAATGTATATATTAGAAAGAACGAAAGAAAGAAAGAAAAACCATTTATTCACGACACTAGTACGACATTGCTTATTATAGAAAAAGTAAAAGAAATCAATGCAAAACATAACAAAAAAAAAATGCTATAAAATTTGAATGCTGTCTTTGCCACGATTTATCTGTGCTGCAACGTTAAAAACATTTTTTTTAATGGGAATGGGGACAAATTGGCAAGCTGCTCACCTGATGGTCAGTGCTTATCGAGTACGTACATCTGCAACATCAGAGGAACTGCCGGCCTGTAAGGACATTTGGGGAAGAGTGAGTAAATGGAGAAGGAGAGGAGAAGCGGGGAGTGGGTTAGTTACCCCACTCACAGAACGAAACGTAGGAGCACCATGATGCCTCTAATTCACGCCGGTATTCTGCGAGGCCGCCTTTTGACTCTACCATTTCAATTTATATATATGTATATATTATATTCCTTGTTTTTCGATCCCTTATATGAAAGGTGGTTGTCAATGAGAATTCCGTAACTCATGATCTTAGTGATATTGGGTCAGGCTCGACCGGTCTCGTTAATATATTTTATTATCTTAATCACATATTTTCACTTTATACTCTAGTCTAGACCTATGACCACCCCAGTAAAGAACGTAATCTCATAATACCTGAGACGGTTTCACAGCCGGGAATGGTCTCCGTATGTCTACG
Source organism: Bhutanitis thaidina (assembly GCA_029286595.1). Lineage (NCBI taxonomy): Eukaryota > Metazoa > Arthropoda > Insecta > Lepidoptera > Papilionidae > Bhutanitis > Bhutanitis thaidina. The sequence goes on along the minus strand of JAGSMS010000020.1, from coordinate 1,331,490 downwards.
ACATGCAGGTTTCCTCGCGTCGAACACGTGGTATATTCAGCATTTAAAATTGCTATTAACTATTTTAGTGGTGCCGGCACTGGGGATCGAACCCTGAGCACCAGGCAAGCACGGCTCTCACACCACCCCAGTACACGGATATAATATCACGGGAGCTTATTCTTCCATTATAAACGTAAATTAAACGTTAAGAGGAATAATAACATAAAATTTCTGTGTAATGAATAATTTTTTTGTATAAATTATTGTGAGAGAAGTATTCCGTTTACGTTCAAAGCAAACAACAGAAACGATCGGTGCTCCTTAAGTTATTATAAACAAGTAACTTTTGTATAAAATAAATATATGCTAATTCTTTTTGTAGATTATATTTTGCAAATGAAAAATGAAGCCATTTTGTGAATTTTTGTACACGCGCAAGCTTTAAGCTTGTATACAGATTTGTACATCCTAAAGTATACATTTATTACACTTACTACATCACCCAAAATGTTTACAAAGACCCTTTCAGTATTACAGAGTTTAGTTAAAATTTAATTAAAAGTTTAAATTGTTTGTTCATCATATATATAACAGATGTATATAAGCACACGCCTATCGCTATTGGCGGGTAGGCAGGAATTATGAATTGTTTTTTTATGGGGAAGGCGGCCAACGTGCAAGCGTTAACGTCGTCCACGTACACCCGCAACACCAGAGATGCTGCAGGTGCGTTGCCAGCCTTCAAGGGTATTTGGGAGCTGGGAGGGAGGATGGTAAGGGGATATGGGCCTCCGTTTACCTCACTCACCGAAGGAAACGCAGAAGCACAAGATCCCTCTGCTTCACGCCGGTATTCTGCGAGGTCGTGGTACCATTCCGGTCGAGCCGGCCCATTCGAGCAGCAGCATAAGCCGCCGCTTGGCTGCACCACGTTTAAAATAACGTTTTAAAATTTAACGCGATCCTGTTCAGAGTGGCCGTACGCTGGAAACATTTCGCTTCTCCGGGAGATAGAACATGACGGGTGACGAACCTGGGCTGCTTCCTGAGATTGTTCACACTCCCGTCCCAAGCCGGGATCTCGGATTTGCATTTCATGGTGCTTTCTGGTGTATTCACTAAGCCTTGCCACAAAGAGCTCCGACACCTAACGTCGGCCTCAAATACATTTTAAAGAATAACTTTCCTAACATTAGTTAATATTTAAGGCTATTCCACTTTAAGTCAATCAAACTTATCCCTCCAGAACTCGCGGGGGTCAATAAAAGCGTAACCTTTTCGAAACATTTCGAATCATTGATTCATTCAATCAGCTCAATGTTATCGTTATGTTTAAAAGCGGTACTGTATTACGTATTTGTGTTTTTATATCTCATTTATAGTTAATATATAAATCAAATATGTACCAGAGTGCGTAAATTTTTAGGCATGGGAGTGCTTGCTTTCCTTACGACGTATCGGTGTTCTGGCGCTCGAGCGATGTAATGTGTTGATGTGATCAAAAATAGTCAGCACAAAAAAAAATCGGAAGATATCTGATGTAGAGCAACCTGCACTAGAGCAGCTATTTCGATTTGACACGATTCAGGGTAACCAAGCAGGCTCTTCCGTAACCCATCGTTTCGTCTTTCCGAGTGAAAACATAGTCGCCGCTCGTCACTTCGTTTAAATTAGATGCTTACACTCGAGTCTTCCGCTTTCAGATCTCACGCTTAACTAAGAAAGATCTAATAAAGCTCACATTTTTTTTTATTTTGGTTACAGATCCTGGCCGTAAACATGGACAAAAAGCAATTGACGCTATTGATGTTTAATTTCCTTCTAACCGCGACAACGGCGGATTTCACCGCGAACTGTCCTCAGGAATGCAAGTGCGTGTGGGCTAGCGGCAACAAGCAGGCAGACTGCTCCGAATCGAGCTTTCACGACATCCCGAAAACTTTAAGCGCCGAAATACAAATACTCGACCTGACCGGCAACGAATTGTACGAAGTAACGAGGCACGCGTTTGAAGACGTCCGACTGATAAATTTAAAGAAACTTATTCTGAGAGAATGCAAGCTTATAACGATACACAAAACGGACTGAGCGGCCTCGCCATTATGATTGAATTGGATCTGTCGAAAAACGACCTCAAAACGCTCCACGCCGACACGTTTCGAGAGACTTCGAAAATCAGATGGATATTACTAAACGACAATCAAATCGAGAAGCTAGACGACGGGTTATTCAATAATCTGCCATTTTTGCAGAAAGTGGACTTGAGTAATAATCGAATAGTTCAATTGGGATTGAAAACATTCATGAATGTGCCGAAGCTAAACATTCTGAGGTTGGACGGTAACAGATTGGAGCATCTGAAGATAGATACGCTGAGCGCCCTTACTTCGCTATCGAACTTGGACGTTCACGATAATCCCTGGCGATGCGATTGTTATCTCCAACCATTCCGTAATTGGGTCATCAGTAAAAATCTCTACACTTCACCTATAGCTTGCAGCGAACCGGCCAAGGTTCACGGTAAGCTGTGGAAGGAGCTGGACTCAAGCGACTTCGCTTGCCGGCCGAGCATCGTCTACCCCACCGCGAAAACTACTCTCAGATCTTCGTATACAAACGTAACGCTCTCCTGCCAGGTTAATGGCAGCCCCCTGCCAGATGTAAATTGGGTGCTGAATGCCCAAATCATTGACGGCACGTATAGATATCAAGGTGAAGTTAAATATTACATTACTCAGAGCAATTCGGAGAACAGCAAATGGGTGAACTTGACAATCATCGACGCTGGGACGACGGACAACGGTGAATATTTATGTGTAGCGAAAAACAATGGAGGGGTGGAGGAGCAAAGCCTAACTTTAGCTATTGCACCTACCACGCCAGGAATTGTCGTGCCGCCCGGGATGGACAATAATATGTTACCAGTTTTAATTGGCGTCTCATGCACAGCGGCCATTTTATTAATTCTCTTGGTCATTCTTTGCTACTACTGTTGTCGCAGGAGAAGTTCGGAAAAGAAGAAAGTCGACACATCCAATGGTGAAGCTTTGATAGAAGGTTCGGTGATACCAGAAATGGAGAAGAGTTTGATAACGGCCGTTAACCCTGTAACAAAGCCACCGAGGAGGTACGATATACCGCCGTCGATCACAAGTGGAGCCACGGAGATGTCGGAACTGAACAAGACGCTTTTGGACAATGATTCCGTTTTTGGTAAGAATACATTTTATTGAAATATCAGGTGTTTAGGAATACTGAATATTTTACTGGCGAACTTAGATCTGTTGTATATTAACTATTCTAAATGTTCCTCGTGAAATCATTGTATAAACCGCAATGACATCAGACAAACCCTACTCGTATGTTTTGAAAATAAATATTTTGAAAAAGTAAAGGCTTTAGATGTAAAAGAAATTTTCATTATTTCCATTAGCCGCTTCATCTTCACCGCTGGTGATAGATCCTTCTGTAAAAAGCAGCAGCAAAACTGGCATGTATTTTTGTGGGTTTTGTCCATACGGAGCATTTGGTGAACAGATTCTTGTAATCAGTACCAGCATTCTTGCATTAGTGATAACGCTCCCTATCCCTCAGCTGTAGAATTTGGGTTCTGCCAATTTGCATGAGTCTTCTGCAACTATTCGGTTACCAGAGCCTTCAGTTAGCCGTACGACGTAATTAAGATAAATGTTTGATATATTATAAACCAATAATTAACACTGGTAGGTTATTTTTTTATAATATTATGCTTTAAAGAATTCGTTTTTAATATTATACCTTTTTTACAGCACACAATGATGAGGAAAAACGTTATCTGGGCTTCGATCAAATGACAAAACGTTCACAAGATGCTCTTAACGTAGAATATGGACGCACTGACGGACGTGCCTACCCACCAGATCTCCTCTCGTTTCCAGCGAGGGCAGCGCAGATATCCCCTGCAGCGAGCAACGCTTCAACTGTACCCGATACAAGTCGTTTGCAAATAAATCCCGTCAGTCCGATACATTCACCAATATACGGCGGGCCCACCAATCAGAATCTATTCAGAACTCTGCCATACTCCCGCTCTCAGTCTCCATTTACCGCACCAATAACTCCACCAAATATTCCACCAAGGCAAGGGTACGTGACCATACCGAGAAGACCTAGAGTACCTAGCTGGTCGAGTACGGCCAGCACTCAAATTCTTCCGAGCACTGAAGCACAGGAGCCTTTATATGATAATCTAGGATTAAGAACAACAGCCGACGGCAGTTCAGTGCTTTCTTTAAATAAAACAGGACTAGAACAACAGTTTTCTCCAATGAGAAACAGACCTTTGCCTGCGACACCAACAGTATATCCAAATATTCATCAGTTGTACGCCCCTATCGAGGAGCAAGAATCGGCACCTTCGCCCGTGCCACCCGCGTTCATGCCCAATAGAAACAGCATCAGTTCACAACTATCCACGCAGCTGTCAACGCCTGGACCTCAAGAGCCCGTGAATCAACGAATGAGTTGGACAGCGAAGAGTACCTCCACACCGCAGCCCGAGCCCAGGAAGACTTTGTTTAGCAATTCAGATAACAGAAACTCGGACGCCCAATCGCATGCGTCTGAAAGCGGCACTCTGAGTCGCAAGGGTAAACCTGAAACTGGTTCACTGAGGAAAAACGTTAGAACGGACAACAAGGAAGAACCAAATTCTCCGTCTAAAGACGACACGAAGACGAATGAAAGCAACGTATCGTTGAACCAATCGGGGACTTTGGGGAGAAGTGGAAAAATTCCCCCGAGACCTCCACCCAAGCCCAAGAAAAAACCAACCACAGAAGTGAATCCTAACGAACCCTTATTCGAAGACGAAGGGGAGGACGGAACGGAAGTGTAGTAGTTGAAGTGGATCATGTGAAATAAAAACTACCAAGTGCCAATGAGCTTTTAGTGATAACGTCACAGTTCAGTGATATCAATGACCAGATAAATGTGCAATCGGATGATTTGTTTTGCGGTGCTCGTGTACATAAATCTCGTGCTAGATTTTTTACTATTGCGTACAAGGATATTATGGACCATTTGCAAGTTTTAATGTAAGATTAACTTAGTTTGTAACACGCCATGTGAATGAAAATTTAAACGTATGTCTTGTACACCTTATGTTACATAAGTATTTATTGTTCTGTTGTTTTTTTTTTAAAGCCGCGCGACGGCGTATGTTTATAACTTGCCAGTTGCATCGGGACATCTGCGTCATTTTCAAGACTGACTATTCTAAATTGTTTTTCATTCATGACATTCCTCTTAACAGATTTAGCGGTTTCCGGCATAATTACTTTACCATATCATTCCCATAGATATGCTAGATTGTTTTCAACATTCGATTGTGATTTGGAAAGACTGAAACGTGATTGTAAATCGCTTTCGCACTATTGACGACGTCAATAGTCCATACAAAGTGTATTGGATTCGTTCTTCTGAAAGCTCGAAATTAAATCATACGTGTCGCAAAGAAATTTGATCTCATACAATATCATTCAATGTTAATGAAGAAACAGATTTATAAGCTGCTCACCTGATGGTAAGTGATTACCATTGCCCACGTAAATCTGCAACAACCAGAGAAGCTGCAGATGTGTGGCCGGCCTTTAGGAATATTTGGGGAGAGGGGGAGGAACGGGGAAACCTCCGGTTAACTCACTCATCGAACGAAACGCATAAGCACCAGATGTCTCTTGTTCACGCCGGTACTCAGTGAGGCCGTGGTGTTATCCCGATCGAGTCGGCACGAGCAGCAGCAAAAGCCATGTAGAATTACCTCGTACCAACATTTATCTGTAAAATTTAAAAGTCAGCGACATGTATGATTGTTACTTAATTGTCTATTACTAAAATGTTTAACTTCCTTTCTTCTAAGTTAATATTATTTTAGTTAGCATTCCCGACTGCATGAATTTGAGTAGAAATTTTTCTCGTAAAGTAATTATTTAGATGATTCTGTATGGTGTCCAGCTATGCACTGTACCTTGACGCCCGATTGTATCTGATTTCGATAGTGAATATAGTTCCTAAAATGACAATTGTGTTACGATACTGTAAATAAAGTCGATCTGTTAACAGTATGATGGTTTGATGTAATGTAACGTCAACGTTCAGTTTACGTTTCATTAGATTTGTATACTTTTTTTTAAAAATAGTTTTATCGTATTTCGTAATTGAGAAATCCATAATTGATTCTATATCTATATTTAACTTACGTAGAATGAAATAACGAACCAATATGAAATAAATATTAATGAAAATCTTAACACATATACTTATTAGAGCAAGTTTTATAAAGAGTTTCAAAGATTTGCTAATTGTACTGGTGCTAATCTTTTAAATGTATTATCGTTTTAACTTATTTATTTTAAAAGCACCCGATATTTATATCAAATGCACAAATCACTACGTATTTTTATTAGAAGCATCGAAGAAGTCATAATTTTAACTTTATCAACGTTTAGATTTATGAAGCGTGTTGGTTTTTAAATTCGTCGATGAAGTTTATCTAAACATGTATGTCTTTGTAATGTTTCTTTTATATTTTACATACGGAAAACGAATAGAAATCATTATTATATTTGCTTGCAGGTCAAACTGGTTTCGCTTGCACCGTCATTTTTAATTCCTCGTTTACGTTGTCGCGGAATGTACAATGTACGGTATTTTTACAATTTTACTGTAGACATCCAGTTTCTTTTTTTTTTATATCGTTTTAAGCGCTATGTGTACATACAAACATATTATTAAAAACTGATTAAAGATATATTTCAGTAAAAGGTGATTTTTATTTATATCTAGCTAAAACAGAGCTTGAATTGACACATCCAAAAATTTATTTACCGGTATTCTATGAGGTCGTTGTATTACCCCGGACGAGCCGGCCCATTGGACCAGCAGCAAAAGCTGTCTACCAAGTAAACGTTAGGTTAGGTTACGGTGAGAAGGGGGCATAGTAGTAGAAAATAAAAAATATTTTCCTCTGTCGGCTACAACACCCACGAGACGAGACGGTATGGTAAATTTTTCTTATACCACCACACTGCAATTTATGACACCCATGGTCAGACATTTATTTATTTATATGTATATTTTATCAGACTGATTTTGGACTCCTCTACCTTGAAGACGTCTGGGTACCTTACTGATTCATAGTTTCTGTTTCGTCTCATACTATCGTGAATAGGCTTAATCAGTATCTATTGAACTTCGTTATACACATATTTGTTTTATAATGTTTTATTCACATTAGTCTGAATACGGAGCACTTGATGGTAAGTAATCACTGCGCAGCGGCGCTTGTGACCCACAACGAGGAGACATGATGTAGGCACGTCGTGGACAGCTGACAACCAAGACTGATATAGTATGCTTCACCAGCAATTGGGTATCCGGTTCTATCGTACACGAAGCGCAAACACGGTAACGGAACGAGCCCCGGACCAAACAAACACGGTAGTATAATTCTAACCTAGAGACACTCCCGTGTTTGTTCAGATCGACGCTGCTCCATTGAATAGACCAGCGGCACCTGGACACGGCGCTCCACGCTAACGAGCGGACGGCCATCTGTTGAAGGAAAACTGACATATCGAAGTCGAATCCCTGATTGTGGTTAGGGAATATGCCTCCGTTTTAGGAGATTCGATTTCGATCCTGTGTAGATGGCTCAGGCGACACCACCTGTCACGTTGTCACAAAAAAACTCTGGTGAAAAATGGGTTGAAATGCCTAAAACGTCTAGACCTCTATGTCAGTATCCTCAATGCTGAAGGGGTCCATTATTAAGCTCATGAGTGGTTTAAGTAAGCATATTAGCACGTTATTTCAAGGCCTGTTCTTGTCGTTTATCTTAAATTCCAATACATTTAGTAACTCATTATGATAATGGTCACTAGGTCGAATACCATACTTGAATTAAATTGGTTAATATAATCAATTGTACTGCTACTTTTTTTTCTACTTTTTTTTTGTTTTGAAAGACGAAGGAAGTAAACCTGCATGACTAAGAAATAATAAAAATATTTTCCTCTGTCAGCTACAACACCCACGAGACGAGACGGTATGGTAAATTTTTCTTATACCACCACACTGCAATTTATGACACCCATGGTCAGACATTTATTTATTTATATGTATATTTTATCAGACTGATTTTGGACTCCTCTGCCTTGAAGACGTCTGGGAACCTTACTGATTCATAGTTTCTCTTTCGTCTCATACTATCGTGAATAGGCTTAATCAGTATCTATTGAACTTCGTTATACACATATTTGTTTTATAATGTTTTATTCATCTTAGTCTGAATACGGAGCACCTGATGGTAAGTAATCACTGCGCAGCGGCGCTTGTGACCCACAACGAGGAGACATGATGTAGGCACGTCGTGGACAGCTGACAACCAAGACTGATATAGTATGCTTCACCAGCAATTGGGTATCCGGTTCTATCGTACACGAAGCGCAAACACGGTAACGGAACGAGCCCCGGACCAAACAAACACGGTAGTATAATTCTAACCTAGGGAGACACTCCCGTGTTTGTTCAGATCGACGCTGCTCCATTGAATAGACCAGCGGCACCTGGACACGGCGCTCCACGCTAACGAGCGGACGGCCATCTGTTGAAGGAAAACTGACATATCGAAGTCGAATCCCTGATTGTGGTTAGGGAATATGCCTCCGTTTTAGGAGATTCGATTTCGATCCTGTGTAGATGGCTCAGGCGACACCACCTGCCACGTTGTCACAAAAAAACTCTGGTGAAAAATGGGTTGAAAAGCCGAAAACGTCTAGACCTCTATGTCAGTATCCTCAATGCTGAAGGGGTCCATTATTAAGCTCATGAGTGGTTTAAGTAAGCATATTAGCACGTTATTTCAAGGCCTGTTCTTGTCGTTTATCTTAAATTCCAATACATTTAGTAACTCATTATGATAATGGTCACTAGGTCGAATACCATACTTGAATTAAATTGGTTAATATAATCAATTGTACTGCTACTTTTTTTTCTACTTTTTTTTTGTTTTGAAAGACGATGGAAGTAAACCTGCATGACTAAGAAATAATAAAAATATTTCGATTATCGCAGCAGATTATCACGCTGCTTCCTTACGGAAACCTACACAACAAGCATAATTTAAACTGCGTACAAGTGTTTTTGAAACCAAATTAAACATGCACAATTTAAATGATCTTCAAACACTCTGTGCATAGGGTAAATTGCATTATAAAAGCAATGCCTCCGCGTACTGCATCCTGCAGGTGCTGAACTTAGTATGATTTATTAAAAGCTACGCTAGTTGGCAGCCCGCCAAATTAATTACATTTACTTCCTGTAATGCAGCGAGATTTAATTTTAGATTTTTCATGGTCCGATAATAATAATTATGAATAATTTTCGCTATGATATAATTATTTTTAGCAAATGCATGTTTTACTTGAAGAAATTAGTGCTTTTTTGGTATCAATATTGATACTTCAGGCATTCCGCCCTACATAAAACCTACCTACTAACTCTTTAGCTATAAAACTTTTTGAACTTTCGTTTCATATTTTTCTGCATAGCTTGGTGTGGGGATTACTTTTGTTTTTATTTATTATAGAAATTTATCCAAAATGCGGCCAGAAGAGATTGAGAACATATTGAAGCGGTTAGAAAATGGTGAAATTTCGGAAGACGATTCCACCGACAATGAAGATGACATAGACTATTATTCGAGCCAAAGAGATCGTCTGATGGAGCTAGATGATGAAGAGGATGTAGGTAATTTTCCCACTGACCCAAACTTGGATGCAGATCCGCCTGCAGCAAACGTAGATACCGACATGCAACATAATTTAGAGACTGTTGAACGAAACCCAACTCCTACAACCAGCAGCCAGAACAACCTGCAAACTGCACCTTTCAACTCTAGAAACTTAGTGTGGAGAGTAAAAATATGGATTTAGTCCAAAATGCTTTCCAGTTTGCTGGAAATACTGAGTATTCACAAGAAATTATGAACTTAGACACTCCATTTCAGTTTTTTCTTATTTTTCGGTGAAGACATTTTGAGATTTCTAGTGGACGAGTCAAATAAATATGCCTCCGTTTTAGGAGATTCGATTTCGATCCTGTGTAGATGGCTCAGGCGACACCACCTGTCACGTTGTCACAAAAACTCTGGTGAAAAATGGGTTGAAATGCCTAAAACGTCTAGACCTCTATGTCAGTATCCTCAATGCTGAAGGGGTCCATTATTAAGCTCATGAGTGGTTTAAGTAAGCATATTAGCACGTTATTTCAAGGCCTGTTCTTGTCGTTTATCTTAAATTCCAATACATTTAGTAACTCATTATGATAATGGTCACTAGGTCGAATACCATACTTGAATTAAATTGGTTAATATAATCAATTGTACTGCTACTTTTTCTACTTTTTTTTGTTTTGAAAGACGAAGGAAGTAAACCTGCATGACTAAGAAATAATAAAAATATTTCGATTATCGCAGCAGACTATCACGCTGCTTCCTTACGGAAACCTACACAACAAGCATAATTTAAACTGCGTACAAGTGTTTTTGAAACCAAATTAAACATGCACAATTTAAATGATCTTCAAACACTCTGTGCATAGGGTAAATTGCATTATAAAAGCAATGCCTCCGCGTACTGCATCCTGCAGGTGCTGAACTTAGTATGATTTATTAAAAGCTACGCTAGTTGGCAGCCCGCCAAATTAATTACATTTACTTCCTGTAATGCAGCGAGATTTAATTTTAGATTTTTCATGGTCCGATAATAATAATTATGAATAATTTTAGCCTCAATCATGATCACAATAAGCTTCTCTAAAATATTTTAGAGTCTAAATTATGTGTTCTGAATTTTAATTGTAACCAAAAATAAAATGTCGATTAGAGATGCTAGTTCATATAGAATTGTGTGAAATTAGCTAACCACATCGTGTGATATATTATAGAATGAGGAAATCTTTCTTAATACATGAATCTCATCAGGTATGAAAGATATACGCAGTAGGCATTCAGCGGCATCTCTTGTAAATTTTTAATTTTGTTTCACCTGGAAACTTGATCGCCAATGTAAGTGGACTGTAGTGGGTCTAGAAATTGAAAATTATTCTTATGTATATTTGTTTTAATGATTTCACCTTAACCCTTAATAACCTAGAGTTTCAATTTTGATACTAATATTTTAAACCGAATATTCACATTACTATTAGTTTTTTTTATATGTTGGCTGTATGTATTTTACTGTTGTATAGTATTCTATCCAACGAAATTAAAAAAAAAACAAATGTCATTATTGTTTTATTTTATCTGTGACATATTACTTGCGCGGCAAAGTGAACAAGTAAACACATTTTACTAAAAGTTTTGTTGAATATAAATTTGATATATTTTCTTTTTCTGAAGAATATAAATACTTTTGAGGTAAGTGAATACATTATTTTCGCTATGATATAATTATTTTTAGCAAATGCATGTTTTACTTGAAGAAATTAGTGCTTTTTTGGTATCAATATTGATACTTCAGGCATTCCGCCCTACATAAAACCTACCTACTAACTCTTTAGCTATAAAACTTTTTGAACTTTCGTTTCATATTTTTCTGCATAGCTTGGTGTGGGGATTACTTTTGTTTTTATTTATTATAGAAATTTATCCAAAATGCGGCCAGAAGAGATTGAGAACATATTGAAGCGGTTAGAAAATGGTGAAATTTCGGAAGACGATTCCACCGACAATGAAGATGACATAGACTATTATTCGAGCCAAAGAGATCGTCTGATGGAGCTAGATGATGAAGAGGATGTAGGTAATTTTCCCACTGACCCAAACTTGGATGCAGATCCGCCTGCAGCAAACGTAGATACCGACATGCAACATAATTTAGAGACTGTTGAACGAAACCCAACTCCTACAACCAGCAGCCAGAACAACCTGCAAACTGCACCTTTCAACTCTAGAAACTTAGTGTGGAGAGTAAAAATATGGATTTAGTCCAAAATGCTTTCCAGTTTGCTGGAAATACTGAGTATTCACAAGAAATTATGAACTTAGACACTCCATTTCAGTTTTTTCTTATTTTTCGGTGAAGACATTTTGAGATTTCTAGTGGACGAGTCAAATAAATATGCCTTCCAAAAGAATCCCAACTTTACAGAACCTGTAACTGTCTTAGAATTACGTAAATTTATTGGAATTCTTATTTTTACTAGTGTATATCATTATCCTAGTGTCCGGTCATACTGGTCAAACATTACAAAGTTTGAACCCATAGTACAAACAATGAATCGCAACAGATTTGATAAAATTAGAGAAATTTTTCACATGAATGACGACTCTAAACATTTGCCCATTGATCACCCCAGCACGACCGACTGCATAAAGTAAGACCAGTGATAGACTATTTGAACAAGAAATTTATTACTTTACCATTTGAGCATCGTCTATCACTAGACGAGCAGATGTGTTCCACAAAATGAAACATTTTATGAAACAATATTTACCCAACAAGCCCCATAAGTGGGGATTCAAATTATACGTGTTATGCTCTCTGTCTGGTTATGCCTACAGTTTTGAGATTTACTCGGGAGCTAAGGACATGGACCGTTTACCTGGCGAACCAGACCTCGGAGCTGTGTCGAATACAGTTATTCGATTGCTACGACCAGTACCAAGGCATGTCAATCATATAATTTATTTTGACAATTTTATACGAATATTCCTCTGGTACATTACTTGACCAACGAAGGTATTTATTGTCTTGGAACAGTACAGAGAAACAGGCTTGGAAAGTCGTGCAAGTTGCCGGATAAACGGGAGATTATGAAATCCAACGTACCCAGAGGAACATATCACGAAAATGTGGCCTCTCACGAAGGCCTAGAATTGTCGGCCACAAGTTGGAAAGACAACAAACAGGTATTATTACTATCCACGTATGTTGGCGCTGAACCAGCGGATACTATAACCCGCTACGAAAAAAAACTAAAGGCCAATATTCAAATATCATGTCCTCGGGTTGTAAAGAATATAATGCACACATGGGTGGCGTTGATTTGATGGATAGCTTCATTGGTCGATATCGCATCCGCATAAAGTCGAGAAAGTGGACAACGAGGCTCTTCTACCACTTGTTAGACATGACTGTCATCAATGCTTGGGTACTGTACAAAAGGTAAACACAAGGAAAGGAAAACTTCAGAAGAATATTATGAAGTTAGCAGATTTTAGAACTGAGCTTGCCGATACTTTATGTAGATATCAAAGTCACTCAAAAATAAAAGGGCAGACCCAGTACCAACAGTCAACAAGACAATACAGTACCCTCTAAAAACCCCGGACAGGTGCACAAGTACTACCCCAACTGACGTGCGTTCCGATTGTATTGGTCATGAAAAATATTTATGGAGTCTAGGAATAAATGTAAATTTAGTAATTGTAGGAAACTTACCTCCTGGTTCTGTAAAAAATGCAAAGTATCGTTATGCGATAATAAAAACAATCGATGTTTCGCATTATTTCATGCATAGGTCATTTAAGATTTCTTTATGGCCATAATGCCTGAAGTATCAAAATTGATACCTGTTTTTTTTTTTAAATAAATATGTAAAATAAATATTGTGATTTATTTAGCTATTTTTCTCTTCATCTAGGCCCTCAAGCAAATACAGTAATATTTAAAAAAGAAGACTCGCGTAAATCAGGCTACTAAGGGTTAATGAGGCAATATTATGCATACAATATTACTTCTCATTTTAATCTTTCGTATGTGATAACTGTAAAAATTCTTTAGTTTCAACACGCCAAGAACTAATAACGAATGCGACATGCGACACAAAAGTTGCCAGTTTAAAAATCAAAGTTTGTAACATAACCTGTTCATCACTACAGACTGCTACATGCCCAAAAAGATGCCACACAGCACGCTCCTGAGCTATCTGCATCCATCGACTTCCCGTATAGGTGGTCTCGCCATCTTGTGGTGGGTCGACCTGAACTGCTTTTCCCTGTATGAGAGTAAAAGTAAAGTAAAGTAACAGCCTGTAAGTGAAAGCCAAAGGCCTCCTTCTCAAATAGGGTTGGCGGGCTTCACAATTCCTCAAAATAATATTTATTATTTCTCATACATGCAGGTTTCCTCACGATGTTTTCCTTCACCGTTGAGCACGTGGTAAACACGGCACTTAAAATTGTTATTAACAATTTTAGTGGTGCTGGCACCGGGGATCGAACCCAGGTCACTCACGCTATAAGACACTGAAGTGAGCGTCCCGGCCACTGGGGTACCACGGCTCTCGGTACGAGGGTGCCATTCGAGAGCATTCGCAGCCAACACGCACTGCTTGTTCAGTTTGGTCTTGATTCTTTTAAGGTATCCTCGACGAGAAGACGTAACGTAGTTTCCCCGAACGCGGCCCAGCAGATTCGAACTCGTCGACTGACATCCGGGTCGTAGCTCGACTTATCTAGTCAGACGACTGATCCCTGGTGTATTAAAACGTCGAGAACTTCGAGTCGATGTTCCCAAACGTTAGCCTTGTCCATGTACAAATTAAGATCGACCTGGGCGCTATTGTGGTCAGCGAGCATAGTGCTAAGCTCCTAAGGTCATCTAACCATTGGGACTACGTCGTCGGAAAATAGAAGCTGAATTATTTGTTCGCCATTGATTTTGACGACGTATCCTTTCCAGTTCGGCAGCTTGAAAGCATCTTAATGGAGCGGTGAAGAGTTTCGGGTTTCGAGATATCGCATACGTCAGTATTAAAAATAAGTAACGCCGGCTTCTTACACAATTCTTTTACCCATCATGCTGTCAGACTCTGGAACGAGCTGCCAAATAATATACGCACAGCCACCAGTAAAGGCACTTTCAAGCGTTTACTTTTGGGTTATTACCTAGCGATGCAATAGTAGTGCAGTAGAAGAATATTTTTTTTTCTTTTATGACGTAAATCATCTAAGTTTACGTATGCAATTTGTTTATATATATATGTATGTATAGTGTGTAATGTGTTTTATATAATGAACAACTATAATTACATGTATGTCTAAGTACCGTCATATATAAGTATTATATTGTAGTATAATATTCGAGTATATATATATATATGAACATAATATTATTGTGCACCCTTTTACATTTTCTCTGTTCAATCTAATGGTAGACTGGTAGAGAATGCCTCTTGGCATTAAGTCCGCCCTTTGTCATGTAATGTGCAAATAAAGTTTAAATAAATAAATAAAAAGTTACAAAATCATTTACTGTCCATTTTCAAATTAACAGATAAAAATTAATGTAAATATAATTATTGTTCAAATTATATAACTGTTCAAATAGTCCAATGCCATCTAGTGACAGCCCGGAGCGTTAATTTGTTTATAAGAAAGCAACTATTGATAAATTAACGTTTATTTCTAAGCACGCCATCTGTTATCATTAAATTAATGCGAAAAAGAATAATTGTCTTTCTGGTCTTGTTTCTTTAACGTAGTGCACTAGAGACATTCTTCGATATCAAGGTATGAAGTGAACGTGACATCGAGCACGGGAATGTTAAGACGAGTGAGTGGCTCTGTGTTCTGTGCACAATGTGCGGCACTGGGATACGTCTGCGCAAATGATAGTTTTGGTTAGTTAGCCGCCGCTAGATGTCGCCGTGGTTGGACTCGGCCGAACGTATGGAACTAAGATAGAAGTGCCGTGCGATAACGATGTAATAATTTACCATCCTATTTTCTTACCGTGGTTTTAGTAACAGGCTCCTGTGGTAATATGCCTTCAAAATCGCAATGGCCACCGACAGATGGCGGGATTACTATGTCGGAATATACCAGACCAGAATTAGGACCACATGCTGTGCGTGGCAATTGTAGCAAATCAAGGAGGATGGGAGAGGCCTATGTCCTGGAATCCATTGGAACGCTTTAAGAGTTAGGATATACCAGATCAGAATTAGGACCACATGGTGTGCGTGGCAATTGTAGCAAATCAAGGAGGATGGGAGAGGCCTAGGTCCTGGAATCCATTGGAACGCTTTAAGAATTAGGATAGGACGCAAGGAGAAAACGATTAATTTCACCTGTGTTGACTCTTGCAACACTAAAGTAATGCTCATAGCTTCTGCAGTACAGGTTCGTCACAATCAAGGACGCAGGTGGTTCAGACTCTAGACAGTGCTTTGTGGCAATCTAGGGGGTACCAGTTCACTTACGATAGGCTGTAACTCCGTTGATGGCTTAGTAATGTATTTATATGCTGTTAAATAGCAGCATATTAATCTCCACTGCCGGGCTAAGCTCAACATTTCGAGAGGGTTATGGGCCTGGAAACTAACATACTACTGGTAGAGACTACCATAAGGTATTAAAACCGCCAATGGAAACCATTAGTATAATGTCAACAACATTAAAGAAATAAAAAAAAACGGGCGAATAGAGGGTTCCGTACAACCACACAATGTGTCTGTTTTAATGTATTTACCAAAAAAAAATTCAGTTCGCGTTCCTAAGCGGAAGCTTGCGTGTGTCAGCTTGATTGTAAAACAACAAATAATGATAATATTAAACAACAAATAATGATAATATTAAACAACAAATAATGATAATATTTAACAACAAACAATGATAATATTATTTGTTGATTTACTTGCAGATTTTTCCGCTCTCACGATGGAGCGAGATCATGAAAAAATATTACTTTTTTACAAACGTTATGTGAAAATTTCAACCGGCTACCTATAACAGTACAAAAGCTTACTAAAATCCTTACGGACCTCTAAAAAAAAATTAATAGTGTTGTAGTAAGACCTGCAATTTCTTTTCTGTTCCTCCGGTAGGTACGAGCGAGCAAAAGTTTCTTGTTCAACTTCGCTCGTAAACCTCAAAAAAGTCGCTCCTTTAGCCGAAACGAGCCGACATATTTTCGTCCCGAATAATTATGACTACTGCCAGAGACTACTGCCAGAGACTACTGCCAGAGACTACTGCCAGAGACTACTGCCAGAGACTACTGCCAGAGACTACTGCCAGAGACTACTGCCAGAGACTACTGCCAGAGACTACTGCCAGAGACTACTGCCAGAGACTACTGCCAGAGACTACTGCCAGAGACTACTGCCAGAGACTACTGCCAGAGACTACTGCCAGAGACTACTGCCAGAGACTACTGCCAGAGACTACTGCCAGAGACTACTGCCAGAGACTACTGCCAGAGACTACTGCCAGAGACTACTGCCAGAGACTACTGCCAGAGACTACTGCCAGAGACTACTGCCAGAGACTACTGCCAGAGACTACTGCCAGAGACTACTGCCAGAGACTACTGCCAGAGACTACTGCCAGAGACTACTGCCAGAGACTACTGCCAGAGACTACTGCCAGAGACTACTGCCAGAGACTACTGCCAGAGACTACTGCCAGAGACTACTGCCAGAGACTACTGCCAGAGACTACTGCCAGAGACTACTGCCAGAGACTACTGCCAGAGACTACTGCCAGAGACTACTGCCAGAGACTACTGCCAGAGACTACTGCCAGAGACTACTGCCAGAGACTACTGCCAGAGACTACTGCCAGAGACTACTGCCAGAGACTACTGCCAGAGACTACTGCCAGAGACTACTGCCAGAGACTACTGCCAGAGACTACTGCCAGAGACTACTGCCAGAGACTACTGCCAGAGACTACTGCCAGAGACTACTGCCAGAGACTACTGCCAGAGACTACTGCCAGAGACTACTGCCAGAGACTACTGCCAGAGACTACTGCCAGAGACTACTGCCAGAGACTACTGCCAGAGACTACTGCCAGAGACTACTGCCAGAGACTACTGCCAGAGACTACTGCCAGAGACTACTGCCAGAGACTACTGCCAGAGACTACTGCCAGAGACTACTGCCAGAGACTACTGCCAGAGACTACTGCCAGAGACTACTGCCAGAGACTACTGCCAGAGACTACTGCCAGAGACTACTGCCAGAGACTACTGCCAGAGACTACTGCCAGAGACTACTGCCAGAGACTACTGCCAGAGACTACTGCCAGAGACTACTGCCAGAGACTACTGCCAGAGACTACTGCCAGAGACTACTGCCAGAGACTACTGCCAGAGACTACTGCCAGAGACTACTGCCAGAGACTACTGCCAGAGACTACTGCCAGAGACTACTGCCAGAGACTACTGCCAGAGACTACTGCCAGAGACTACTGCCAGAGACTACTGCCAGAGACTACTGCCAGAGACTACTGCCAGAGACTACTGCCAGAGACTACTGCCAGAGACTACTGCCAGAGACTACTGCCAGAGACTACTGCCAGAGACTACTGCCAGAGACTACTGCCAGAGACTACTGCCAGAGACTACTGCCAGAGACTACTGCCAGAGACTACTGCCAGAGACTACTGCCAGAGACTACTGCCAGAGACTACTGCCAGAGACTACTGCCAGAGACTACTGCCAGAGACTACTGCCAGAGACTACTGCCAGAGACTACTGCTAGAGACTAACATACTACTGGTAGAGACTACCATAAGGTATTAAAACCGCCAATGGAAACCCTTAGTATAATGTCAACAACATTAAAGAAATAAAAAAAACGGGCGAATAGAGGGTTCCGTACAACCACACAATGTGTCTGTTTTAATGTATTTACCAAAAAAAAATTCAATTCGCGTTCCTAAGCGGAAGCTTGCGTGTGTCAGCTTGATTGTAAAACAACAAATAATGATAATATTAAACAACAAATAATGATAATATTAAACAACAAATAATGATAATATTAAACAACAAATAATGATAATATTAAACAACAAATAATGATAATATTAAACAACAAATAATGATAATATTAAACAACAAATAATGATAATATTAAACAACAAATAATGATAATATTAAACAACAAATAATGATAATATTAAACAACAAATAATGATAATATTAAACAACAAATAATGATAATATTATTTGTTGATTTACTTGCAGATTTTTCCGCTCTCACGATGGAGCGAGATCATGAAAAAAAATTACTTTTTTACAAACGTTATGTGAAAATTTCAACCGGCTACCTATAACAGTACAAAAGCTTACTAAAATCCTTACGGACCTCGGATTACGGATTAATAGTGTTGTAGTAAGACCTGCAATTTCTTTTCTGTTCCTCCGGTAGGTACGAGCGAGCAAAAGTTTCTTGTTCAACTTCGCTCGTAAACCTCAAAAAAGTCGCTCCTTTAGCCGAAACGAGCCGACATATTTTTGTCCCGAATAATTATGAATTCTCATAAAAGCTCTCGACAGCGCCCTTTTGTTTTCAGGGCCCCTTAATTCGAGAACCGCGTCCGATGAAGCACAATCTTTTTTTATGTTCGTGTATAACGATTTCTTTTTAAATTTAAATGGCGTATGCGTGTTAAAATCGTTCGAACAAAGGATCGACGTCTTTTCGTTAAAGTATTATTAATATTAATTAGCTATGGTCGTGGTAGCCTAGTGGTCAAAAATAGTTATCTGATAGTTTATATTATTAGATAACCATGTGTTCTTTCCGTAACTTATAAATTAACTAGCACACTCGCTACTTACCAACTATAGAAAAAAGGAAGTCATTAGAGTGCTTGAATGATTACGCGCGGTCCGGGGTTCGTCTCGGATGACGCACTTCGTATAAATATAGACATCTGGTGAGTTTCTCTTGCATTTCCTCCCCTTCGTGTTGTGTTAACGCGCTCATTAATTAAGTATACACTTACATTCATCGGGCACGGACACACGTTTACTAATTTTAGTGTATTGATTAATTATCAAATTGATCAAACATAAATGTTTTAATAATTATTCAGTTAATGGTGAATTCAGTTCTCTCCTGACCGATAACGTCCACGGCGAAAACTTCTTTATAATATCAGCGGTTCTCAACTGTGCATGATATTATTTATTTATTTATTTATTTATTTATTTATTTATTTATTTATTTATTTATTTATTTATTTATTTATTTATTTATTTATTTATTTATTTATTTATTTATTTATTTATTTATTTATTTATTTATTTATTTATTTATTTATTTATTTATTTATTTATTTATTTATTTATTTATTTATTTATTTATTTATTTATTTATTTATTTATTTATTTATTTATTTATTTATTTATTTATTTATTTATTTATTTATTTATTTATTTATTTATTTATTTATTTATTTATTTATTTATTTATTTATTTATTTATTTATTTATTTATTTATTTATTTATTTATTTATTTATTTATTTATTTATTTATTTATTTATTTATTTATTTATTTATTTATTTATTTATTTATTTATTTATTTATTTATTTATTTATTTATTTATTTATTTATTTATTTATTTATTTATTTATTTATTTATTTATTTATTTATTTATTTATTTATTTATTTATTTATTTATTTATTTATTTATTTATTTATTTATTTATTTATTTATTTATTTATTTATTTATTTATTTATTTATTTATTTATTTATTTATTTATTTATTTATTTATTTATTTATTTATTTATTTATTTATTTATTTATTTATTTATTTATTTATTTATTTATTTATTTATTTATTTATTTATTTATTTATTTATTTATTTATTTATTTATTTATTTATTTATTTATTTATTTATTTATTTATTTATTTATTTATTTATTTATTTATTTATTTATTTATTTATTTATTTATTTATTTATTTATTTATTTATTTATTTATTTATTTATTTATTTATTTATTTATTTATTTATTTATTTATTTATTTATTTATTTATTTATTTATTTATTTATTTATTTATTTATTTATTTATTTATTTATTTATTTATTTATTTATTTATTTATTTATTTATTTATTTATTTATTTATTTATTTATTTATTTATTTATTTATTTATTTATTTATTTATTTATTTATTTATTTATTTATTTATTTATTTATTTATTTATTTATTTATTTATTTATTTATTTATTTATTTATTTATTTATTTATTTATTTATTTATTTATTTATTTATTTATTTATTTATTTATTTATTTATTTATTTATTTATTTATTTATTTATTTATTTATTTATTTATTTATTTATTTATTTATTTATTTATTTATTTATTTATTTATTTATTTATTTATTTATTTATTTATTTATTTATTTATTTATTTATTTATTTATTTATTTATTTATTTATTTATTTATTTATTTATTTATTTATTTATTTATTTATTTATTTATTTATTTATTTATTTATTTATTTATTTATTTATTTATTTATTTATTTATTTATTTATTTATTTATTTATTTATTTATTTATTTATTTATTTATTTATTTATTTATTTATTTATTTATTTATTTATTTATTTATTTATTTATTTATTTATTTATTTATTTATTTATTTATTTATTTATTTATTTATTTATTTATTTATTTATTTATTTATTTATTTATTTATTTATTTATTTATTTATTTATTTATTTATTTATTTATTTATTTATTTATTTATTTATTTATTTATTTATTTATTTATTTATTTATTTATTTATTTATTTATTTATTTATTTATTTATTTATTTATTTATTTATTTATTTATTTATTTATTTATTTATTTATTTATTTATTTATTTATTTATTTATTTATTTATTTATTTATTTATTTATTTATTTATTTATTTATTTATTTATTTATTTATTTATTTATTTATTTATTTATTTATTTATTTATTTATTTATTTATTTATTTATTTATTTATTTATTTATTTATTTATTTATTTATTTATTTATTTATTTATTTATTTATTTATTTATTTATTTATTTATTTATTTATTTATTTATTTATTTATTTATTTATTTATTTATTTATTTATTTATTTATTTATTTATTTATTTATTTATTTATTTATTTATTTATTTATTTATTTATTTATTTATTTATTTATTTATTTATTTATTTATTTATTTATTTATTTATTTATTTATTTATTTATTTATTTATTTATTTATTTATTTATTTATTTATTTATTTATTTATTTATTTATTTATTTATTTATTTATTTATTTATTTATTTATTTATTTATTTATTTATTTATTTATTTATTTATTTATTTATTTATTTATTTATTTATTTATTTATTTATTTATTTATTTATTTATTTATTTATTTATTTATTTATTTATTAAGGATTGTAATACCCATCACTATTGTAATACCCATCACTATTGTAATACCCATCACTATTTTAATACCGACCGCTATTTTAATACCGACCGCTATTGTAATACCCATCACTATTGTAATACCCATCACTATTGTAATACCGACCGCTATTGTAATACCCATCACTATTGTAATACCCATCACTATTGTAATACCCATCACTATTTTAATACCGACCGCTATTTTAATACCGACCGCTATTGTAATACCCATCACTATTGTAATACCCATCACTATTGTAATACCCATCACTATTGTAATACCCATCACTATTGTAATACCCATCACTATTGTAATACCCATCACTATTGTAATACCCATCACTATTGTAATACCCATCACTATTGTAATACCCACTATTGTGGTGGGTCACAATTGTAAGCAAAAATCCGTCCACGCCTTTTTCTATCCGACGTAACGGACCCAGTGACAAAGTTACGGGATCGTAACCCAAAAGACCCAGAACCGAATAACAATCATTTGTGTGTTGCACAAAAATTGTAATCCGACTGGAATTCGAATCCAATAACTTCTATCACTATGCAGGGGTAATTCGATATTCATCGACGCCAAAAGTTGAAACAACGATTTGAAATGAAACTTTTGTTTACGAATGTCGCTTTTAATTAGCTTTTTTAACCAGACATAACACGCTGCTGTAAAGCTCCCGTGGGGGGCTTATAATGCGTTCACTAATTACGCGAATAATGATTGCTTGTATTTACGCGAACACTACATATACGTAATGAAACCATTCTGTCACGGATTTGGTCGCGTTCGTTTAGCTTTTTTTTAAATCCCGACGAGCGAAACGTAAACCGCACAGTAAATACAATAAATCGTCATTAAAACATCGATGTTCTGTTAAACCGTTGAACAACGAAACATCGATTGATGAACAACAATTAATCGGAAGACGCGACATTGATCTCTTTTTATTTATTTATTTATTTATTAAGGATTACCAACAAGGTTAACAAATTCTTTTTTTTATAAAAATGTTTTTTAAAAAAAAAAGGCATGTGCCACCTTACTTAAAGCCAACCACGGAAAGCCAGTAGACACAGTCTAGTAAAGTTAAATGAATATTAATATTAAGCAGATCTATTGCTTATCTAAAGTAACACTATAACAAAGAAAGGTAATAACGAAAATAATGAAATAATTAAGCAACCTACGATTTTCTTCTATAAATTATTGTATAATGCCCTCTGTATTTTAGTCCTAAGCTCAGAAATTTTGGTTGAGAGAATGTCCACGTCCTCTCTCTCTCTACAATGACTCTATCTCTTTCTACAATGACTATTAAATCCGGATAACATAAACTAAGACCATATTCATATCAAGTTAATTATTTTTTATGGGAAGAGAGGGTTCTAACGTTCAAGCGCATCACCTGATGTTAAGTTACTACCGACGCCCGGGTACACCTGCAACACCGGAGGAGTTGAAGGTCCGGTACCGGCCTTTAAGGATATTTAGGGAGGGATTGCACAAGATCCTGCGTCTTCTTCACGCCGGTATTCTGCGAGGCCGTGGTACAACCCCAGGCGAGCCGGCCCACTCGAGCAGCAGCAAAAGCTGTCGCTCGGCTCTACCGCGTAAAACGGCTCTATCGTGACACAATGAAAAAAAAATCCATTGCCAATCACAACATTGTTTAATTGCGGTCACCTTGAAAGCATTGAATGGTTTATACAACAGACAATGAGCCCCGTGGAGCGTAACTTAATTTCGTTAAGTGTTTAAATGACCCCCCTCCTCACCCCTCCCCTCCCCCGCCACAACGGACTGCGGACCCTGCGAAATCGGAAACGCTATCTGTGGCCACATAAATAATTGACCCAAAACGCCTGCACCGTTCGTATTCCAGTGTTTCGCTTTTTCTTTCATTTAAGTACTCACATTACACAAAGAAAGGCATTAACATTTCTTCCACCAGACCCTCATTGGAAACTTTATTGAAATGGAAAACTTAGTGCGTATATTTCGAAATATATAAATAATACATATTATATATAGAATTAAATATTAATTTATTTACTCTTTATTGTGGACCTTAAACTAAAGGTTACAATAGGCGGACTTAATGCCAAGTGGCATTCTCTACCAGTCAGCCCTTGTCATAATAATAAAATATAATAATAGATAGACTCCAACCAATATATTAATAAATATACATATAAACACTGACCCAAAACGCCTGCACCGTTCGTATTCCAGTGTTTCGCTTTTTCTTTCATTTAAGTACTCACATTACACAAAGAAAGGCATTAACATTTCTTCCACCAGACCCTCATTGGAAACTTTATTGAAATGGAAAACTTAGTGCGTATATTTCGAAATATATAAATAATACATATTATATATAGAATTAAATATTAATTTATTTACTTATTAAGGATTACCAACAAGGTTAACACATAACAAATTCTTTTTATATAAAAATGTTTTAAAAAAAGGCATGTGCCACCTTACTTAAAGCCAACCACGGAAAGCCAGTAGACACAGTCTAGTAAAGTTAAATGAATATTAATATTAAGCAGATCTACTGCTTATCTAAAGTAACACTATAACAAAGAAAGGTAATAACGAAAATAATGAAATAATTAAGCAACCTACGATTTTCTTCTATAAATTATTGTATAATGCCCTCTGTATTTTAGTCCTAAGCTCAGAAATTTTGGTTGAGAGAATGTCCACGTCCTCTCTCTCTCTACAATGACTCTATCTCTTTCTACAATGACTATTAAATCC
The DNA here is from genome assembly GCA_029286595.1 of Bhutanitis thaidina. Lineage (NCBI taxonomy): Eukaryota > Metazoa > Arthropoda > Insecta > Lepidoptera > Papilionidae > Bhutanitis > Bhutanitis thaidina. The sequence goes on along the minus strand of JAGSMS010000020.1, from coordinate 1,306,478 downwards.
GGATAACATAAACTAAGACCATATTCATATCAAGTTAATTATTTTTATGGGAAAGGCGGCAAACAAGCAATATGTTCACTTGATAGTAGGTGATTACCGTCGCCCACATACATCTGCAACACCAGAGGAGCTACAGGTGCGTGGCCGGGTTTTAAGGGTATTTGGGAGATGGGAGAGAGGATAAGGAGTGGAACGGGGAGGGGGAGTGGGCCACCGGTTAGCTTACTGACCGAACGAAACGCAGAAGCACAAGATGACTCTACTTCACGCCGGTATTCTGCGAGGTCGTGGTATTAATCCGTTCGAGCAGCAGCAAAGCTGTCGCTCGGCTCTACCGCGTAAAACGGCTCTATCGTGACACAATGAAAAAAAAAAAAGGCATGTGCCACCTTACTTAAAGCCAACCACGGAAAGCCAGTAGACACAGTCTAGTAAAGTTAAATGAATATTAATATTAAGCAGATCTACTGCTTATCTAAAGTAACACTATAACAAAGAAAGGTAATAACGAAAATAATGAAACAATTCTGTCACGGATTTGGTCGCGTTCGATTAGCTTTTTTTTTAAATCCCGACGAGCGAAAAGTAAACCGCACAGTAAATACAATAAATCGTCATTAAAACATCGATGTTCTGTTAAACCGTTGAACAACGAAACATCGATTGATGAACAACAATTAATCGGAAGACGCGATATTGATCTCTTTTTATTTATTTACTTATTAAGGATTACCAACAAGGTTAACACATAACAAATTCTTTTTTATATAAAAATGTTTTTAAAAAAAAAAGGCATGTGCCACCTTACTTAAAGCCAACCACGGAAAGCCAGTAGACACAGTCTAGTAAAGTTAAATGAATATTAATATTAAGCAGATCTACTGCTTATCTAAAGTAACACTATAACAAAGAAAGGTAATAACGAAAATAATGAAATAATTAAGCAACCTACGATTTTCTTCTATAAATTATTGTATAATGCCCTCTGTATTTTAGTCCTAAGCTCAGAAATTTTGGTTGAGAGAATGTCCACGTCCTCTCTCTCTCTCTACAATGACTCTATCTCTTTCTACAATGACTATTAAATCCGGATAACATAAACTAAGACCATATTCATATCAAGTTAATTATTTTTATGGGAAAGGCGGCAAACAAGCAATATGTTCACTTGATAGTAGGTGATTACCGTCGCCCACATACATCTGCAACACCAGAGGAGCTACAGGTGCGTGGCCGGGTTTTAAGGGTATTTGGGAGATGGGAGAGAGGATAAGGAGTGGAACGGGGAGGGGGAGTGGGCCACCGGTTAGCTTACTGACCGAACGAAACGCAGAAGCACAAGATGACTCTACTTCACGCCGGTATTCTCCGAGGTCGTGGTATTAATCCGTTCGAGCAGCAGCTAAAGCCGCCGCGTGGCTCTACCACCTTTTTGTAAGAGGTCACACACACTGCTGATCGAAACCTGGAAAAGGAAAGAGAGACCATCCTTTAGGCACCTACCTAACCAGATAAATCCAATAAAGGCCAATAGCCGAATGGGTTAAGATGCGGACTAGGAAACATGACGTCGTAAGTTCGAGCCCCGCCATTCGGACTATTGTCGTGAACCACTCCAGATACAGGCTGTAATGGTTAGTTGGAGGGTTAACAGGGATACTAGTAGTGCTACTTATTTATTAGCATGGCTAGTATTCTTTTAGAAAAAAAACCTTGTAATGCAATGCCTAGTAAAAAGATGGAGTGCAGTTTCTCTTACGATATAAACACTGGACATCGTTCTGAAATGTAGCATTTATAATTAGCAACCTGTACGATTTTAGCATAGAGGGAAATAAGCAGCCTGTTAATGCCCACTGCTGGGTAAAGGCCTCCTCCAATATCTAAACAACACATTTTTTTTAATGAAAAAGACGGCCAACTAGCAAGCGGTTCACCTGATGGTAAGTGATTACCGTCACCCACATACATCTGCAACACAATGGATGCTGCAGGTGCGTTGCCGGTCGTCAAGGATATTTGGGAGATGGGAGGGAAGAGGTGGAGAATAGGGAGTGGGAATGGGCCTCTGGTTACCTCACTCACCGAACGAAACGCAGAAGCACAAGATGCCTATACTTCACGCCGGTATTCTGCGAGGCCGTGGTACCAATTCGGTCGAGCCGGCCCATTCGACCAGCAGCTAAAGTCGTCACTTGGCTCTACCACGCTTAAATACATATATAAAAAAATATACATATCCTCGAAATAATATTTTTTCATTATTTCTCAGACATACAGGTTTCCTCACGGTGGTTTCCTTCATAAAATTGCTATTAACAATTTTAGTTGGGCCAGCATCGCGGATCGAACCCAGGTCGCACGCGCTCCATGAAACTAAAGCGAACACCCCGACCACTGCGCTACCACGGCTCTGTTTCAGTATAAACTTCGGTAACTGCATATGTAGTGGGATAGCTCTGCGTGAACTGCAGTTGCAACGCTTGGCATGATTCTATTAAAGCTTCTGCGATGTTGGCACTGTGCCAAATGGCCGTCATAATTACTTCCTGTAACGGCGCGAGATTTTAATTTTAGAATTTCACGGCTTATGAAATTAAATGTGAACAACAGTGGACCATTAAATTTACATTTAAACGTAACATCTTCAACCTTTCGTATTATTTATTCTTACGTGGCGGACTTAATGCCCTTTGGTCTAAGCGCTGTAGTCTCGTCTCAACTGCAGCATTAAGATAACTGAGGTCTGTTCGGCCCGTGCGCCGCGCGACGCGTCTAGAGGAGGTCAATGTTAAACATTGTTTGTTTAAATTATTGTTTTATTAAATGTGATGCAATGTTTATTTGTTTCTGAGTGGCGTATTTGTGCCATAAATGGTTATTTCGTACTTTCTTTCTTTCATCAATAATCTTCTATAATAAAAGTAATATAAATCAAATTCCTTATTAGGTACCATATATACAAATATGAAGACACACAAGAATACAAGGTATAGAAAGGAATATATAAGATGGTATTTGACTTCATATACTAACGTCGGAGCAGAGTTTTAAAGGAGTTCTTGTTCGGTGCTTTCTTGATATCATCGGGTAGAGCAGATCAGATCCAGATATCCATAGTGTAGCATGAACAGTAAAAGAAAACACGAAGAAACCGCAGATGGTAAATTATTGAGTGAAGTGCTATAAATTAGGAGCGAGTACGTATAGTGATAAGCACACCGAATCTCTTATTCTGTAACTTCGTCATTGTTTTCCCCTCATCGCGTTGATATCACAATCTCACGAGAGATGAGGCGGACGATCCTTCGCATTACAAATGACTGCTATAACTCAGGACGTGCCTCGTATCTCGTCGTTACGTCTGCGTTCGGTCGGCGAGACATTAATCTCGCTCCTATGAAAGATATCCTTACACGGCCTGTGTTTGACCAACGCGTGTGTTGGTGGGTTAGCGTGCCTGTCTGAAACCCGGGTCAATTATTATTTAGTACATTATGATACATTCATCATCATCATCAGCATTACAGCCTATCACAAGTCCACTGCTAAACATGTGCCCAAAGATTGCCACAAAGCTCGGTCCTGAGTCACCTGCATCCATAGACTTCCCGCAACACTGAGCAGGTCGTCACTCCATCTTGTGATGGTCATCCGACAATGCGTTTGCCTGTACGCGGCTGCCACTGGAGAACCTTTTTGCCCCAACGGTTGTCAGTTTGACCGGCCCATTGCCACTTCAGCTTGCTGATCCTTACGGCTATGTCGGTTACCTTAGTTCTGCTGCGGATATCATCGTTGTAGACTCTATCGCGCAGAGAAACACCGAGCATAGCCCTTTCCATAGATCCATGATACATTTTAATTTGTTATTTGACATTAATAAGAATTAATATTTCAACGCCCTTTGCGGAAGAGAATATGACATTTATTATTAATCTATACCTATGTGACTCCTTATACTTCTCGAACGGGATGGCACCACGGCCTCGCAGAATACTCGACGTGAAGTAGTGTCATTTTGTGCTTCTGCATTTCGTTCGGTGATTGAGGTAACCCTTGGACCACTTCCCTATCCCGTCACCTCTCCTTTAATGTCCTCAAGAGCCGGCAATGTACCTATGTACAAAAAAAAAATTAATGCAACGATTTCATAGCGCCTAAATGTTGAATTATGCCGTATAGAGCAGTGAAACGAACGAGGTGGGAGCGAAGCACATCGCTTTATGTTCGGGAGACACGTATACAGTGGATTTTCACTGTAGCAGGCAATCGGGAAAGAGGTCGTGATCAGCTCGTGTTAAGGAACAATTGAATCATAAATGCAGCTTATCATCGCGTCCAGTCTGTCCATAAACTTTGTTATAAGATTAAAATTCAACTGGTTAAGTACGAGTATGGGCAGTGAGCGAGTGGTAAATACCCGAAGTGTCCTTGATTCACCGACACAGGAAAGAAGCGACAATTATTCTAGTGATAGCGAAGTCATAGAATTAAACAATCCTTAAAAAACTTATCGCATATGCTATAAAAATATCTTTATACAGCATATGCTATAAGAACAGTGATGACGTTTTTAAGCGTGGTAGAGCCAAGCAGCGGATTTGCTGCTGCTCGAATGGGCCGGCTCGACCGGATCGGTACCACGGCCTCGCAGAATACCGACGTGAAGTAGAGGCATCTTGTGCTTCCGCGTTTCGATCGGTGAGTGAGGTAATCTGAGGCCCACTCCTTCTCCCTATTCCCCTCCTCTTCCCTCCTATCTCCCAAATATCCTTAAAGACCGACAACGCATCTGCAGCATCTATGGTGTTGTAGATGTATGTGGGCGACGGTAATCATTTACAATCAGGTGAACCGCTTGCTCATTTGCCGTCATTTCTATAAAAAAAAAACAGGCTGGACAATATACTGCTGTGTCAGCAGTACATTGATCACAACACAACACGAGCTGACCCAAAAAACCAATAATTTCCACAATAAACAACGGGACCAGTTTTTTTATAAATATTGGCTGTGCCTGGGATTCGAACCCAGCCCATGGTTAAGCAATCAGGTATTCCTAACACTAAAGCACGCGGTCGAATTGAACTAAAACTATCAGAATTTCATTCAAATAAAATATATAAAGGAAACGGAAAAATTTTTCTTAACCTGATAATTATTAAGAGAACTACGTCTTATTGACTATGGTGATGTGTGCTATTTTGACCTGAATCCAGATCTCCTTAACAAATACGACCGTCTTCTCAATAACTGCATTCGATTCGTTTTTAACCTTCGTAAGTATGATCATGTATCTATTTATCGTTCACAGTTAAATTGGTTACCTATTCGTCAGCGTCGAAGTCTGCGCGCTCTCACTACCCTTCATTCTATCCTGATGTCTCCTACTGCTGCTTCCTACTTGTCTTCCTGCTTTCGTTACCTTTGCTCGAACCACGACAGAACCCTACGTTCGTCTAATAATCTCCTACTCCAGTGTCCCTCACATACCTCATGCTTTGTCCGTTCATCCTTTCCTGTTCGATCCGTACTTCTTTGGAATGCGCTCCCGCTCGAAATCGGAGCGTCTAACATTCGGTACATATTTAAAATGAAAGCTAAGGAACATATCCTTGACACGTGTATATGAAGTTTAATAAATAAAATAAATAGTTTCTTGAACATAGCAGTAAAAAAAATACCTACAAATGATGGTCTACATTAGTTTGTAGCGCTGTTTGATTTCGTCCTGGCAACACTGATTAATTTCAATTACCTGAGAGCTAGGTGCGACACCGACAGACACAATGGAACGTAATTTTGTTTATACGACATAATGAAGAAAAGGGAACTTAATAAAGTAAAAAGTCCCTAACATTACATTAGTGGTTCTTATGCCGTGATATTTGAGTTACAGAGTAACGTTGTATATGATGCCTAGCCTTAGAACCTGTAATTATACTTGTTCTCTGTATAACCTTACCTTTCTGTAATTTTTTTTTTTTATAGAAAAGACGGCAAACGAGCAAGCGGCTGACCTGATGGTAAGTGATTACCGTCGCCAACATACATCTGCAAGACCATAGATGCTGCAGGTACGATGCCGGTCTTTAGTTAGGATTATTTTGGGAATTGGGAGGGAGGATTGGGACGGGGAATGGGGAGGGGAAGTGGGCCTCCGGTTACCTCTCACCGAACGTAACGCAGAAGCACAAGATGTCTCTACATCACGCCGGTATTCAGCGAGTGACGACCTGCGCAGTGTTGCGGGAAGTCGATGGATGCAGGTGGTTCAGGACCGAGCTTTATGGCGATCTATGCGGGTGGCCTATGTTCAGCGGTGGACTTGCGATAGGCTGAAATGAAATGACACTGTCCAGTAGTCTACAGGGCAGGTAATCGATGATGTATGATTCCGATGGCCGTTTTCGACTACAGGACTAGCAAATAACTAAGCAACCATCTAAGTTTCATAAATGCTCTAATAAAAGTATGTACTCTACCTAAAATCATCTTAATGCAACGACCGTTAAATGTTGAAGTTAAAGAGCTAAAGACGTTGAACACACGCAGCAGCTTAAACAAACATTAAACAAAAATGGGAACAGTTCTTTTTCGTGGAGAGCTATAAACTTGTGTTTACATATGTAAGAAGTTTAAATAGACATAAATTGTTTTATTAATAAAGGTATGTTGAAACGTGATCGTTTTATGGGGTGTCTGTTAGGTTCGGAAAAGATTGATCGCTTAGGGCTGTTAAAAATATTCTCGAACATTTAAATAACAAACGAGCTAACCGGTCTATCTGATGGTTGGTGGCTAAAGTAGTATACAGATGCATGGTCACCCCTGACCGCTGATCAGAGCAACTTGCGAAAAGAAAAGATATAATTTGGGATATATGAAAAAAGTGACTAATATATAATTTATAATAAAGGCGCATTCCCGGCTCCTACACCCTCTCAGATATTTGAGAAGGGGGTCTTTTCCCAGCTGTGGGCACTTACAGGCTGCTACTTTAATATATAATTAAAGTATTCTTGGACATTCTCAGCGTTAGTCGTCGAAACACCTACTTCATTTCATTGCTACATCTCTCTTATGTAGACTGGTAGAGACCGCCTCTGGCATTGAGTTCACACACATAGCATTGTATACGAGAGGAGTTAAGAAAGAAAAAGGTAGAGACTTTAAAAAAAAAGAAAAAAATGTGTACATACCAAATAAATGATTAAACTAGTTTAAAGTAAGTAAGCGTGGTAGAGCCAAGCGGCGGCTTTAGCTGCTGCTCGAATGGGCACGGATTGATACCGCGGCCTCGCAGAATACCGGCGTGAAGTAGAGGCATCTTGTGCTTCTGCGTTTCGTTCGGTGAGAGGTAACCGGAGGCCCACATCCCCTCCCCATTCCTCTCTTCTCTTCTCTCCCATCTCTCAAATATCCTTAAAGACCGACAACGCACCTGCAGCATCTGTGGTGTTGCATATGTATGTGGGCGACGGTAAGCACTTCCATGGTGAACTGCTTGCTCGTTTGCCGTCTTTTCCATTAAAAAAAAAATGTGCAAAAGCTACTACTAATATATACCTTTATAAAAGAAAAATAACAAAAGGTATTTTTAATGTTAGCCACGCTTCGTGGCAACAAAAGGGTCTGCGCTCGGTAAAAGTTGCAGCAACGCACCTGCAGCACCTCTGGTGTTCCGGATGTGCATGGGCGACGGTAATCACTTACCAGATACTAGTTTGTAAGCTAGTAGATTGTCATTTGGAGAAGAAAACCCTTACACCCTAAAACTGTTCTAAAACACTGTTAAAATAAAGTAAAGCAGCCTGTAACTGCCCACGGCTGGACAAAGACCTTCTTGTCAAACACGAGTATCAGAGAGGGTTCCCCTGGATCCTCGGAATAATATTTTTTTCTTATTTCTCAGACATGCAGGTTTCCTCACGATGTTTTCCTTCGCCGTTGAGCACGTGGTAAAAAACAGCAATTAAAATTGCTATTAAAAATTGTAGAGGAGCCGTAATTAACCCAGGACACTCGCTCTCTATGAAACTAAAGCGAGCGTCCTGACCACTAGGCTACCACGGCTCCAGTTAAACTAGTAATTAATAAACAACTAATGCTTAAATCACGACGGCCGTATATGTCAATTTTAAGCCGGGGCAATTCGTCACGCAAATCCGATAGGTTACGCCGACAAACAGCGTTGTCGTTTAAAATGTTTGTTTAACAATAATTCATAAGAGTCGAGCGATTTAGCAGAAATAATTACCCGTTTGCAGCTTTTTTTTATTTTTATGAAAAATAGCCTTGCGTTTGACCTCAATCTTGCCCGATGGAAGGCGAAGATGAGGCCTAGGATGGAACACGCTTGCCTAGATGTCTGTTCACGTTGGCCTTAAAGATGTCCAGATTATAGTTTTCCGGAAAAACTGACCTCGGCAGAGAGTTCCACTCCTTAGCCGTCCGCATAAAGAAAGAAGAGGCAAACCGTTTCATGCGTAAATAAAACTCTTTAATCGTATTTTTGAGCGTGAAGTAGAGGCGTCTTGTGCTTCTGCGTTTCCTCCTCTCATCTCCCAAATACCCTAAAGGGCCCGTATCGCACCTGCAGCACCTCTCCTGTTACAGATGTACATAGGCGACGGTAATCGCTTACCATCAGGCGAACCGCTTGCGCGTTTCTCGTCTTTCCCATAAAAGAAAAACTCAAAATAAACGCACTACATCTCGAAGTTTCAATTGATGTGACTTAATATAAAAATTATCATAGTATTGTGACTTTGTCCAACTGCTGGATATGTGCTGTGCCCTACAATTCCAAATTTAAAAAAAAAAAAACACTAGAGTTTTTTTTATTGGACAGGGTTTGTCAAAGTGAACCAAACAAAACAATGTTATACGCTCTTCTCTGCCTGGGTAGGTAGCACCCTTTTGTGCAATGGTCGTGTTCCGGTTTGAATGGTACAGGGGAGCCAATAAAATTACAGGCTGTGTGGAATTCAAACTTAGTCCTCTGCGGTGAGAATCCATCATTGACCCTTTTTCGCGATTGAGGTCGTTTGCAGGTGACCACGGGTTGCAGCAGCTACTGGACATCAGGTGCCGTGTCGGCTCGTGTTCAAGCCTTACCATTAAAAAAAATGTCAATGTGAATACGCCCTAGTGTAGTGCAATTATACTATTATTAATTACGGCTTACATTAACGAGGTGACTATACACGCCTTATTAACTATTTAAATGAACATGCATTATATTCGAATTATTTAACCGTATGACAGATACATTTTAATTAACATATTTAATATTAAGAATAAATTGAAATGTATTCTTTTAAAAAAATTATACACTGCGTAACGTTTTTTTCATTAATTATATGATATATCATGATATATAATAAAGTATTGAAGGTATGGTCCCATAGTCAACTGAAACCATGCCACAAGAATATAGTAAAGTAGCCTGTTTTTGAATGTGGCAGAGCCAAGCGACGATTTTGCTGCTGCTCGAATGGGCCGGCTCGACCGGGTTGGTAGCACGGCCTCCCAGAATACCGGCGTGAAGTGAAAAACCCTTTCCCATCCCCCTCCTCGTCCTCTTTCCCACCTCCCTAATACCCTTAAAGGCCGGCGACGCACCTTCAGCACCACTGGTGTTGCGGATTGTTCGTGGGTGACGGTAATCACTTACCATGAGGTGAACCGCATGCTCGTTTGCCGCCTTTCCCATAAAATAAAGTGCCCACTGCTGGGCAAAGGCCTTAGAGGCTCCATTACGGGTTAGCGGGCTTCGCATATCCTGGAAATAATATTTTTTTATTATTTCTCAGATATACAGGTTTCTCACTACCGAGCACGTGGTAAATACAGCACATAAAACTGCTATTAACTATTTTAGTGGTGCCTGCACCGGGGATCGAACCCAGTTCACTTGTGCACTATGATACTAAAGTCAGAGCCCTGACAACTAGGCTACCACGGCTCTAGGTTAAGAATACTGCGATCCACTTAAATAAAGCACAAGTGCACTGCACATCCGAGCCGACCTGTCTCCATCAGCAGCACCTGTTCACAAGATCTGCATGTGACCGTCGCCCTCCTCAGCCATATTGAAGGGAAGCGGACGAACCGCCACACGACGCCCCGGCAAGCAGAGGTCTCTGAGCTATGTCAAGAAATGATAATAACAGCATACACTGTCACATTCCCAAAGAACACATCAACAATTTCCTACGAGCCCATTTACAATGATGTGAATGTACATTAAGAAATAAAAATAATTGACTTTATATTAGTTACCAATAGCGGTGTTATGTTAAAAGATAGTTCGTATGAAACGGTAAGGTAGTTCACTATTACATGCTTCCTTATCATTAAGCTTTTGAAGACACAAGAACAAGGGAATGACGGCAAACTGTATAGCGGTTCATCTAATAGTAAGTGGGTATTTGGGGTTGGGTGGGAGGATGCGGAGGAGATGGGGAAGGAGAGAGGGCCACCGGTTACCTCATGCGGTCGAGCCGGCCCATTCGAGCAGCAGCAAAAGCTCATTTCTGTCTGGTAATTCAGAGACGCTTAATCCGCCATTGGTCGAAGCCGGAGAGATATGTCTGGCGTTAATGCTGGTAGATCTTTTCATCGTTAATATCACCCATGAAGTATTAAATAATGAAGTGACAAGAAAGAAAGAAACTTTATTCATTACACCACAATTAGTTAACAAGTGATTAATAAAACATATAAAAAATAATAAAAACTAAATAAACACAGACAGAAAAGAGCTTTCATCGGTGTTACCCCCGAAAAAAAGTCGTAATATTTATTTTGTAACCACTTCACTTTTATCACGTGGGTAGCGGTATATAGAAAGAAAGAAAGAAAAACTTTATTTATTACACCCCAATTAGTTAACAAGTGATAAATAAAACAATTAAAAAAATAATAAAAACTAAATAAACATCAATATTTTAGATGTTTTTTTTCTGCGCTACAGTGAGATGCAACAAATGGGTCTACGCTCAGTTTATGCCACGGCTTCCCGCGAACTGATCTTCAGCGCAGCCTTATACCACTACTGAGCCGGTAGTGTCTGCAATAGATACAAGAACAGGAAGACAAGATTAATTTTTTTTTTAAATTCTTATATAAGTTCTGTACGAACGAGTTATGATACGTTGCCGTGTTGCAGCGGCAAAATCCCACCCCGTCTCACACTTTCTCGAATCAATATTCCGGATCGAGAATACACACTGATGATGAGTAGGAACGTCTAACGGTGCATGTCCTGATGCTGCAATCTTTACCCCTAAGCTAGCAAAATCTCCCAATTGAGAGAGGACAATTTCTCCTTTTACATTCTTCTTCATTAGCGCAAAGTTTTTTTTTATGGTATAGGAGGCAAACGTGCTCGAGGCTGACCTGATGGTGAGTTATTACCGTCGCCCACGTACACCTGCAACACCATAGGAGCTAGATGGGTGACCGCAGTCGGATCGGCCCCTTCGAGCAGCAGCAAAAGCCATCACGTAATTTTCGATTTATCATACGACCTCATTTTTTTCTAACCCGAAATTAATACAATCGCTTATTTCACAATCCATAAAAACAACACAAACGTGACTATCCGACGAACGTGGAAATTAAAACACCCACGTTGTGTTAATTTATTTAGCTCACGTTCTCATCACGCTGAGAATATTTATTTAGGAAGGTCAAGATTAATGCCGCGCTGGACGACATGATATAAGACACGCCATGAATTATGTACGCCGTTTGTTACGTATAAGGTTCTCTTCCACCTCTATGTTAGTGCTCGTCGATGTTAGATATCCCATTCGGTTGGATACAACGAACAGCACCATCTGGCGGTAGGTTTCGGCCGCGGTTCGTAACCACCCTCTTGGCAAAGCCTTGCCGCCAAGTGATTTATATCGCGTTTCGGCATGATGCCATGAGTAGCCATCTTGGAAGGGGAGTCTGGGCAGTTGTATGGTGTTGCGAACCAGTTCCCGGTACTGGGTGGTGTCTGTACCGGGTGACTGTTCGCGGAGGGTAGCTGGATCCTAAGCACGGTCTTCCGCTGGCCGACTCCAGGAAGTAGGGGGCACAACTAGTAGGTTAGCCACCTACGAAACGCTGCCCCACCGACTTGCGAAAAATTCTAGGATGCGTCATCGTGCTGGTTGGCGACCAGATGCGAGGAGCCGGTAAACATCTCTGGGGGGAAGGGGGTTAGGGCCAAAGTTCCATGGAGGACTTCTTAAAATTGGAATGAATAGCTGTCTTTTGGACAGAATTTTCGTTCGAATCTATGATTTTTGGGAGTGAGAGAGAAACACCCTAATAAATACACGCAAATATATACACGGATATATTTATAGCATATCCTATCCTGTTTCTCTGACAGTTTACAGAGTGTAGAAGAAAATACCAGAACAGTGGAAAGGGGGCGGTCAGCTGGATATAAAAAAAAACAAACACAAACTAATTGCCCCGAAGTTCGACGTCGGTTTGAAAGTAAAGAAATAATTAATTACATTAACTTTTCCTACTGCACACTTTTGTCGTCTATTACAACAGCTGCATGGAGTGCCGACATTAATCTTTCCCAGTTTCCAACCGTATTGTACTCGGGAGCAAAGAAATAAATGCAAATTACTTCACGTCTCATCACTCGAGTGATAAATTATTCATTGAATAATCTACAGAAAACAGACTTTCGATAACAATACCGCGCGACGTCAGGTTACTTACCAGCGGAGCTGTGGGTACGAATTCTATTTCGTAAATTTTTTTTTCATCGAATTTATTTTTTGGTTTATATTGCAGTATTACAACCTTTATCTAGTTGACGTACCCAGGAGTCTTCGAACGCTTTAGGTTTTTTATTTATTTTACACTTCATTGCATACACTAAGGGCTAAAATGGGCGGACTTAATGCCTTGTGGCATTCGCTGCCAGTCAACCCGGGGAGATAAAGAACAATATTGGCAGGTGCGATCAAAACATAACAACAAAAAAAAATTAATCTAACAGAGAAATGTAAACATCAGCACACATACTAATTAAAATAAATAAATGTGCACTATAACATGTAAAAACGAAATAATAAAGAAATATTCTTTTCGTGGACAAGTGAAGCACGCCAATCCGCTTCTTTGCATGGTAGAGCAAAGAAAGAAAGAAGGTAGAGTAGGACGGGAAGAGGATGTGGGCCTCCGGTTACCTCACTCACCGAACGAAACGCAGAAGCACAAGATGCCTCTACTTCACGCCGGCATTCTGCGAGGCCGTGGTATACCAATCCGGTCGAGCCGGCCCATTCGAGCAGCAGCAAAAGCCGCCGCTTGGCTCTACCACGTTGAAACTTATTGTAATCACTATGATAAAAGATAAAAGCAATTAATATTTTCTAATTACTCACACTCAAGGGTGTTCCCATATTGTCTCTGACCACAAAACATAAGCAGCAATAAAGCCACCACACAATGCAGAAGTCGCACGAACTCATAAACGCGTCGAAGTCGGCTCTGGTTACGCTATGGTTTTAATGACATATTCCTTTCGAAGTTCCTTTGTTTAAGGGCACAATAGGCTTTAATTACTTTTCTTTGTGAACTCGCTTTATGACACCGGTACAAAGATTTCAACGCGTTAACGAAAGTTTGGCACATATTCGTGAAGAGCAATCCCATTATAAATATTCATGTAATTTTTTTTATATCGCGTAATTCACGTAACTTATACGTTGATCAGAGAAACGAATAATTATTTGTACAATAAAAAAAAACTGTCATACGCATATTGTCATCCGCTACGGAAAAAAATATACATATCAAATTCCGAATCTTTTTGTCATTATGTTGTCGGCAGGGGTAAACTAATTTAATCAAATTCGCGTAATAGTTTATAGCTAAGTGGTTAAAAATGGTTTTATAACTATTAAAAGACATTTAGATATTTTATGCGTAGGAAACAAAAAGCATGGCTAAGGAAGTACAAGTACTAATTTTCAAGTCTCTTCTTGATTTAGTTGTCGAGATTATATACATATAAATAGTTATCTTCATCATTACCATCATTTCAGCCTATCACAATTCAACTGCTGAACATAGACCTCTCCCGAAAATTGCCACGAAGCTCGGTCCTGAGCCACCTGCATCCATCGACTTCCTGCAACACTGCGCAGGTCCTGCGCAGTGTAATCTATCGTCGATGGTGAAACTCAGCAGCTGGGATCAATCCGAAAAGTTCCTCAGAACATTCCCCGTGGAAAATTTTGTAAAAAATGCAAAAATGCATGTGCTCGCTTTTGCTTTAATATTCCTCCAAGAACACATATTTCCACATATCTAAACAAAGGCAAGCTACTTAATATGTCACAGCGAATAGAGTTACAATTCGCTTGCTTATTGTTTGGTGTAACAACATAAAACACAATGCACCAGATTATTTATATAAAAAGCTTACTTGGTCTAGTGAATATAACCATCATAATACGCGTGGCTCGAAATATTTGCTGACTGTTCCAGGACACGTCGCTGCCGCTTTTCGAGGTAGTTTTCCTTACATAGCCACCAAGTGTTGGAACAACCTACCACCACCTCTTCGTGGGTACCAATCTAAGGCTAGTTTTAAAATTAGGTATAGGTCACTTCTTTTACATGGCAATTAGGTTAATAGTGGTTAAAATTTGTTAGTCCTCGTTGCGGAATTATATTATTATTATTATTGTTGTATGGGGTATTTCTATATTTATTATTATTATTATTATTATTACGTCTTTTGTTGTTATTTATATATTCATCATGTAGTACATAAAGCCTGACGACTGCTCGCGAAGAAAAGAAAAAAAAAAAAGGTTTCCGACAGAATACCAGCGCTGTAGTTGTGGTTTACCATTGCTACAGCATTATGCTGAGTCGGACACCGTTTTGTTGCTGCAACCCAATAAAATATTATTGTTATTATTTTTTTTACATTAAGTTTACTTAATTGTTACTTGAGTTGTGGCAATGAATAAAGTACTTTCTTTCTTTCTATCTTGTAGGGGGTCGACCTACACTGTGTTTGCCTGTACGTGGCTGCCACTCGTGAACCTTTTTCCTCAACTGTTGTCAGTTCTGCGTGCTATAAGGCCGGCCCATTACCACTTCAGCTTGCTGATCCTTACAGCTATGTCGATTACCTTAGTTCTGCTGCGGATAACATCGTTGCAGACTCTATCACGCGGAGAAACTCCGAGCATAGCCCTTTCCATAGCGCGCTGAGCAACTTTGAGCTTCCTCATACGGCCTGCAGTGAAGGACCAATACTCAGTTCCATATTTATTTTTTTATAGAAAAGACGGCAAACCAGCAAGCGGTTCACCTGATGGTAAGTGATTACCGTCGCCCACATACATCTGAAACACCATAGATGCTGCCTGCGTTGCCGGTCTTTAAGGATATTTGGGAGATGGGAGGAAAGAGGAGGGGATTAGGGAGAGGGAGTGAGCCTCCGGTTACCTCACTCACCGATCGAAACGCAGAAGCAAAAGATGCCTCTACTTCACGCCGGTATTCTGCGAGGCAGCAGCGAAAGCCGCCGCTTGGCTCTATCACGCTTATAATATGTCATCACTAGCAACACGCACTGGTTGTACACTTTGCTCTTGAGGTTTTGCGATATACTCTTATCTTATTATATAGTTATCTTACCAACACTCATCCCTCTGAACCCGACCATAAACCACGTGACGTAATTGTAAACGTACCTGAATGACCATGATAACAGATACCGTCCATCTTTATTTTTTTTAATATTACTGTAAATATATGCGTTTATGACTGAACTTTAAATGTATCACAGCCCTGCCGCGTTAGAGTGTACAACAACTTCGTGCACAAGGATCCTATGTGGCTGTAGCAATGAAACTAACCCAGAACACAAATGATCGGTAGTCTATTGCACGACTTTTATTCGTTTTTTTTTTTTGGGTGGAGGGAAAATGATTAAGGCATACCCGCTGTCGGCCGGGAGGCCTCCCAACGGGTTATGTCGGACTCGGATCGAGAAACATACCGACTAAATACCCATCGACGTTGCTGTTGGCCCGGAGGGCTTTACAGCTTCATCGGAGGAGACTTGCGTGAGCCGTGAGGAGGCCCGCAAGTCGAACAAAAGGGTCGACGATGTCTGCTGCTATGAAGCGCTGCGTCCCCTGAAACGAAGGAATAACTTCCAATGTTAGGGAATGGGCTAGGCGATTTGAGGGCCCCGACTGGGAGGTGAAATCTCTTCGGGGACTTTACTAACTACCTCTACCTCGAGTAAATCTCGTGCGGGTCGTGAAAAATTTATTCACATCGATCAACAATCTTAGTTGAACTTATGCACTATAAACCAGTGAAACCATATCGCGATATAAATATAGAGTGACATCTTTTATTACATTGTAAATTAATGACAAACTAATCTACTTTTCAACGTTATACAAGCGTGTGGAAGTATAGGCGTGAAGATGTAACGCTAATCCCTGGGACCCGGACCCGAAACCATTAGGCTTTTTGCCCTTGTTAATTAGCTTTCGTGTAACAATAACTTGTTAATAATACGTTTAATAAAAATAATTGTCCAATATTATTTTGTTTTGTGGCAAACGAGCTAGCGTCTCGCTTAAAGATAAGTGATTAGCGACGCGAATAAAAAAAATTGCTCAAAATGGCGGCCATGTAAAAAAGAGAAATTCTTTTAATCATGATTTTTTTTAAAATCGTAAAAAAAAAATTTTTCAAAAACCGTCAAACGAAAACTACATCCCTCCCTCATGTTTAAGAAATGACCGTGGGGTGGAATCGTGTCAACCAGGGGGCAGCTTTTTTTTTTTTGAGTCTCCACTTTGCGGGTCTGTGCTCTGAGGGTTTGTGCTTTTTTGAAATTTGACTTTTTTTTAAAAAAAAAAAATTTGTTCTCTTTAAACTTAAATAATCAACTGATGCAAAATCCGTTCGTAAAAATCGTTACTCTATTTTATTTGCAGCGTTTTAAATAACACCTAAAATTTGGCTCTCTTGACTAGAAAACCCCCTTTAAATCGAGCATCAAGTACATCAGAATCCTGTGATAAAAATTAACATTAAATATAAATCGTTGTTTGCACGTATAACGACCACTCCCAACGGTCTAATGTTGGACAAAATTAGGTCAAAAGAGAATAACGGCTTCAACGCTCTTGTGTGTAAAAATGTTATACTGACTCTAAGGGTCCGGCTGTTGGTCCGCATGCAATTTATTGTAACTTGCTTTATGTATCATACACGCTCTAAGTAGATACAACACATAATATCACATAGTTAATATAGAATCAACTAACTCCAGTATTTCGAAGCATCTACATGGTGTTTCATAATGAATGAAATATACTTTATTGTACACACACAGATTTAACATACAAAGATTATTTAAGGAAACAAAAAACAAAAAGTACAATAGGCGGCCTTATCGCTAAGAAGCGATTTCTTCCAGACAACCCAGAAAGAAAAAGGAAATATGATAAGTATCGGGTACGGGTGTACACATAATATAAAGTAAAGTGAACATATAATACATACACATAATATGCAAATAAAATAAATACAAAAAATATACATAATATGAATATATGAAATACATATACACGTACATACTATTGCAGAGATACAAGTCAACGACATTAAGGAACAGGAAACAAAGATTAAGTAGGCATGCCCCATATACTGACCATTTATCAAAGTTCTGCTGGTTAAAAGTATAAGTGATTATCCGAGTCATCTTGTTTTTGCAAAAACACAACACATGCAGATATACACAGCCAAATTTACTTTGTTTTTTTCTTTTTCAATTTTCTCCTTTTCTACCGTATATATATACGTTACAAGCACGTACATCTGCAGTATATACTGCAGCTGAACCGAGGTACTCTGTCCACTGCTGGACTCACTGAGAATCAGCGCCAAGGCTGTTGTTACAGCCGCGGCCATAGCCGACTGATCTCCTTTTCATGGCAACGTTGCAGCAGAGATATTTTTAAAAGAATACTAGCAATGTTAAAATTACTAATATTCCTGTTAACCTTCCAACTAAGCATTAGAGCTTGTATTTGGAGTGGTTCACGACAATAGTCGAATGGTAGGCTCGAACCCGCGGCGTCATGTTTCGCAGTCCGCACCCTGACCCATTAGGCTATTGGGCTTTGCTCAGTTTTTTTTGTTATTTCTTGCATTCATTTCTTTTTCCCTTTCTATAATAAGCAATGTGGCGTACTTGTGTCGTGAATGAATGGTTTTTCTTTCTTTCATTCTTCTTTCTATAATATTGAAAAGTTATTTAAGCAAAAATAACTCAAAAAAGGTTTCACCATTTACCATAATAACTTGATGGAATGAAAATATCAATCAAAATGAAAATTAGTCCATGTCATAGTGAGAAGTCGCGAAATGAACTGGACTCGGATTTAAACTTCGTGACAACTCGGGCGGCCGGGTGCGTGCTTTTTTTTTCTTTTTTTATAGAAGAAGGGGGCAAATGAGCGTGCGGCTCACCTGATGGTAAGTGATCACCGACGCCCACGAACATCCACAACACCAGAGGAGCTACAGATGTGCTCCTAGGAAATTACCCATTAAAGTAATATTTTACAACGTAATTATTTTTTACGTACGTACATCTTCAACACCGGAGTAGCTGCAAACGCGTTGCCGGTCTTTGAGGATATTTTTTTTTATGGAAAAGATGACAAACGAGCAAGCGGTACCACCTGATGGTAAGTGATTACCGTCGCCCACGTACATCTGCAACACCATAGATGCTGCAGATGCGTTGCCGGTCTTTAAGGATAGGAATAGGGAAGGGGTGTGGGCCTCCGGTTACCTCACTCACCGAAAGAAACGAAGAAGCACAAGATGCCTCTACCTCACGCCGGTATTCTGCGAGGCCGCGGTACCAATCCGGTCGAGCCGGCCCATTCGAGCAGCAGCTAAACCCGCCGCTTGGCTGTACCACGCTTACGATGGTGATGGGAGAGAGAATAAGGAGGGGGGATTTGGGATTCCGGGTACTTCACTCGCCGAACGAAACCCAGATGCCTCTATATCACGGTATTCTGTTTGTGGTACTACCCCGGAGGAGCAGGTCCATTCGAGGAGCAACTGAGGTTGTCGCTTGGCTCTACCTACCACGTACAAAACCTATATAAAAATAAAAATTATATTTAATATACATAAAATTAGATAACTCATTACACATTAATAATTTCGTTATAAATTTTATTTATGCAAAACATGAATGTGATGAGATGGGAAATATACCATATTTTTCACCAAATGCAAACAAACATTGCTCTGACGACTGTGTGATAACGTAAGATTCATCTCAATTCGGCGTACCGTTACGATTTGGTACCGGCTCAGCTCTCACCAACCCAAAAGCATTATGAGTACGGGTAAACCTTGCAAGAAATGTAAGCGGGCTTCTGTTGGTGTTTTCTTGAAGCGGCTTAGGTTCAGCAGATGACTGAAATAGGCTAATGTAGAAACTTTCAGAACACTACTCCGATGGAACATTCTCGGCGTCATTTTGTATATCTCGGTTTATTAAGCACCCATTTCATTACCCCCATCATAAACAGTAAATTGATACAGATAAAATATTATGGGCCCCATAAAACCCCGGAATCTGTCTCGGTGGTTGACCTCAAGAGACAATATGTGTCGTAAAATCATGCCATGAATCAATATTAGATTTGCTCTTGTGCTGATACAAAAAAAGACACATTGCCAACCCACCATTGCGTCAGTAGTTAGATCTATATAAATGAAAAATGTCTGTCCATTGATTTTATTCAATACGATATTAGGATATAGTTGTATGTCCTTCGGATGTTCTACAACAAAATAGCAGTAACTGCGCAGTCTTCTTATGAATAGTGTTACGAGCTGTGGGTTGCGAGATTGAAGTCCGGTTTATTAAACTTCTTTTAATTTTTAACACTGGCAAAGGGAGTAAGCAGAGTTTCTGTCCCTCGCACGTCATCTTCCACGGTTCTTCCTGACAGTAATCAATCCTCTGTCGTTTCTCAGTCGTTGATCTCTTTCGTGATTGTTCATAGTGATATTCCTCTTTCACTTACTTCAGAATTCACCACTGAATTGTCTGAGCACGCTCCAGTGCTCCTTTTATAGTTCCGAATTTCGATCGTCTTTTTTTATCGACTATTCCAGAACATTCCCGAAACGTTATATAATTTTTATTGGTGAAAATAGACTTATATTTCAACCAGTGTGTAGTTTTGTTAGTATCGGCTGGTAATTCATAAAACTTGTTTATTTCTTTGACTTGTCATTTGAAGACGCAAGAATCGACATGCTAGTTGTATTATTGGGCATTCGTTACTATAGGCTTAAAATGTTTACTTAATAAAGACTTAGCAAAATGAGTTATTATAAGTTTCAAAACCAAAAAAAAACGGAATTAAGGTTTCATATCAAGTTTCAAGTTGACATCAGGACGTGAAACACTTCAGTCCCCCGAGTAAAGCACACGTGACTTCGGGATTTTAAAAAAAAATTATTAAACGTAACAAAATGCGTAAATAATAGATTCATTTCTCTCTAGATTCAAATCTTTAATTAGTATTTTTTTTATTTTTTGTTATTTTATAACATTAACCTTCCACTGCAGGAATTTCTCCTGTGTTGCGTAGGCAGTTTATATTCATAAATTGCACATGGAGAAACACCCAGACCCGGAGCACTTATTCGTAGTACATACAAACACTAGTCCCGTGAGGGAATCGAACCCGCGACCCACAGCGCCGCAGCTAAACGCTTAGCCACTACGCCACCGAGCCGTTAATTTTTTAATACAGTAAGTAGCTAATATTTTTGTTATAATATATAATAAACTGTTGTCTTTCACTGCGGGCCGTATGAGGAAGCTCAAAGTTGCTCAGCGCACTATGGAAAGGGCTATGCTCGGTGTGCTCTTCTCTGCGTGATAGAGTCCGCAACGATGATATCCGCAGCAGAACTAAGGTAACCGACATAGCCGTAAGGATCAGCAAGCTGAAGTGGCAATAGGCCGGTCAAACTGACAACCGTTGGGGCAAAAAGGTTCTCCAGTGGCAGCCGCGTACAGGCAAACGCATTGTCGGATGACCATCACAAGATGGAGTGACGACCTGCGCAGTGTTGCGGGAAGTCGATGGATGCAGGTGGCTCAGGACCGAGCTTCGTGGCAATCTTTGGGGGAGGCCTATGTTCAGCAGTGGACTTCTGATAGGCTCAAATGATGATGATGATGAAACAGTTGCTAAAATTATCCATTAAAATTTTCCAATTACGAAACCAAAAGTTGCCGCTCCTAAAGACAATATAGCATACAGAGTAAGTTTTAATTCATTGAAGGTACGTGAACATTAGAGGAAAGTTACGTACAATGCTTATAGGGAGCATAGCCCGGGACGAATTATCAAAGTTTGCGGTACAAGAGGCTTCGCTTAGACCCTCCATTCATTGTTCACCGCTGCTTGAGAATTTTACTAATATCAATGACATGCAGCGGTGCCGTGTTGTGTTCGGTAAGGGTTTGCCATCACCATTTGATCGCGTGGGTGTCGTGGGTTAATGCGACTAAAGGAAAAGCCTTGAATGTGCCAAGGGCTGCCGTTAGATGGCGGGATAATCATCGCGAAGGATTATACACTCGTTTAACAACTTGCTTGTAATTGTTTTATATAAACATTAGAAAGAAAAACGTTTTATTCGTAGCTACAATACAATATATGGAGTATAACATAATACAATACAACACAATACATTTGGTGCAAAAAAGAAGAATAGTAAATTAAGTAAAGAAAAAAAAATTATATTAATGTCAGTATTGAACTCAGCGGTGAAAGAAAACATCGTGAGGAAACCTGCATGTCTGACAAATAATAAAAATATTATTTCGCGGATATGTGAAGCCCGCCAACCCGCACTGGAGCAGCGTGGCGGACACTTCCCGGCTCCTAAACCCTCTCTGATACTCGTATTTGAGAAGGAGGCCTTTGCCCAGCAGTGGGCACTTATAGGCTGCTACTTTATAGTATTGAACTGCAGCCACAAAAAGGCGGCCGACTCAGCACATTGCTGCAGCGCTGATAACATTAGTTATTAATGTCATTTGTCTTTTTGTTCTTTTTTGGTACCAATCATAGATTACAGTAAGGTAAAGCCTGACGACTGCTCGGGAAAATATCCATGGTACAGACAGATTACCGACGTTGTAGTTGTGGCAACATTACTATAGCATTATGCTGAGTCTGATCCAGTTATGTGGCTGCAACTCAATAAATCCAAAGTTTTTTTATGTTATTAAGTTCGAGTGTTTCTTGTAAACGTGATAGAGCCAAGTGGCGGCTTTAGCTGCTGCTCGAACGGGCCGGCTCGATCGGGTTTATAACACGACCTCGCAGAATGTCGGCGTGAACTAGGGGCATCTTGTGCTTCTCCGTTTCGTTCGGTGAGCGAGGTAACCGGAGGCCCGCTCCCCCTCCACTCATCCTACCGCCCATCTCCCAAAACCTTTACAGGTCGGGAACGCACCTGCAACTCCTCTGGTGTTGCAGATGTAAGTGGGCGACGGTATTCACTTACCATCAGGTGTACCGATTGGTACTTTGCCGCCTTTCCCATATAGAAAAAAAAACTTGAGTTGTGGCAATGAATAAAGTACTTCTTTTTCTTTCTTCAATACTAAAACAAACCACAATTAAGCAGACCGATGACGGGCAGCAGGGTCTAACGTGCGAGATGTCAGGTGCTGCGGACGCCATCCTTAAAAAAAAAATCACGTGAAATTTTAGTGAAATTATTTTGTGACTTAGAGGATAATGCCCCAGGAGGCCCCATCTTACAGAGGCTACTTTATAAGAAGATGGTATCATGAATGCGATGACTAGTCTGCGTTATAAACCCAATAGAACTACATGAATATGAAATGCCTCCGAAGTTCAACACTTGGATAGTTGTTTGAGAAACAGCTGTTTATACGTAGGTAGGAAAAGTTTCGCTAAGCGAGCTTTTCAACTTCTGATAGCTTTCCTGACCGAAATCGGTTTCTGTTATGGAATACGTAATGCCCTACTTACGAGTTGAATTGTGATAGCAAGGGCGAACTTATTTGTTCTTAGAATAAATATGAATTATTTTGTATAGTTCGTTATCGCTTATTTGTATAATTATACTAAAATGTTTAATGATTTTTTTTTAATGGAAACGACGGCAAACGAGCAAACGGTTCACCTGATGGTAAGTGCGTACCGTCGCCCAAGTACATCTGCAACACCATAGATGCTGCAGGTGCTTTTCCGGTCTTTAAGGATATTTGGGAGATGGGAGGGAAGAGGAGGGGAATAGGGAGGGGGGTGTGGGCATCCGGTTACCTCACTCACCGAACGAAACGCAGAAGCACAAGATGCCTCTACTTCACGCCGGTATTCTGCGAGGCCGTGGTACCAATCCGATCGAGCCGGGCCATTCGAGCAGCAGCTAAAGCCGCCGCTTGGCTCTACCACGCATTTACGGATTTTGTCGCGTTTAATTAGACTTTATAAATACCGACGTTGACGTACAAGACGACATAGACCCTCTGGGAAGTCTGCAGTCTGTGTTCATCATGTTCTGGATCGCACCAACTATTACATTAGATTTGACAGACCACATATCCTCGCAAAAGAACACCCATTCCTGCCAACCTGCCAAGGATGATTCGCGAGGCTATTGAAATAAAAAAAAAACATTCTAATTTCAATAGAGAAGATGGCTGGGTGCTACCACCTGCTTGGGAATCGGTAATTAAAAAAATTTAATCCAAGACCAAGGATGTATCTTTTGAAATGTAAAATACAAGCGGATCGAAGTTTTCAAACAATATGTGCTCTCAGGGCGGTTATCCTGAGAACACATATTGTAAAAGTCAAAATCAACTAAGGCTGTGAAGCTGTCTCCATAAACAAAACGTGTTTTTTTCTTCTTCCAAGCTTTTTTTGTTTTTACTCTATCGTAAAAGTGGTAATACATACAAACGGACAAGAGTTAGTCGGGCACGCGCTAAGTA
The DNA here is from genome assembly GCA_029286595.1 of Bhutanitis thaidina. Classification (NCBI taxonomy): domain Eukaryota; kingdom Metazoa; phylum Arthropoda; class Insecta; order Lepidoptera; family Papilionidae; genus Bhutanitis; species Bhutanitis thaidina. Next base: position 1,282,369 of record JAGSMS010000020.1, on the reverse strand, counting down.
TCCCGAGCTGAATGATAGAAAACATATTTCTTCTGGGAAATACTTAACACAGATAATACTAGTGTATGGTGTGGTTGTGGGAAAACCCACGGTGAGCGAGTCCGCCTGGCACTTGGTCGGTTTATTCACATTAACGTAACGTAAAATTTATAAACGCCGAATTGTTCAGTTTATTCATTTACACTCTCTCTCTCTCTCTGTATAAAAGGCCAGTTCACCTCTTTATATACGTAGGTAGCTTTTCGAGAATGTTCTATATAATTACAAACTAAACCGGCCGTTTTTCAAGCCGTGATTTATACTAAACACAGTGTTACCTATCGGAGTGAACCACTAAAAGGTTTGTTTAACCTTTCTAAAGGGTACGCGTAAGCACATCGTCCTCGTCGAAGTGATACAACTTTCGTTGGAATCATTCAAATCGTCTGGGAATAACGGCCATGGCTTTGTTCATTCGAATACGTGAATATAAATAAGCTTTCGCGATCGCAAAACCCAATAATGGGATGCGTAGAGTTCTAGACATTTAGTCGTTGCAATCCGCTATTCACCAGAGCTTAGTGTAAATATTGTTTTTGGTTGTAAATATTTCGTATGAGCTGTTTGTAAATAAGGTTATTCTATATGCGTGAACTACAGATGCTCGGAAGTTTTTTTTTTCTCGGTCTCGAGATTACCCGGAGTCGATATTAGTGCAACATATAAACGGTTTCCTGTTCCGGTTGTCTTGTGTTCTGTCCGGTATCTATGACACTAAGGTCTCACGAGTTTCCAGTCAAGTCTTTGGTTAAATTATAAACTTTATTAAACCGATGCTGCTCAAGCTTGCTGTTCCGCGGGGAAGTGACACGGTCACGCCTACGGGAAGCTGCAAGGGGCGCGGGGTGCGCGGCTACTAAGCGGATAACAGACGGTATTCTATTACACTTGATCACTTAATCACTTGATTAAATAAGTTAATCGCTAATTTTGTCTAATTATTTACTTAAACAGCTTGTTTACAATTAACTTAATCATTTAAGCATGCTCGTGGTAAGTGATTATCGACGCCCACGTAAATCTGCAACATCAGAGGACCTGCAGGTTCGTTGCCCGCCTGGAGGGATATTTGGGGAAGGGGAGAGGAGTGGACCTCCGGTTACCTCACTCATCGGAACGGAACGCAGAAGCATAAGACGCCTCTACTTCACGTCGGCCCATTGGAGCAGCAGTCCGCATACTATAATCCGAATTTTAGTTAAGATGTTTTCTCAAGCTGTCAGTTAGTTGAAAACCGTTAACAAAGCGCCTCTTCCCTCTCCGGGCTAAATTATTTTAGTAAGTTTTGTTGCTCTTAAATAAGGCTAGGCGTTACAGGAGTAAGAAATTAGGAACAACCTTTAAAATATCACGGCGATCTTCCAGAGCAAGCCCAAAACAAGTCTCACCAGGTTCTGTTTTCCGGGTAAGCGAAAAGCGAAAAGTGGATTGTGGAAGAGTCATGCGGAAATTCCGTTATATCTGCCTACCCCAATGGTTGCCGTCGCGCATGTACATCTGTACCACTAAAGGTGGTTCAGGTGCGTTACCGGCCCTTAAGGTATTTGGGAGAGGGCCTTCGTTTACCTCACAAACCAAACGTAACGCAGAAGCACAAGACGCCTCTACTTCACGCTGGTATTCTGCGAGGCCGTGGTACCAACCAGGCCGCGCCGGCCCATTCGAACAGCAGCTAAAGACGCCGCTTGGCCTTACCGCGTACGAATACTGGACTGGACTATTGACCTTAAGGTGTCATTGTAAAAGGATTTCTATTGTTGCGTCGTAAGGTATGAAAGAATATTCAGAAATTTTCGTTAGACAATAAAGACTTAATAACTTATAAAAAAACCACTACATAAACATACATCTGTATTCATGAGAATATATATATAAAGTATATAAAGTATTTTAATGGTTTTAGTATAATTAATATTACTGTAATAAATCATAAAAAAAATCAATATTCTCCAATCAGCCGGTAGATCTATGCAACGTTAAAATTTACTGAACAATAATTATTCAAATCGGTAGATCTGTAGATCACTGAGGCACTGTACCTCTTTCTTTGGTATGATTTCTTTTTTGCAGTATACCCACGTAACTATGTTACAATATTCGTTGAATTGAATAACGCAATGGTACGGCGTTCGTTGGTTGAACGAATATCAGTGAATACTAGTATGTACACAAACCTATGAAGGTTTCCTCATACTATATGTCAAAATATGTGAATATACTTGTGATACAAAATAAATTAATTGAAAAAAAAATTATGTTATAACCTGTGAAACTAGAACAGGAGTTTATAATTATTGCTATTATTATACAGTTTCATTAAATAGCAACGATCACAAGAAAAAATATATAATTGCCACAGTTAAAAATCACTTCACAAAGATTAAAACTACACAAAGCAAAGCCGAGCGAAAAATCTAAAAACAAACAAAACTTTAAACTTCTTGCAGACGTCAGACGCAGCCAAAGAATAAAAAAAATATTGAATGCTCTGCTGCCGGCTGAAGCGTTTAGTCTATGGAATCGTGTTTTCTTTTAAACACACACTACGACAAAGATAGAAAGACATACGAAGACACAACAGCATAACATTTATATATATATTTCAAGTTCAATTTTATTACATACAGTGTATGATATATTATACATTCGAATCGTTTCTTTTGTATTACGAATATGCAGGATAATAGTAAAATGTATAAGCGCGTGAATGCCCCACTGCTGGGAAAAGATGAAAAAAAAAGAAAGTGGTATCCTCGGGAGTCCTACGGAGTTTCTATCTGTTTCTTCTCCGTCAGAGAAACCTCATTACGAAAGGTGGTAAATTGTAAAGAAAATCATTAGTTAAATACTGAATTTTGATTTAGGCATCCATATCAATCTTTTATTCATTCATGCTTCATATTTGAGAAGGTTATTGGAACGAAGAAGTTGGCGTACATATCCTCGTTGGTAGTGCTTCTAAGGAGAAGATGCTTTTAGAAGCCCTGCCCTGCCTTAGAAGCCGAGGTTCGCGGATTCGAATCTAACAATTGTATAATGAAAATAAATTCAGAGTCATTGAAATTTTCTTTGATGTACGATTATTTATCTATGTTGTATTAGACTACGCTGAGTCGTGTCAAATGAAAGTCTATGTTTTCTGCTTATACCCATGGGCGATAGGTGTGATTATTTAATAATCAAAGGTTTTTTATTTAAGTAATATTAGGCCTTTACCTCATCAATTATTAAATAAGTTTAAACTACTCTACAGTAACGTTACTCATTCCAACTATCTCCTCCTTTCTCTTATTCCAATCTTCAAAACCTTTTCTAGCTCCTAAAAGCTTTTAGTATAATGCACAAATAATTTGACGTCAACTTCGTCTCGGAAAAAGTTCTTACTCGGCCACAAAAGAATGGCGGGGACATCTTGTTGAGAGAGTAAGCAAGACATTTAATAATACGCGGTACGTTATTACGTAACAGATCCACTTGAATTATCGACTTTAAACGTTTACTTCGGAGTTGTTTCCTATGATATATTTAATATTTGCAGATGTTGTCTCGCGGTGGAATTCCATAGTGGATATAGTAGGAACACACAAATACTTGTTCTACTTATCAGTGGTATAAGTGTTTGTAAGTGGTAAGTGTTCGTGTTCCTACTACATGTGTTTATGACGATTGTGTCTATGCGAAGATTTAAGAGATGAAGAAAGAAAGAAAAGGATTATTTATACACGGCGCATACAATGCTTATTAAAGGAAGAAAAAAAAATTAAAGATTAAATGTTCGTAATCTAAAAATGAACTAAACAATAAAAAAAAAATTGTCTACTATAAAGTTTGTATCTTGTCTATGCCTCGATTTATCTGTGACTTAGCTATGGCCGCGGTTGTTATAACAGCATTGGCGCTGATTTTCAGTGAGACCGGTCATGGACAGAGTACCTCGGTTCAGTTGCAATATTATTACGATTAAAAAAAAAGGAAATCTGCCCGTGTTTCGTTTCAACTTAATTGAAATACATAATTGTGTATATTATGTTAACGAGAACGACAGACGCGATGACATTTTTCGTACCCACCTGTCATGTTCTAACCAGCCGGTCGCTTGCAAAATTATTGTACGCGGTAGTGCCAAGCGGTAGCTTTTGCTGCTGCTCGAATGGGTCGGCTCGACCGTGGTAGGGTCTCCGTGATGATGCATATGAGCTTTTAAAATTTGCTCATCTCAAAAAAGAACTGATGGTCTGAACCTTGCAGGCTAGAAAAGAACTTCGTTGGAGTGTTTCGTACACCTTGCAGAATACCGGCGTCAAGTAGAGGCATCTTGCGCTTCTGCGACAGATCTGCATAGATTTAAAAATAAATTACACTCGACAAACGAAATGTATGTTTTTTATATTGAATAAATGATTTGTTTTGATTCGTTTTCAGGAATTTAATAATTGTAACGCAATGATGTTTCCCTTCGACAACGGAAGTTCAAGTTCTGTCAGTTGAATTAACTGAGCTGTGATAAATTCAGCCACAAACATCGGCCATCGGCCAGTTGCTAAAGTTGCTAAATTGCCTCTTTTCTTTTAGAACCTAGGCGTATGAACTAACAATCTTTCTGATTAGAAATCCCTACTGCATTTACTGATAATGTCATGCAAGCTTACAGCCCTCTCGTGGCGGCGTCGTGTGGCGGGTTGTCCACCTTCCTTTAATATGGTTGAGGAAGTTGATGGCTGCCACGTGCATCATCAGCGTATGGAGGCTGGTCTATTCGAGCTCGCAGTGCACTTATGCTTTCATTTTGAGTATCACAATATTCTTTTAGCATGCCTTCACTAAGATATAAAATTACTATTATTGACTCGCTCTTTTCAAGCTCTATAATGCAGTTATTTTTGCAAAATGCTTCGGCACTTGTGTGACTGTCGTTGTAATTAAGATACCTAAGTGAATTAAGCGATCATCCAAACGCGTCGTGCGGACGTACAGGTGCTGATTGTGGAGGCGGATCTGCTCAAGTTTGCAGAGCACTCGTGGTTTAGTATCTTGTGGCTTATGCTTTTACTTATCTGTCTCATCGTGACTTTCATTTCATGACATTCTTGAAAAATAGTTTCTTGTTTTTTTATTTTTTATCTTGAATTTTTATGGGAAAGTCGGCAAACGAGCAAGCGGTTCACCTGATGGTAAGTGATTACCGTCGGCCACACATCTGCAACACCAGAGGTGCTGCAGGTGCGTTGCCGGCCTTTAAGGATATTTAGGAGATGGAAGGGAAGATGAGGAGTGGGATGGGGAGAGGGAGTGGGCCTCCGGATACCTCACTCACCGAACGAAACGCAAAAGCATAAGATGCGTCTTCTTCACGCCGGTATTCTGCGAGGTAGTGGAGGCTGCCCATTCGAGCAGCAGCAAAAGCCGCTGCTTGGCTCTACCACGTTTAAATAAAGATTGTAAAAGAATAATGATACGATTTTTTTTTTACGCCGGGGAATAAAGGTTTTTAATTTTCATTAATTTATGATTTTCAGCGCACGGACAGCTGCAAACAACTTCTGTCAAAGATGGTTACAGATGCGTCGTCACACCAGAGTACTAGGAAGTCCTGTCTCACAGCCAGGTTTTATACTGCCTCTGTATACCTTTAATACCGGAACACAGCAGTAGGAGCCGTGGTAGCCTAGTGGTCAGGTCGCTCACTTCAATTTCATAGAGCTCGAGTGACCTGGGTTCGATCCCCACTGCCGGTACCACTAAAATGGTTAATAGTAATTTTAAGTGCTGTTTTTACCAAGTGCTCAGCGGTGAAAGAAAACCATCGTGAGATAATTATAATTTTTTTTATTTTGAGGACATGTGAAGCTCTCCAATCCATACTGGATCCTTCCCGGCTACATAAACCTCACAGATATTTTAAATGGCGAACTTTGCAGTGGGCAGCGATAGAAATAGGTAATAGGGTGGTACCTAACCGAGTACTTAGACTGCAGGTTTTTCCTTGCATTAAAAAAAAAGAAAAGCCTTAACCCTTGCTCACTGGTTGGTAGAGATTGCTTCTAAGCGAAAAGGCCGCCAATTGTACCTTTGTGTAATTTATGTCTCTTTTTATTTATTTTTTCCTATTTTTGCTAATTGGTGTACAATAAAGTGTATTGCGGGAAGTCGATGGATGCAGGTGGCTCAGGACCGAGCTTCGTGGCAATCTTCGGGGAAGGCCTATGTTCAGCAGTGGACTTGTGATAGGCTGGAATGATGATGATGATGATGATGAAAGTGTATTTCATTTGATTCATACATTCATTTCAAAAGCAACGAGGAATAATAAAATTGTTTTTCTTATCTACAGTGAACCACGCTCTGACTCCTCTTTCCCCCTTTTCAGTATCGCTCTGACAGCATAATGATTTTCACGGTGGCTTCTCGATTTCTTACGATACGTTAAATTTTATATAAGTCGATACAGCGTTGAGCTGCGACGAGTCACAGTAATATTACAGTGACCCTTCGCAATATTACATCACTACCGCCCATAGAATATTATAATTTGATTATTAAAATAGAAAACGGCCTAAAGTAGCAGCCTGTAAGTGCTGGGCAAAGGTCTCCTTCTCAAATACTTTTTTTGAGAAGGTTTTGGAGCTGGGAAGAGCCCGCCACACTGCTCCAGTGCGGGTTGGCGGGCTTCACATATCCTCGAAATAATATAATTAAAACTAAACTTTTGCACAAATATTGACTACGGTATTCGAATCCAGGACTCGTCGCTCAGTAGTCGGGTACGCTAACCAATAAGCCAAGCGTTCTTACAGAAGTTTTAATTTGAATTGAAAAAATGGTCATTACAAGGTAGTCACGCAAAATATTTATACGTGGTAGAGTCAAGCGGTGGCTTTTGCTGTTGCTCGAATGGGCTGGCTCGACTTGGTTGCTACCACGGCCCTGCAGAATATCGGCGTGAAGTAGAGGCATCTCGTGCTTCTGAGTTTTGTTCGGTGAGTGAAAATAATCGCCAATAGCCTAATAGGATTAGGGTGCTAACTGTGATACATGAAGTCGTAAGTTCGAGCCCGCCATTCGACTATGGTCGTGAACTCCACTCCAGGTACAAGCTCTAATGCTTAGTTGGAGGGTCAACAGGAATATTAGTAATGTTACTTAAATGTCATTACTACCATTCCTTAAAAAAAAAGAGATCGATCAAGTCACTATTGACTTTTCAAAATCTGGGTTTCTAAAAGGTCGGTATTAGTACCGCTTTTGTTTAATTTATATAGTGAAGTGGGTGTACATACCGGCCACATAGCTCGCAGAACCGACATCCGTTGGGGAAAAAAGGTTCTCGAGTGGCAGCCACGTACAGGCAAACGCAGTGTGGGACGACCCCCCACAAGATGGAGTGACGACCTGCGCAGTGTTGCGGGAAGTCGATGGATGCAGGTGGCTCAGGACCGAGCTTCGTGGCAATCTTTGGAGGGGGGCTATGTTCAGCAGTGGACTTGTGATAGGCTGAAATGATGATGATGATGACGTTATATCTCACAGGTTGCCAGGTTGTATCTGTAGATTAGCATTACATTTATAAGACTTTTCCCAATGTTGCTTTTTATGATACCTTCGGGGTGAAAGAGGATGACAAACACTCAGGTTAGTAATAAGTGATTACTAAGGCATTTAGAGATAGTATATTTCTCTTACACCTGTATATGAATACAGGGATCGAGACCTGGGTGAAATTTAGTAAAACAATACATCGGTTGTTTTCTTCTAATTTATAGATATCTCACTTACTTACACGATTTATTTTATGATTTAATGGGAATGAATGAATTTAGATGTTGTAACTTACATTAAAGCAAATATATTTCACAATTTTATGTGACAGAATACTGAAATAAATTAGGTCCGTAAATGTACAAATGTGTAAGAGAGTCTACACGCGCCAGATGCATTACACTTGCATATACTAGTGGTACATAAATAAAATATTATCGCTTATTTGCATCTAAAAGGAAAACGAATTTAGAGTCTCTACATACTTATGTCACTACCAATATAAATAATTTATCTCAATGCACTTTCTGTTCTAGATAATGTGCACTCGTATATCAAACTGCTTTTAAGGTTATGTGAAATAATAGGTCTTAACGATCCCAAGGCTGCCCCCTATATATATAAATATGTTGGTACATCGACTAGAATCGGAACGGTGTTTGTTGTCTGTCACTTCATTCCTTTGGACGGCAGAGTTCTGGCTACGCGTGCGTTTTTATAAAAACATATTCTTTATACAATCTAACACCGTTTCTTAAAGAGATTCTTCTTCTAAGAAGAAACTCCACAGACGTTTTCTTTTTATATAAATTGAAGAAAAGTGAAAATGAAAGAATGGAAATAAAAGACCCATAGACAATCAAAACATGCGAGGCCCGATAATAAAAATAAACAAAAAATAGAGCCCTAATAAGTTACCTCACCACCAGACCCAGATGCAGCATCTGTTGACAAGTATGACGCATCCTTTAAGGTGCGTCACCGTTTTTTTAGAAAGACTTCCAGGATACTTATAATATTCGTAGTATAATCGAATAAATGTTCATATTGTTCTTCATCAGCCTTTTTAATTCCACTGCTGAACATAGCCTCTTCTAGAAAGAGCCACATCTTAAAGGACATTTTTTGGGAAAGGTTGTAAGCGACTCACATGATTATCAGAGGTAACCATCGCCCACGTTTTTTGCATCACCGGAAGAGCTGCAGATGCGTTTTTATATGGGAAACGCAGCTGCAGCTTCTTTGGGGTTGCAGATGTACGTGGGCGACGGTTATCACTTACCATCAGATGAGCCTCGTGGTCAAGTTGATGGCCTCCTGTCCCATATAAAAAAAAATTAAAAAAACCAACCTAGTTTTTTTTTTATTTTATATACCCACGAAACCCACTGATGGTTCACGATCATTTCTGCAAATGAATATTTGGTTATATTTTTCCTTTTTAAGAATATTATCTCTTCGTTATGTGATATCGGTGTTCGGATCGGCTACCTTTCTATCTTTCGGCTATCTTACCGTGGTTGTCGAGTAGTTCGATTTTTTTTAATAAATATATGTATATATAGAATAAACCAGCATTCTACAAAAACGGATTTTTCGTAGCACTCATAGTGAGCGGAGCTTATTCAATTATACGTCTACGCCACGTAGAGGTCTGTACGTTACATACAAGGTAAGCTACGCAGGTCTACAAAGCCTTGTAAACATAATATTTAAATAAGGGTAGACAGTGATAAACATAATTGAATACATTTAAATACAACGAAACAATTTTCATGTTTTTGTTTTTCGCCATACACAAACATTTAACCATGAAAGAGTAAGCCTCAAACCACGAGTCTCCTAAAGTATCCTTATAATGTAACAGCGTATTTTAGTGTCGTACGTACGTACTCGTACGTCTTATGCTACGTTTGTATTCGCGCTGTAAATCTCTTACAGCATCTACAGAGTCTCTACGAGACGAGTACGCCTTAAGGTGTTTCTAGTTGATTACTTCAAATAAACTCTTGTGACGTAATATTGAACAAAATTGGCTTTGAGATATGTTACACCCTCCGTCTGTTAACCTCATCTATAAGCGAACCCAAATATCTTCGACTAGCGGCTGCGCTACCAGCTCAGCGGCCACCAATTCGCTTTCCCAGGGTGGTGATTGCGGGAAAACCTTCCAAGTAATTTTTTTTTTTTTTGGGAAACGAGTCGACAAACGAGCAAGTGGTTCACCTGATGGTAAATGATTACCGTCGACCATGTACATCAGCGACACCAGAGATACTGCGTTTAGGCGATGGGAGGGAGAATAAGGAGGGGATGGGGAGGGGGAGTGGGATACCGAACCAAACGCAGAAGCACAAGATGCCTCTTCTCCGCGCCGGTATTCTGCGAGGCAGTGGCACTAATCCGGTCGAGTCAGCCCATTCAAACAGCAGAAAAAGCCGCCCGCTTGGTTCTGCCACGTGTGAGAATATGCCGTTTCAGCTAGCGAGGCCTTTGTCCAGTAGTGGACTGAAACCGGCCGATGCTGTAGTCCTCCCCGGTCGGACAGGCCCTTGCGTGTTGCAGTCATAATAGAGCTGCAGCGTGACTATACTGCATTTGTACGAACTACGAGCGATTTAGTAAAAGCTCAGTGATTTATTTCGTAATCTGTTTAATAAATTAGGTTTGGCTATGTTGCTTTGGGAACTGGCCAAGTTGCACCGAAGCTTGTTTAACATTTTAGCTTAGGCGCTCTTTCGTTTTATGGATTTCATTATATTTATGGACTGTGCGATACTGTTCTAAATTATTTATTTATTTATTAAAGTTCATATACATGAGAATGTATATAGGCGGATTTAATGCTAGAAGCATTCTCTTCCATTCAACATTTGGACGATGCAGAGATGAAATGAAGTAGGTGTAGGTGATAGAATAGAGAGTACTAAAGAGAAGAAAAAAATTGAAATAAATGTAAATCTATGTATAGGTACAATATTTAAATACGCATACAATAATATACATACATTTATGTTTATTTAAATATATTAATAACTTAAATATTAAAATATATATAAAAATAGGCTATTACTGAGATGATTCTGCCATTTTGTTAAAGATATGTTCCTTAGCTTTCAGTTGAAATATGTATGGACTGTTAGACGCTGTGATTTCGAATGGAAGCGCATTCCAAAGAAGTACGGATTGAACAGGTAAGGATAAACGTTAATTTCGCTTTGAAAGCAAAATATCTAAATGGTTATCCAAAACAAACTAATTGTATGGAATCTGTAGGGTTCACTTAATTTAGGTAGATTTAGTGACCTATATCAATAGACGGATATCGGCTCGCAGCACATGGTACGTCTTCACTCCGCACCGGTTCGATCGCGAATGACCCCCTCTCCTACTAACACGAGTGTTTATAAGCCCTTTTGTTTCTACCGAAGCCGTATCCATCCGAAGCGCGGAGCGTTTTAGTCCGGCATCTTCAATGCTGCCCCCGGCATAACGTCACTGCCTTCAGTGGTCACTAGGTGACGGGCACCTTTCGCACGCGTGATACAAAAAAAAAACCGCGGACCGCGTATTACATCGCCTGTGACGAAATATATATACATACATGTTATATAGAGATTTATTTACATTTCTTTATTATCTATATATTTAATAGATATACTTTCACGTAGCCGTGGTGGCCTAGTGGTCAGGGCGCTCAATTTCGTTTAATAGAGCGCGAGTGACCTGGGTTCGATCTCCAATGCCGGCACCACTAAAATTGTAAACCTGCATATCTAAGAAAAAATAAAAATACTATTTCGAGGATATGTGAAGCCCGCCAACCCGCACTGGAGCAGCGTGGGGGGCCCTTCCCGGCTCCTAAACCCTCTCTGGTACTCGTATTTGAGAAGGAGGCCTTTGCCAAGCAGTGGGCACTTACAGGCTTGGCTGCAGAAACAGGTAAGAGAGGTAAGAGAGTGCTACCTACCCAGACGCCTCCTCCGGTAGGCTCCCCCGTTTTAATTTTAAAACTATGTCGGCGCATCCGCTTCTCAATACGCCAGCTGTCACTTTATAAAAATGTCAATGCCCAGAACGAACACCTAGCGCTGGTGAGGCGGCCATCGGGCGAAACCGACAGTTTGGTTTCGAACGGTCACGGGGGCGCACGCAACCGCGTTCTCGGTGGACGTTTCTTTTTAATCTAATTCGGTCTTAGCGATCTATAATTATTTGGTGAAATTATTGATTGTATTATCGAGAATTATAAGTGAAGTGATTATTGCCATAGTTATTTTATTGGAATACCGTCTCCCTACCCGACAAACCACGCCTATCTGAAGATGTCTAATAACTCTGATAATAGTCGAAAGACTTTAACTACATATTTCTGTATATTTTTGTTTACTTACAAATGAAGATAGGCATACATAGTCAAATTTAATGTATATTTTTTGTAGTGTTTTAGTATAAAGCCTTTTTTATTTTTTTCTAATCCGTAACCGCCTATGATGCTTTGTTACTCCTAAAGGTTGACAGGCAGAGAATGCTTTTAGCGTTATGCCCGCCTATTGATCCTATATGTACTGTATATGGTTCAATAAACAGTAAATAAAAAAAAATATTTCAAATTATATTTATTCACCGAAGTGAAACTCGGAAAGCCCGTGATAATAGTTAGATAAATTTAACTTTATCACGCCGACGTAATCACGCTGTCTCCACTGTAACCGATTTACGGTATACTGGCAACATTTAGTACTTAATGCGGCGACATTATTAACGATTTGACAGTCGTTAGTAACCCCGCTCGTGGGATAGGTTTTAATGACAATCTAATGTTGCTATGAAAAGTTTATGATACATATGTTGTTGAAGCCCACGAACACATCACGCTCACGAGATTTACTCATGGGAAAGATCGGTTCTAATATTCGATCAGAGTCTTTCCTTCTTTGATAGAAACCCAACCCGAGGTTCTCCATAAGAAAGACCCTTTGCCCTTGGTGGTTTTTAATTTAAAGAATTTGAAATCATTTCGAGGATATGTGAAGCCCACCAACCCGCACTGGAGCAGCGTGGCGGGCCCTTCCCGGCTCCTAAGGCCTCTCTGATACTCGTATCTGAGAAGGAGGTCTTAGCCCAGCAGTGAGCACTTACAGGCTGCTACTTTACTTTTTTAACTTACCAATCATAGCATATTATCATGTGCCTATTTTTTTTAAGATTAATTTGGTCATGCCGTTAAATACCATTATTTGTAGAATTTTCGGTCCGTGTTTCTGGCACAGCATCCCCATCTCTTCTTCCGACCTTATCGCATAAGCGTTTCATCGGATGGGCATAAAGAGGAGTGACCGTCTCTATGATCGCGTGTACACTTACGGCACTATAATATCTCCTGCGCAGTTGATAACTGCCGATAGTATACAGTTGCCACGAAGACGGCCAGGTGGACATCGAGATGTATTTGCCGTGATCGCTGCACTTGGAAAACATATCGTGGGTTACCCCTGCTCCCGGTCACTTTTTTTTTTTTTATGAAAAAATAGGCTTGCGTTTGACCTCAATCTTCCCCGATGGAAAGCGAAGATGAGGCCTAGGATGGTACACGCTTGCCTAGATGTCTGTTCACTCTGGCCTTGAAGATATCCAGGTTATAGGTTTCCGGAAAAACTGACCTCGGCAGAGAGTTCCACTCCTTAGCCGTCCGCATAAAGAAAGAAGAGGCAAACCGCCTCGTGCGTAATGGAGGAATGTCTACAACATAAGGGTGGAGCTGCTCGCTAGGTCTAGTCGTTCGGTGATGGAAAGGGGAAGGGGGTATTAGGTTATGCAAAACCTCCGCACACTCTCCGAAATGAATCCGATAAAAACCGAGAGGCAGGCCACTCGGTACTAGTTCAAAGACTAATATCACTCGCTTCACTCCACGTGCTGGCCTCGTCATCAGATGAAATGAATAGAACACGTTGAGACAAATCTGCTCCTTTGCCTCATTAAATTAAAAAAAATGGCGTCATTTAATAAGCTCTCATGGTAGTTTACCCATAGAGTGGTCAAACGTCATCGGAGCTTATTTGGTACATCGTGACAAGCTTTGAGCTTACCACCGTCAGAGCGTTATATTCATAAGTTAAGAAAAACTCATCGGCACGAGCTCTTAACATAGGAATCGGATTAAAGTCACGACGACCTTTTAATTTAGGTCTTGCATATTTGTGATGCTTTTCCAAGTCGAATTTTGCAACAACCTCGTGAGACTGAATAAACACTCTAATACCATACGGGTGTGCGTATTTTCATTGGAATAAGGTGAAGAACGAGATATCTGTCCACCTGGCGGTAAGTGTCCACTGCAGCCTGTGGAAACCAGCAAACAACCTCAAGCGAAGAAGGTTACAGAAGCGTTGTCACCTCTAAGACTGTGATGGAATATCTCACAGGACGTAATTACACTAGCTACTCTCTATCTTTCCAATAGAACACAACAGTGTGTTATCCAATGTAAATGGCAGGGGTACATCCGCCTAATATCATTCCATTATTAATACATAGTCTGATTAGTTTTACTCGATTGTAATCACATCTTTACTTTGTTTAGTTTCTAAATAAATTATAATTTGAATATTGTCTATTTAAGGAATGCAATGATAATCTGTCAAGGGTATTTCCGTTAACAAATGCAACAATATTAAATAATTTCATAACAGAGCTTAAAATTTATTGTACAATATTTAATTCACTTTAGTGAATTAAATATGAAAGCAACATTCATTTATTTTAATTATGCAATTTTACAGACCGGAATTTTGTTAAACTATTTGTTTTTTATAACTTATGGTCGATTGCCGCATGAAGTCTGTATAAAAGCGCATTAACCTGTAGCAAAGGCATCTTATTGAAAATCAGATCTCAACACGTAAGGCGAAGCTCTGCCTGTTCGAAATAAATACTTAAAATAGTCCGAGTATTATATTAGTTGTAACAAGTGATTCACTGCTGTTTACCGGCAGAAATGTATAAGAGGGTGTAACCTACCCACCTAACAAGATCCTGAAAAAAAAAAAACTAAGACGTAAATATTCTGGCTCTCTATAGTTTTCGAACCGGAACGAAACAGTAGTCCACTGCTGTTTCGCATGCTAAAACTTTTCGTACCATAATAGACCCAGAAGTCCGCTTCGTACGAGTATACAGATTTTATCCAGGTCAAAGCAGATAATTTAGCGGTGAGCGTTTATGATTTATGAATATTAATGTCCCCTTTAGGCTTCTGTTGTACATACATTTCTCTGCGTATGATGATCTACAATGATTAAGTAATGCGAGTCCGGTTTCGAATCCTAACAAGACTATTATAACATTGTCTGATGTATAGTGATACGTGAGTATCACGCAAAACGATCTGGACCGATTTTGATGCGGTTTTTACATGGTCAACAAGGTTACGCGTCTAGCTCAACTTAAAACACTGGGACTTTTTTAGTGCCGAGAAAATTTCGAGATGTACCGTTAGTTGATTTTACGCCAAAAAACAGGACCGATTGGATAAAACCATACAGCGATAGAAAGCGTACGACTGAAAGAAAATCCGATACATTTAATACCGAAAAATATTGATATTGACCAGAACGGGATTAATGTGATGAGCAATGGCCAGGAATGTTTCATACACAAATACCACATACCGATTTAAATGTGACATTCACCGTTTGGTATAAATAATGAATAATAGGGTCTATTTATTAGAATAGAAAACATTTATTTAACAACGCACAAAAACATTAGCGAAATATAATGTAACAAAGCACACATCGAACAAAAAAAAATTTAAAATCAAAATTATAAGAAAATTCAACTTACGAATAGAAAATCAGTTTCTAACAAACGAAAAAGAAAAATAGAAACAGTAATCTATTACATACTGTTTTCAAAAGAATTTATAAAAAAAATAAAATAAAAAAAAATTGAACATTTCCAGGACTTTGAAGGTTCAAACAAATGGTTCTTTGATTTTTTTTTGTTTTTTATTTTTTATAAAATCCTAGAAATTTTATTTATTAAGTAACATTACTAATATTCCTGTTAACACTCCAACTAAGCATTACACCTTGTATCTGGAGTGGTTCAAGAAAATGGTCGAATGGCGGGGCTCGAACTTACGACGTCATGTTTCGTAGTCCGCACCCTAACCCATTCGGCAGTGTGCTGAAAGTTATTTGTTATGTGATGTTAAAACGGCTTCACTCAGCAATAAAGCTGAAGCATCTGCTCCAGCGCTGATTTTCAGTGAAGCCGGTGTGATGATTGTAAATGTACAAAACGATTTTAAAAATAAAACTATACCCTACTTATGTTAAACACGGTTGAAGTCGCGGGCAAAAGGGGGCAAAGGAGTAAACATCTCACCTGATGGATAGTGATTACAGTCACCTACGTGAATATGCAACACCAGAGGACCTGTACATGCGTTGTCCGCCTTATAGGATATTTGGGTGATGGGAGAGATGATGGGGAAGGGGGTTGGGGAGTGAGGAGTAGGCTTCCGGTTACCCCACTCACCGAACGAACTGCAGAAGCACAAATAGCATGAATGGAAGATTTCCTCGTACCCACCACGACAGGTTACAGTGTGCAGAGCTCGTACCTTCACACTAAAGATGCTGTTACCCATCAGTAATTTGTGTGATTTATATTTTCATAGTGTAATAAAAATAGATCGGCACGACCCGTGCCACATGGTGTCAATGACCTCAATCATTATGTTAATATGGATATTCCCCGGGATTCCAGCTTTCGAATCGGCGAACGAAAATAATATATTCTCGTTACAGTGAGTCCGTAACGGCGATAAGATTAATGATTTTTACCATAAAATAAAACAACATGAAATTCAAAATAGGTGTATATAATCATTAATCACAAAGAATGTTACATAGAAGAGGTAGGCACAATACAATATAATTAATTAATTATGAAGGGTCGTTATGCACTTCAAATGGTTATATTTTAACACTTACATGTTTTATATGAGTGCACGTAATATTTTACGCAGTATAAAATGAAACCATAGATTATCAATATTTTCTTTAATGAAAAATGATACATTTTACGAGTTTATTTTATATTCTGACTTCTATTTACAATTACATAACTCTTAATTTTTGCGAATCATGTCATGTCCATATTAGTATTTCCTCTTTGAATCCCGCGGTGTGGCACGGGTCATGCCGATCTATGGTAATAAATCAGCAAGAACACCACCATTTATAATATTTTACTGATAATCAAGCTGACAGTCCAGCTGATGGTAAGTGGCCAGTGCAGGTGGCATACGACTTCAATAGAAGAAAATTACAGACCCTGATGGAATGCCCCACAGCCTGTACTTATACAGTTCAACCAGGAAGAACTGCACTCATTAGCGACAGAAATAGGTAACGATTGTTGTAACTTATCATCATCATAATTTCAGCCTATCACAAGTCCACTGCCGATTGTCACAAAGCTCGGTAGTGCGCCACCTGCATCCATCGACTTCAGGCAACACTGCGCAGGTCGCCACTCCATCTTGTGGCGGGTCGTCCTACACTGCGTTTGTCTGTACGTGGCTGCCACTCGAGAGCCTTTTTTCCCCGACGGTTGTCAGTTCTGCGAGCTATGAGGCCGAACCATTGCCACTTCAGCTTGCTGATCTAGTTCTGCTGCGGATATCATCGTTGCAGTCTCTATCGCGCAGAGAAAAACCGAGCATAGCTCGTTCCATAGCGCGCTGAGCAACTTTTCATATTTGAAAAATACTTATACCACCTAGAAAAGTTCAAACTAATTCATTAAAATAAAAGTAGATAAATGAAACTATTATTTACGGATTTTATCGCGTTAAATTTCGTTGTTATATTCCCGTCGTATCGAATGCTTCACAGCAGCCGTGGTCACAGGGAGACCGAGGTGTTAGACGTCCAGATGTCATAGTTAACTCGGGCTACCTTCAGTTTTTATTTAATCATTTTGGTTCGATCTACGCATAATGAAACGCGATAAAATCAACAAATAATAGTTTAATTTCATATGTGTAGTGTTCACGTAAATACCAAGTACAAGTAATCATTATAAAAGTAGATAGTTATGTCTATCTCACGTTGAATTTCACGAACTACGTCCCACCTTAATTTATTCTCGTCGTCGCCTGCGTTATTGTACGGCGTAAACTTTTTATATTAACCAATACTCAGTGTGTTCTCTAGTCTAGTTAATTTAAAGTTTAATTGCAAGCCACATTATGGCTTAGTTTCAGCTTAACTGAGTTGACTATATTCTTTATTAAATACTGCGTGGATTAGTGATCAGCGTACTTCACTAATGAACCACAGGTACCGGGTTCGAATAGCAGTGGAAGATAATATTTGTGTAAGACACAAATGATCGAAAACAACACTGAATAGTTTAAAACGGGGAGACGTGGGTTGCTAACCATACATATGTTGCTAAGCAAAGTCTCGATTGACCGTATGTTTTTTTTATAGGAAAGGTGGCAAACGAGCAAGCGGTTCACCTGATGGTAAGTGATTACCGTCGCCCGCGTACATCTGCAACACGAAAGGTGCTGGAGGTGCGTTGCCGGCCTTTAAGGGTATTTGGGAGATGGGAGGGAGGATCAGGAAGGGGATGGGGAGGAGGAGAGGGCCTCCGGTTACCTCACTCACCAAACGTAACGCAGTGGCACAAGGTTCTTCTACTTCATGCCGGTATTCTGCGAGGCCGTGGTACCAACACAGTCGAGCCGGCACGTTTGAGCAGCAGCCAAAGCCGCTGCTTGGCTCTACCACGTTTAGAAAGTATGTTTGTCGTCTTAGCAATTTAATAATTAAGAGAAATATTTCGATATCGTGACTCTTTGCTTTTGGACTAAGGTTAAAGTCTGAAGAGTTATATAGCATCCGACAGATGATGGGTACGATGTCTCCTAAATTCCAGATAGATAATAGTGCGATCGATAATGGGTACGCACATTAGGTACGTAGTACCAAACCGTACGCCAAGCCTCCTTCTCAGATATTTGACAATGAGGCCGTTGGTCAGCAGCGGGCACTTGCAGGCTGCTGCATGCCACGTGATAGAGCCAAGCCTCCTTCTCAGATATTTGACAATGAGGCCATTGGTCAGCAGCGGGCACTTGCAGGCTGCTGCATGCCACGTGATAGAGCCAAGCCTCCTTCTCAGATATTTGACAATGAGGCCATTGCTCAGCAGCGGGCACTTGCAGGCTGCTGCATACCACGTGATAGAGCCAAGCCTCCTTCTCAGATATTTGACAGTGAGGCCATTGCTAAGCAGCGGGCACTTGCAGGCTGCTGCATACCACGTGATAGAGCCAAGCGGCGGCTGCTCGAATGGGCCGGCACGAACGGGTTGGTACCACGACCTCGCAGAATAAAGACGTGAAGTAGAGTCAGTCAGTCTTGTGCATCTTCTGCATTTCATTCGATGAATGAGATAACCGGAGGCCCTACTCTTCCAACTCCTAAATATCCTTAAAGTCCTGCATCGCTGCATAAAAACCTGCAGCTTCTCTCGTGATGAAGATGTAAGTTGGCGACGGCAATCACTTACCATCAGGCGAGCCGTTTGATCGTTTGATCCCTTTCCCATAAAAGAAAGTCTATCTGGACGATTCCAATGCTCAGTTGGGCATTGGCTGATAGCGAACGAGCTGATATTGTACGATCGAGTATAAAATGTACCCCGTGTCGAAGAAAACGTTTAAAGTGGAATCGATAAAAATGTTCCACGCAGCAACTCTATTTGCTTCATAGACTTACAATCTTTGTTGTTCACTCGGATAACTCGCAACAAGTTGTCTGTTAGAAGACACCCGAGTCGCGCGTCCAATGTCATGTCAGAAGAGTTTTTTAGAGATGCTCCACAGCATTGAAGTATTTGCCAGTGGAGGTTAGTTATTTAACTTTAAAACTTTGTAGCGAAGTTCCTGTTGTTGAAATAGTGAATAGCGTTTAAAAAAAAATATAGCAGTTAATATGTTTACTACGTGCTCAATGGTGAAGGAAAACATTGTGAGGAAATCTGCACGTCTGAGAAATAATAAAAAAAAATATTATTTCGAGGATATGTGATGCCCGCCAACCCGCACTGGTGCAGTGTGGCAGGTCTTTCCCGGCTCCTAAACCCTCTCTTATTCTTTTTTAGGATATTTATTCTTAATCTTATTTTTTTTTAGGGAAAGCTGGCTAACGAAATTGCAAGTGATCACCGTAACCCATGGACATCTTCAACACCAGAGGTCTGCAGGTGCGTTACAGGCCTTTAAGGATGTTTTGGGGACGGAAGCGGTTATAGAAAGGCAGGTTGGGTGAGGAGGAAGTGGGACTCCGGTTACCGCACTCACCGAATGAGAAACGCAGAAGCACAAGATGCTTCTACATCACGACGATATTCTACGAGGTCGTGGTACTAACACGTACAACCAATTACAACCCAGCAACATGATTTTGTTTTTAATTTGTGAACCCTTGTCGGTTTTCTAAATGAACGCTGAGCTTACAACATATTTATGCTCAGCGTTCATTTAAGATAAGTTTTAAATAAACGAAACAATGTTACACTATGACAATATATTAAGCAATTTTACATTTAAGATAAGATTTAAATAAACGAAACAATGTTACACTATGACAATATATTAAGCAATTTTACATTTAAGATAAGATTTAAATAAACGAAACAATGTTACACTATGACAATATATTAAGCAATTTTACATTTAAGATAAGATTTAAATAAACGAAACAATGTTAGACTATGACAATATATTAAGCAATTTTACATTTAAGGTAAGATTTAAATAAACGAAACAATGTTACACTATGACAATATATTAAGCAATTTTACATTTAAGAGGTACTATGGCTTCTCTTTGACAATCATCTCTCACATAACTTGAAATAATCTGGCCACGGGGGATGTCGTTACCATTGTACGGCCTGCAATACAGAGGGTGGCATTTTATATTTATCGCTGTTATATATTCGATGCGTTTCTATGGCTAAAGAATATTTCAATCGCTCTGATAACGCAATCAAGGTAATTGAAATGTTCTGTAGTGTGTGTAAACCGGGGGTAGGTAAAGATGAAATGTAAAGATACTCTCGCCTTTAGGAGCCTTTTGCCTTAAGGGAACAAGCTGAGACCAGTACAATATAACTGTCGATAGAGTTATTACCACTATTAGTTATTCACCGCGCGCTCACCGGTGAAGGAAAACACCGTGAGGAAACCAGCATATCTGAGAAATAATTTAAAATATTACTTCGTGTATGTGTGTATACAAATACGAGAATCAGAGAGGGTTTAGGAGCCGGGAAGGGCCCTCCACGCTGCTCCAATGTGGGTTATCGGGCTTCACATATCCTCGAAATATTTTTTTTTCTGATATGCAGTTGAGCACGTGGTAAATACAGCATTTAAAATTGCCATTAACAATTCTAGTGGTGCCGGCACTGAGGATCGAATCCAGGTCACACGCGCTCTATGAAAATAAAGTGAGCGCCCTGACCACTAGGCTATCCACTAGGCTACCACGGCTATGTGACAAGCAAATATCATATATCGTCAACTTTTTCTCTCAAAGTCACCGTCGCGGCGTGGTATCTGGGTCCTGGCACTGTGTCTACGAACCCGCCTGCCCAGCGTAGTGATTATGGGCAAATCTTCCGTTCATCACAGCCAACTTTTAGTGTCCCTTTCACGGATAGGATAGGCCAGCGGTGTGCTCACATAGACTGAAGATGAAAAAGGAGATTCCTCCGACCAGATGCATGAGACTTGATATCTAATAATGTTCAAGATTCGTGACGTATACCATACCCGTAATCTTACCTAAGTTAATGGGGCGATGAAGAATGTTCTCGAAGAGCGTTCCTATAGCATTAACGAAATTACGCCATTATTACGCGTGTATAAAGAGAGAAGACATCTCGAATTGCGGGATGATTCCGCCGGAGGGTGCAAAAAGAGAGATTCGGCTGTTTTAACATAATTTTCACCGTAACGATTTCATGTATTTACTGCACGTTTGAAATGAGACTATTATTTACGGATTTTATCGCGTTTCATTTTTATTTCTATATTCCCGACGTTTCGAGTGCTTCACAGCAGCCGTGATCACGGTGGTACTGAGGTGGTAGAGGTCCAGATGTCTTTAGCTTTGAGTTATTAATTTTGATCCAATCTACGCAGAATGTGCTCACAGTATCTTGAGGTCTTGCAGTGGTAGACTGGATTTTTAATTTGATTTTATTTATTACTGAATCCCCAGCCGTTGGTAGTATCCAGCCATGTTCTCTATACAAATAAGGATCTTTTTTAATTGGAGCTTCGGGAATCGATGTTCATTTGCGAGGATTTGTGGTCTATCAAATTTGATGTAGATTTTATTTCCTTTTCTCACACATTCTTCACAAAACTATTTACCTAAATGCCGATTACATTTATTATTTACACATCAAATCTGACCGTATTTGCAAGGGATTTCATAGAAATAAGGATGATGAATTAATGAATTAATATCATTCTAATATTAATATTATATCTATATGTGTCTGTTGAAAATCTTTGACTTAGACCATACACCGCGAAGACAGTCATGTGAAGTGACTCGCGTAGTAGAAAGCATTTTATTTTTATGTGCTCATCGTATGTTTTGCCCAATATAACATGCGTTCATTTTCATATTATTATCCATTAGCTTAAAACGAGATAACTTTAGAATAAGTTAACTGATTTATTTAATATTTTACACAATAGTGTTAAGTCAAGTTTTTAACGTGGTAGAGCCAAGCGGCGGCTTTAGCTGCTGCTCAAATGGGCCGACTCGATCGGATTAATACCACGGCCTCGCAGAATACCGGCGTGAAGTAGAGGCATCTTGTGCTTCTGCGTTTCGTACGGTGAGTGAGGTAACCGGAGGCCCACTCCCCCTTCCCATTCCACTCCTTATCCTCCCTCCCATCTCCCGAATACCCTTAAAGGCCGGCAACCCACCTGTAGCCCCTCTGGTGTTGTAGATGTATGTGGGCGACGGTAATCACTTACCATCAGGTGAACAAGTTGCTCGTTTGCCGCCTTTCCCATAAAAAAAAAAGCTAAAAGTATAAGTATTTTTGTGACATTTTTACTATTTGAATGCGAACGAGGAGACTTAAATGCTGCACTCCAGTGGTGATAACTCATAGCTATGCTAGAATCCGATAGGTGGCGCTCAGGTCGTGTTTTCAAGACGTTTCATATTTATGAACCAAATCACATTCACAACACATGTCACTTGATATTTACAACACATGTTGGTTAAGGGCTGAAAAAAAATTTACTAAAGTTGAACTCCATACCGCCTTTGATAGCGTCCTCGATATATTTTATTTCTCATACTGATCGAGATATTTTTTTTTTTTATGGGAAATGGGACAAACGAATCTAATCGCAGGCCCATCTAATGGTAAGCGCTTCACCATCTGCAACACCAGAAGAGCTACAGGTGCATTGGCGGCTTCAGGTTAGTTGGGGGGATGGGGAGAGACGACGGGAAGGGGTGAGCGGTGTGGTGGGGAAGGACAAGTGGTTACATTACTCACCGAACGAAACGCAGAAGCACAAGGTGCCATTACTTCACGCCGGTATTCTGCAAATGCCGCAGCTTTGCTCTACCACGTTTATGCGTCTGCTGGCCTAGAGATGTTTAAAATATAAGCTGAGCGCTCGCTTTAATTTCATAGTACGCGTGTGGACTGGGTTCGATTCCCGGCGCCGGTACCGCTAACATTTTTATTTATTTTATTTACAAAATTTTAAATGAAACTTTCATTTACGGATTTTACAACTAGAATTAGACAGCTCGGTGGTTTCATTTATAATCGTTATGAAACTGTTTTTTTTTTTTACAAAATTTACAAAAAAAATCGGCGTTTCATTAAATCACGTTTAGTTACATTTAATCCCGCCATTTCGGAAGCTTTACAGCACCCGCGGTCACGGGTGTATACGTACACTACACAAAAGTTACAAGAAATACAATTATACAGAAAATAACAATAGATATGTGAAAAACAAAAAGAAATAATTTAAGAGAAAGACTTTATGATTTATAACCCGTGTGTCGTGTCAAATGAAACGGTGCTGACTCGGCATAGTGTCAACCGCAACGCTGATCTTCAGTCAGCACCGACCCTATTTTATTATACGTCATCCATTCCTATTATCGTTTATACTTAATTGTACATAGCCTTCGCACTTTTATGGAGAACGGTGGACTACAATAGGCTAATATATATATGTATGACAGTTCTTGTTTGTATATTCATGGAAAGACTTATCTCCAGCAGTGGACTTGTTCCGGCCGATGAAGAATGAACACCAAATTTAGACAGGTTTTCTTATGTTTTTTTTTTTTGGGAAAAGCTGCAAACGACCTCAGCATAGTGTCGCGGGGTCAACAGCAACGCGATCTTCAGTCAGCACCGACCCTATTGCGCGATGCACTACGCATACTGTCTCATAATCGCGGTACGCAAGATATGTTTGCTGTAAACACACTGCTCTTCCATGATTTACCTTCTGCATACAGGCATGACCTAGTTACTTATAAAAAAATAATATAAAAGCGACAATTAATGTATAAAACGAAATATTCTCTAAAAAAATTAAATAAAAAAGTATAATATCATACAAACCAACAATGAAAACTTAAACAATCAAACCAGTTGGAAATAAACATATTTACTATATATCTAAAGAAAAAGAGTATGTATTAGTCAAGCCTCGCGAATAGGGGACGGTATATCATTCCAACATTTAGTAGCGCATAATCTACATAAATCCTACATCGTGGTGTAACCGGGATATCTGAGAAAGTCAAAGATTCCATGCTTATTTAATGGCAGTATCCAATAATGGGATGGTCTGAACTCTAGGGGTCATATAAGCGACCCACGACTTCGCGCCCCCTTACCATTCACCAATCGCAGCGATTTGAATAAATATATCTTTTTGTTTTACACGACGCTCCAATGTTCTGGGAAAGCCGTCTCTAAATAATTCAAATCGAAACCGAATTTCACCTGTGTCTCTTTGGGATCATTTCAGACACATGTTACGATTTAAGCTGTACAAATCTCGCAGGTGCTATCGGGTAGTGCTTTCGCCTGGTCGACATCTAACGATACAAATAAAAACCCAACCGTTCCAACGGGCAAGCGGCTCACCTGATGGTAAGTGATTACCGTCGCCCACGTACATCTGCAACACCAGAAGTGTTGCAAGTACGATGTCGGCCTTTCGGGGAATTTGGTAGATGAGTGAGGATGAGGAGGAGGATGGGGGGGAGAGTGTGCTTCCGATTACCTCACTCAACGAACGAAACGCGAAAGCACAAGATTCCTCTAATTCACGCCCGTAATCTACGAGGCCTGTCTGCCGGAATAAGACCACTCGGTGGTGTAGTGGTTAAGCGTTTAGCTGCGGCGCTATGGGTCTCGGTTTCGATTCCCGCACCGAACTAGCATTTGTATGGACTACAAATAATAAGTTCCGGGTCTGGGTGTTTGTCTGTGTGCTATTTATGTATGTAAACTGCCTCCGAGACTCAGGAGAGATTCCTTCAGTGGAAGGTGATGTTCTTTTAAAAGAATTAAAAAAGAAAGATGCATTTCTTCGTCCTTATAGAAGGTCTTACTTCTGTAACCTCTCGTTTCTACCTTCCCGTATCCGATACGAAAAGATGGGTCAGATGCAATGTCAGAGATTAGGCAGGCCTAGTGGTTAGGATTAGGGGGTTCCGATCTCCTGTGCTGGCATCACTGATTTTTTTATAGCAGGGGCAAGTGTGGAATTTACCACGTGTTCAGCGGTGAAGGAGTATATATAGTAATATTAATACTTGTTTCTATGTATTTTTTTCGATTTCTAAGCTTTAAAAGTAAGTATGTTTAAAATACAATACTCTTATACTGTCTAAACTAAGCTCCAGAATTTGTATAACGCTGTGTAAAATTGAAAGGTAAGATTCTCTCGAGAGAAGCAGGAATGCGAAATAAGAACCGAGTGAAATATTTTAATTTGAATTTATGTTAAGCTGATTTTCTTTATTCTGTATTCAGATGTTATTTGTGTTGTATAATTTATCAACTCTCCACATTGATTAACGAAATAATACAAAAATAATAATAAATGTGAACATTCACATTTTTAATTGGTACAGCCAAGCGGCGGCTTTTGCTGCCGCTCGAATCGGCCGGCTCGACCGGGTTGGTACCATTTATTCACTGATTACAACTTTAAAATATATGTTCAGATAATGAGGACATATATTTTATTTGATATGTGTTATGTAGTAAAATATATGTTTAGATAAAGAGGGCATATATTGTATTTGATGTGTTATGTAGTCAAAAATAAACAAGTGATTTTGACCTAGCGTTTGAAAAAGAAATCAATGAAGTAATATAACATTAAAAATTGTATTGTTATTACGGTGGCCTAGTGATCAGGGCGCTCACTTTGGTTCCAAATAGCACGAGTGACCTGGGTTCGATCCCCAGTGCCGGCAACACTAAAATTGTTAATAGCTATTTTAAGTCCTGTATTTACGTGAGGAAACCTACATATCTGAGAAATATTAAAAAAATCTTATTTCGGGGATATGTGAAGCCCGCCAACCCGGACTGGAGCACCCCTTCTCGGTTCCAAAACCCTCTTAGATACTCGTACTTGAGAAGGTGGCCTTTGAGAAGGAGGCCTGTGGGCACTTACAGGCTGCTTTACTTTTACGGCCGTATGCCAAAAATGCGAGGCTCAAAGGTTCAACAGAGAGTCGTTTGAACCTACTCTTACCTTATATTTGGAACTACGTGACAGATGCATCTACTTTGCGCCCAAGCAAACGACAGAAAAGAAACTGATATATTAGACATTAGAAAAGCCCAACATAAAATCTCTTTCAAACGCTTGGTACACTTTTTAAAACCATCAGATACTTTATAGTATTCTCTCCATATTTAATTTGTTTTTGTATGTATTATATGTTTATGTATAGTGTATTATGTATGTTATAAATATGTAAGTATATTATAAGGGTTATATATTTAATATTTATATTTAATTTATATTTGTTATTTATTTTGAACCTGCCAACTTGTTTTGTTTCTCACCCAGGGTTGACTGGTAGAGAATTCCAAAAGGCATTAAGTCCGCCTATTGTATTTTTTTTTTAAGGACACAATAAAGTATAAATAAATTAATTAATAAATATGTATGTATTAATGTGTTTGTATGTATGTATATATCCGTGTTGGTATTTATGTATATACTATAGTATATATTTGTATATAAATGTATTTGTATAGATATGTATACTTATATATATAAATATGTTTTAATTATATAGTACATTTCTCGATTAGCCTTTTGATATTTAAATTATTTTAAATTTGATGGGTTGACTGGTAGAGAATGCCATAAGGCATTTAGTCGGCCTTTTGTAATACTTTTAGAGTACACAATAAAGTATAAAAAAATAAATAAATATACACACGTATATATCTACATATGCATATAACATCTCATTTATTTATTTTATCTCTATTGCATTGCTTTATATAGAAGGAAACAGAAGCCGGACTTAATGCCTATAGGCATTCTGTACCTGTCAACCTATGGTGTGGTGAAATTTTATTGTAGGCGCAAAAAAAACTTAGAAATATTTGTATATATATTACATAAATAATATACATACAATCATGTACATACTTACGTAGATACATACATACATACATACTTTTGACAGTAGCAATCATAAAATAAACAACATCATGTCACATTGGAGGTTTGCAATAAAAGCTCACGAACCGATCTTTTAAAAAAGCACTCGCTGGTCGCTTGTATTATAACATCACATAATTTTCGAAACACTGATTGGTACTCACCATCCGCGTAGGTGTTCGAACTCACTAAAGGTGTATTTAGAGAGACCCACGGGTCTCTTCTTTTAACCATTTTAATCGAATCGAAATCGAAAAAACGGGTCTCTCGATTCTCAGACTGATTCTATAACCACTCGGCTATTGGGGTCTCTTAAACGAATTCAAAAGGAATGTCGTTCACCATTTACGTAAATAAATTTTGTAGGATGTCACCTCTCGGGCTTTGAGATTTAAACTACATGTTAATGGCGTGGAAAAAGGTCGCCCGAATCGTGGTCATACTTTTTCGGTATGTTCACTTTAAAACCGTGGACATAATGTTATTATATAACATAGTTTTAGGGTTCCCTTTTTATTTTCTCTTTTTTTCTCATAGTAAAGGCGGCAAACGGGCTAGCCGTTCACCGGATGGTAAGTGATTACCGTCGCCCAAATACACCAGAGATGCTGCAGGTCCGTTGATGGCCTTTAAGGATATTTAGGAGTTGGGATGAGGGGGATCTTTCAATTAAATTTTAATGCATACATACAGACAGCAAGGTCAAGCCTATAAAAAGCATGTCTTTACACGTGGTAGAGCCAAGCAGCAGCCAAGTAGAGGCATCTTGTGCTTCTGCGTTTCGTTCGGTGAGTGACGTATCCGGAGGCCCACTCCCCCTCCCCATCCCTCTCCTCATCCTCCCTACCATCTCCCAAATACACTTAAAGGCCGGTAACGCACCTGCAATACCTCTGGTATTGCAGATGTACGTGGGCGACGTTCATCACTTGCCATGAGATGAACCGCTTGCTAGTTTGACGCCCTTCCCATAAAAAAAAATCTTCGCAAGCGGACCAAAATTCTCCGTGAGCTCGTTACGTCCGAGGTTTAGCTATAATACACGCAAATAGTAGGCAAACTTACACAATAACGACGAATACCATACGGGAGGTGTTTCGATTGCTTCCCCACAAATGTGAACAAACTTCTTCCCCATCAGTGTTCACAAGTTCACTGCTGTACATGGACTAACAATGCGCCAAACAAAGGGCGGCATGTCAACGCATGTACCACTTTTTCCCTTACCGCACAACCTGTACCCTTGCACTACATAGGTTAGGCTATAAATAATATTTTCTTCAAACGAATTATTGAAGTCATCATCATTTTAGAT
The DNA here is from genome assembly GCA_029286595.1 of Bhutanitis thaidina. Classification (NCBI taxonomy): domain Eukaryota; kingdom Metazoa; phylum Arthropoda; class Insecta; order Lepidoptera; family Papilionidae; genus Bhutanitis; species Bhutanitis thaidina. The sequence goes on along the minus strand of JAGSMS010000020.1, from coordinate 1,253,667 downwards.
AACAGGTGTGGATAAAAGGGAAATGGGTATAGCTGCCCCCCCCCCCACAAACACACAAAATTCCCTTATGCTGGGCAAACTCGTTAACGTGAAAATTATCGTAATAAACCAAAGTTTCGTTCTAAAGGGACAATATCGCCGGCTACAACCACAACACTTGTAGGCACAACTAAACATTGTGTAAATTTAATATTAAATCTCATAGTCGACGTTATACAATAGCGACCTTGTTATTCTGCGACAATTACACAGAATTTATGTGAACGATATTCAATGTCTTTTTTCTATTGAAGATACAATATTCATGAAAATACATTACTCATTTTCTAAGCTTCCTTTAGATATTTTAAGTTTCTACGGAAATATTTTAAGAACGAATATATTTTTGAAGAACAAGTGATACACTGAAAAGTCCACCTGGTGGTAAGTGGCTTCTGCAGCCCATTGACGCTTAGAAACGACTTCAATCGACCAAAGGTTTCAGATGCATTGCTGCTCAGGATTAAGATGGAGCGACTCACAGCCAGTAATTATACTGGATCTCTTCGCCTTTTGAACCGGAACACAACAGTAATCGCACTGCTGTTTGTAGTCAGTTAAAAGAAACAGAGAGATAACTACCCCAACGGCTCCTAGATAGGGAAGGAGTCTACCACCTAGTATTAATTCTTTCTCTTCTTTTTTATCCACTACTGGTCACAAGCCTCTTCATATGGGAGGATTCGCCATAATTGCCATGCTCGAGCCATCTTTTTACCTACTACTCCCCACATCACCTGGTACCATGTTTATCAAAGTAGCATCTGTAGATACGAGTAAATGTCGATCATACGTATAACTAACATACAATTTCAGTTACCATTACCACTTGTTGGAATATGTGTTTGTTTGTAAACATCTCACTGTCTATATACAGAGTGGATGCGATGTGACGACATTAAATTTAACACAATATTTTATAGGTCGTATACATTTAATATCAATTATAAACCTAAGTAGTTTAGGCACGGGATATTTTTTATGTTTTTGTTATTTTGACTCACGATGTATTTGTGCCAAGGACACTCAGGTTATAGACTTTATCGACTACCGCTGCCCGCGTTTGAAGTTGCCGAACGCGCCGTCGAAGAAATCCTTTGATGTTGCTCCTCTAGCCAAGATCAGCAAACTATTGTTCATGTCAATGCATTTTATTTAAGTTGTTTGAAGTTTTTTTTTCAAATTTGTATCGTGATATTTTTTATTACCAATACTACGAATCATGTTGGGACTTGGCAATTGATATGTGTATTTTTGAACCGACAGACATGCGGCTGATGTCGAGCAGCATTCTCAAATATTTGAAAGGTTTTTGGATCCGGGTGGGACCACGCTGCTTTAAAGTGGATTGGGCGACTTTACAAGTCCTCGAAATAATATTTCTCCGACACACAGATTTCTTCTCGATATTCTCCTTCACCGTCGTGCACGTGGTAAATTCTGCATTCAAAATCGCTATTACCCGGTTAGTGGTACCGGCATCGGGGTTCGCCTGATCAATCGTGCTCTATGAAATTAATGCGAGCGATCTATCCATTAGGCTACCTCGGCTCCTGAGCTGCCACAGCTCGATGGAGGTTCGGCTTGGTGACAAAATTATTAAACATGTTTGCATGCATTACTTTCTATATCTATGAAATAGTATTTTATGACAAATCTATTAAAAAATTATGACAACGTCATGTCACGTTACCACCCTTCACCCTCTGTAGCGTGTACCCGTGTCCAACTTATACTGAGCGCGGACCTATTTGTGGTCTTTTTTTTATGGAAGAGACGGCAAACGAGCAAACGGTTCACCTGATGGTAAGTGATTACCGTCGCCCACATACATCTGCAACACCATAGATGCTGCAGGTGCGTTGCCGGTCGTTAAGGATATTTGGGAGATGGGAGGGAAGAGGAGGGGAATGGGGAGGGGTTGCGGGCCTCCGGTTACCTCACTCACCGAACGAAACGCGAAAGCACAAGATGCCTCTACTTCACGCCGGTATTCTGCGAGGCTGTGGTACCAATCCGGTCGAGCCGGCCCATTCGAGCAGCAGCTAAAGCAGCCGCTTGGCTCTACCACGCTTGTATCATAGAAGCGCGAGCAATAATAATTAGACCTTAATATTTTAATTTTTTTTTAAAGAAAAGTGAAATGTATGTAGTAGTGATTTCTTATTTTTGACTTATTTAATCATTTACTATTTTATTATTTATTCTTTATTGTGACACCTAAAACTCAGGTATACAATGGGTGGACTCGTAGCCTTTTGACATTCTCTGTCAACCCTGTGTGAGAATGAAATACACAAGTTGGCATTCAAATAAATAATAAATGTAATTTAAATATTAATATTAAATACGTAATCCTTACATACTTATTACATAATTAATACACTATAGATAAACATATAACACACATTGATAAAAAACTACGCATATTCATATTTGTTCTTTTAAATATTGTAAACTCATTAAATTCTTTTTTAATTTACGCTGAGCAGCAAATAAAGTTTCTTTCATTCTTTCAGAAGGAAAAAAAGGCTTAAAATGTAATGAAAAAATAACAAAAAAAAGTTTTTTTTTACTATTTACAAAAATTTTCTGTATCTATATATATTTCGAGTGTCGAGCGGAGACAGGATGATATGGTTGGCGTGATAATAAAATAAAGTAATTATAGTTAATTCATTGCTTTTCCTTAAAGAATTGAGCTTCGCTAACAAAGTTTAATTAAGTGGAGCAGACGAAGACGAACGACAGTGACAGAGAACCAGCTAATAGAAGATGTCACTTTATGTCTGGGGCTTTAATTAACTTCAACAATTGCCTTATTTTAAATTTCATCAATACTTTTATCTCCATTTTTGCTACTAAGATACAGCGAGGCTTAGAGCTTAATGCACTCCTAGGTTTGAATCTCGGATGGAGCCAGGATCTAGGTAGAACACACGTTATTCGTTTAGGGGACTCGTTGTATTATATTGTGTTCCGTTTTTTCTAACTATTTAATTTTATTATTATATTGTTATATATAATTTATAAAATATTATTCATATTATGATATTTATTTATACAACCCAACCAGATGAGTAAATATAGAAATACCCCAAAAAAACATGTTATAATAAAAACTACTTACAACATGTTTATTTAATTTAAACACACAACAATAATGTACTCTGTTATTGAACTATTAATAGCCGTCTATGTCACAAAAAAAAATTAAGAAAAGCCGGGCCGTGCCACGGACCTAAACAAACAGTACTACGTCATTGCATTGCGACCCGAAAGCCGATGGCATTCGGAAGGCATCACGCCGAGGAAGCGGTCGCGGCCTCCTTTGTCTAGAAAAAAAAACACAGACAACAATAGTGACTTTGTGATATATAATGTCGGTGTTCGAGCATTTGTGGAACTGCATTCAATACTCGGCCGTGCACCGGGTAAATTGCAACATCAAACCAATTTGCATAATAATTGCTTCCGACATTGCTTTGGTGGACGGTGGTGAGATGCAATAGATCTTCAAAGTAAAGGAAAGCTTAAGAAAGTATATGTAATAAGTAACTACGTATTTTTCAGTTATATCCTAGTATAATATTCGAGTATATATATATATACATAATATTTTTGTGCACCCTTTTACATTTTCTCTGTTAAATCTAATGGTAGACTGGTAAAGAATCCCTCTTGGCATTAAGTCCATCTTTGTTTCTGTAATGTACAAATAAAGTTTAAATAAATAAATAAAATATTGGTTCGAAACCTTCAGTACGCCGGTGCATATCGTTTGTATAATGCAATGAACTACACAGTATACAGGCTGTTTGAAGAAAGTTATAATTATTATATAGATACTTCGACATAGTTTGCGTGCGGTGTAGTAGTGGCATTAGAATCTGCCCTCCCCAGCCCCCCACCCTCCCTGTCTTCTCGTGAGTGTCGTAATAGAGAACAAAAGGGAATAGGGTTAAAAATGTCATGTAAATTACACAACCAGACTCATCAGATGTCTCTCAGAGAGGCGAAAAGCGATTTGTAGAAGCCCGCTCGGCAACCCTAAGTCATGCCAATTAGAACTTTGTCAACCCTTTTTAAGATTTTTTCGGCAGGATGAGTTTGTTTCCCTTCCGATATGCCGCTGCCAATAATAGAATCCACAATCTTCAGCTTCGAATTCGGGGTTACCAACAAGGCCGATGAAAATAAAATGTCACCGAGCGAAATAGATAAAAAAGGAACATTTAGACTTTCTTTACGGGGGAAAGGATGCGTTTTATACATTTTAATACGACTGCTGTAAAGATTTATGACGTCGTTGTAATAGTACATACGACACGAGTGGAGAAAACGCTTGAATATGAAACGATGTATTGAGATAGTAAAACGCGAAAGATTAATAAAACATGTTTCGACATCACCATTCCATATGACGAGAATCTCGTGAAAGCCGAAACAGACAAGAATACAAAATATCTGGACCTGGTATGCCGACCGAAATTATTCCGATCGTCGTCTCTGCGAATGGGTTAATCCCAGCCAGCCTCTCGGAACATCTGAGGCGGCTTGTACTCCGTGACGGACCGCTCCGAGCTCAAATGCAGAAGGCGGTGCTACTCAATACCGCTCGCATTGTCCGCCGGTTTCCTTCCCTGTCTCCCTAACCCTCGGCCGTCTGGTCTCCCGTGCCGGGTGCTTCCATCTGGTTGGGTTTTAATTTAACTATTTAATTTTTTTATTATTTTGTTATATATAATTTATAAAATATTATTCATATTATGATATTTATTTATACAACCCAACCAGATGAGTAAATATAGAAATACCCCAAAAAAAACATGTTATAATAAAAACTACTTACAACATGTTCATTTAATTTAAACACACAACAATAATGTACTCTGTTATTGAACTATTAATAGCCGTCTATGTCACAAAAAAATTAAGAAAGCTGGGCCGTGCCACGGACCTAAACAAACAGTACTACGTCATTGCATTGCGACCCGAAAGCCGATGGCATTCGGAAGGCATCACGCCGAGGAAGCGGTCGCGGCCTCCTTTGTCTAGAAAAACACAGACAACAATAGTGACTTTGTGATATATAATGTCGGTGTTCGAGCATTTGTGGAACTGCATTCAATACTCGGCCGTGCACTGGTAAATTGCAACATCAAACCAATTTGCATAATAATTGCTTCCGACATTGCTTTGGTGGACGGTGGTGAGATGCAATAGATCTTCAAAGTAAAGGAAAGCTTAAGAAAGTATATGTAATAAGTAACTACGTATTTTTCAGTTATATCCTAGTATAATATTCGAGTATATATATATACTCGAATATATATATATAATATTTTTGTGCACCCTTTTACATTTTCTCTGTTAAATCTAATGGTAGACTGGTAAAGAATCCCTCTTGGCATTAAGTCCATCTTTGTTTCTGTAATGTACAAATAAAGTTTAAATAAATAAATAAAATATTGGTTCGAAACCTTCAGTACGCCGGTGCATATCGTTTGTATAATGCAATGAACTACACAGTATACAGGCTGTTTGAAGAAAGTTATAATTATTATATAGATACTTCGACATAGTTTGCGTGCGGTGTAGTAGTGGCATTAGAATCTGCCCTCCCCAGCCCCCCACCCTCCCTGTCTTCTCGTGAGTGTCGTAATAGAGAACAAAAGGGAATAGGGTTAAAAATGTCATGAAAATTACACAACCAGACTCATCAGATGTCTCTCAGAGAGGCGAAAAGCGATTTGTAGAAGCCCGCTCGGCAACCCTAAGTCATGCCAATTAGAACTTTGTCAACCCTTTTTAAGATTTTTTCGGCAGGATGAGTTTGTTTCCCTTCCGATATGCCGCTGCCAATAATAGAATCCACAATCTTCAGCTTCGAATTCGGGGTTACCAACAAGGCCGATGAAAATAAAATGTCACCGAGCGAAATAGATAAAAAAGGAACATTTAGACTTTCTTTACGGGGGAAAGGATGCGTTTTATACATTTTAATACGACTGCTGTAAAGATTTATGACGTCGTTGTAATAGTACATACGACACGAGTGGAGAAAACGCTTGAATATGAAACGATGTATTGAGATAGTAAAACGCGAAAGATTAATAAACGACATTGTATATATTGGGTCATCATGTTCAAGATATAAATAAGCACACATGATCTTATAAACTATATTGGCGTGTCAAAGGGGTAGAAATATTTAGTCTGCTCGCTTTTTACCAGAGCTTATTTAGGACAACTTGAAAGGTGGTGTGCCTGTCGCCGCCTTTAGTGTCCAGCGATACAAGTAGCACAAAAGCCTAGAAAAACTCAAGAGTACGAGCCCTCAAGTATCCTGATTCGAAAGCAGATCCCTTTATCATCGTTGCCGAGAAATGAGATCTTACCACCCGTTCAATGGCGTGGGTATATAAAAACGTCATAGCGGCCCAATGATATGTCAGGATATGCCGCATATTCCAAGTCTGTGATGAACCTGAACAACCTGTTATTAGTCCAATGCAGAAGAAGGATTTGCCACAATCGTCACGCAAGGCAAGCAGTTTGGAGATCGCAGTACCAGACACCCTAGACTCTACTCTCTGACTACTGAGCGATATTGTTCTGTTATTAGTCGATCAGTAGCCATTGCAACTTTGAGGGCTTTTCCCATTTTTCTTACAATATCCACGGAAAGGGAATGGGAGATAGATTCTTATGACAGAGATGCACAGAATATAGTCACAATAATAATTATTCATCATTCATTTCAGCCTATCACAAGTCCACTGTTGAACATAGGCCTCCCCAAATATTGCCACAAAGCTCGATCCTAAGCCACCTGCATCCATCGACTGTATCAGTCGTCACTGCAAGTGGTGTAGTAGTGGCATTAGAATCTGCCCTCCCCAGCCCCCACCCTCCCTGTCTTCTCGTGAGTGTCGTAATAGAGAACAAAAGGGAATAGGGTTAAAATGTCATGAAAATTACACAACCAGACTCATCAGATGTCTCTCAGAGAGGCGAAAAGCGATTTGTAGAAGCCTGCTCGGCAACCCTAAGTCATGCCAATTAGAACTTTGTCAACCCTTTTAAGATTTTTCGTCAGGATGAGTTTGTTTCCTTCCGATATGCCGCTGCCAATAATAGAATCCACAATCTTCAGCTTCGAATTCGGGGTTACCAACAAGGCCGATGAAAATAAAATGTCACCGAGCGAAATAGATAAAAAAGGAACATTTAGACTTTCTTTACGGGGGAAAGGATGCGTTTTATACATTTTAATACGACTGCTGTAAAGATTTATGACGTCGTTGTAATAGTACATACGACACGAGTGGAGAAAACGCTTGAATATGAAACGATGTATTGAGATAGTAAAACGCGAAAGATTAATAAACGACATTGTATATATTGGGTCATCATGTTCAAGATATAAATAAGCACACATGATCTTATAAACTATATTGGCGTGTCAAAGGGGTAGAAATATTTAGTCTGCTCGCTTTTTACCAGAGCTTATTTAGGACAACTTGAAAGGTGGTGTGCCTGTCGCCGCCTTTAGTGTCCAGCGATACAAGTAGCACAAAAGCCTAGAAAAACTCAAGAGTATGAGCCCTCAAGTATCCTGATTCGAAAGCAGATCCCTTTATCATCGTTGCCGAGAAATGAGATCTTACCACCCGTTCAATGGCGTGGGTATATAAAAACGTCATAGCGGCCCAATGATATGTCAGGATATGCCGCATATTCCAAGTCTGTGATGAACCTGAACAACCTGTTATTAGTCCAATGCAGAAGAAGGATTTGCCACAATCGTCACGCAAGGCAAGCAGTTTGGAGATCGCAGTACCAGACACCCTAGACTCTACTCTCTGACTAAAGTAAAGTAGCAGCCTGCAAGTTCCCACAGCTGGGCAAATGGCTCTTTCTCAAATACGAGTTTCATAGGGGGATTAGGAGCCAGGAAGGGCCCGCCACGTTGCTCTAGTGAGGATTGGCGGGCTTCACATATCCTCGAAATAATATTGTTTTTATTATTTCTCTGGTTATATACAGGTTTCGTCACGGTGGTTTCCTTCACCGCTGAGCACGTGCTAAATACAGCACTTAAAATTTCTTTTAAAAATTGTAGTGGTGCCGGCACCGGGGAATCAACCCTGCACACTCGCTCTATGTGTAACTAAAGTGAGCGCCCTGAGCACTAGGGTACCACGGCTCTACTCTCTGACTACTGAGCGATATTGTTCTGTTATTAGTCGATCGGTAGCCATTGCAACTTTGAGGGCTTTTCCCATTTTTCTTACAATATCCACGGGAAGGGAATGGGAGATAGATTCTTATGACAGAGATGCACAGAATATAGTCACAATAATAATTATTCATCATTCATTTCAGCCTATCACAAGTCCACTGTTGAACATAGGCCTCCCCCAAATATTGCCACAAAGCTCGATCCTAAGCCACCTGCATCCATCGACTGTATCAGTCGTCACTGCAAGTGGTGGGGGGGGGGGGGTCATCCCACACTGTTCGTCTGCGTTTGTCTATTCGTGGCTACAGCTCGAGAACCTTTCTTCCCCAACGGCTGTCAGTCCTAACAATGTGAAATACTGTTCTATATACTCGTATATACGTATTGTTTTTGATAAGTCCCATTTAAAGTGTCGCTATTTCTAATTTAATTAGAAGCTAGTAGGCTTTTAACCCACTGAAATAACTAACTGCTTTAATGTCCATGAACATTATTAAGGCTATAAACAAGGTAATTAACTAAGTTCGGTAAGCCAACTCAATGTTACAACGGAGTATGAATTTCTACAGCCAAATCTCTTAGGATATAATATTAGGTTTAATATTTTTTTTTTAATTTAGCATTAGAAGAGATAAAAACCTTAACTACAGAATTACATCATTCTTCGTCTTCTTCATCAGCTTATTCAATCTCACACAGTTCTAGGTACGAACCCCAGTCGAACTCAATAATTAAGTAATAGATAAATTATACTGCATCTTACCGTTCCTCCGATCTTATCCCACAAGCACTACATCGGGTACGGCCTTCCGTATCCTTATAAAGACCAGGGACTGAATCTGAGTCAGTGCGTCCACTTGCGACGCTATGATCAGCTCAGTTGACCAACGCCGATAGTTTTAGTGAGTTGTCGATGTATGGTATGTCTATGGTATGTCGATGGATGGTACAAGCAGACATCAAGTCCAAAGCTTAACAAAGACCTCTCCAGGAAAAAAGCAAGCCAGTCACTAGGATATATATGCTATAATTATATTTATACACGTTTGATAGAGTAGAAGTGTGAACACCTGGGAGTCCTCTGGGTAGGTATCACAGCGTTAACTATTTCTTCGGATAAACAGGAGTCCATCTAGTGTTATGTTCCGATTTGAAAGGTATAGAGATATAATATAATTACGAGCTGTGAGACTTTCCAGCAGTGACAAAGCATCTGCGATCTTCTTCCATTGAGGTTGTTTACAGATGTCCATCGGCTGCAGTAGCCGCTTACCATCAAGTGGAATGACAGATCGTCTTTTACTCCTATCCCATTAAAAAAAAATTAAGTCATATTCATTCTGTCTTCATAAAGTTTGATGAATGCAGTACCGGTACCTTTGAACTGGAGAACCTGCTCTACATTACTAGTCCGTAGTACTTCATCATCATCATCATCATTTCAGCCTATCAGAAGTCCACTGCTGAACATAGGCCTCCCCCAAAGATTGCCACGAAGCTCGGTCCTGAGCCACCTGCATCCATCGACTTCCCGCAACACTGCGCTGGTCGTCACTCCATCTTGTGGGGAGTCATCCTACATTTAGGAAGAACCGTAGGACAGGGCTTCGTCAAATTCAAATGGTTTGGCTGCCACCAGTACCAGGCTAACCACATTTGTTAGCTGAGCTTGGAGCACCAGATTCTGAGGGGGATGGGAACACCTATAAGCGCCGATAGCCAAATGGGTCAGGTTGCGGACTATTGTCGTGAACCACTCCAGATACAAGCTATAATGCTTAGTTGGAGGATTAACAGGAATATTAGTAAATTCTTTAAAAAAAAAAGAGATGATATATACGCCCATACATTATTATTCCTAATATTGTTTAAATCATATACTAGCACTGCTTCAGCGTATATTAGCCAACTGCTGAACGCTGGCATCTCCAAGAAAGTGCCACCAAAAACCGGCACATGTTTTTTGCTCTATGCTGCACCTCGTTCGGCAAGCGGGGCGGTGAGATCGGGGCCGATACCCAAGAACCGGTGACGCTTCTTTATGTAACTAGTCTGTGAGATTTGTTTTAGGTTATTAAGGATGGGTTTGCACCATCATTCGATCGCCAGAGCCTCGTTTGTCCGCGAGCGGGCTTCACCACGTGAAGGTGATAATCGGCATTAGGTCAAAGAGATTATGTAACCACCCTTTTCACTCGCTCACAAAGTATTATTAGCATTACACCATTATTAAATCATTAGTACTCCCACAAATCATTATTAATAGCAAAATTAAAGAACAGGTAAATAGGCTATAAATTTTAATTATTCTGAGCTTTACAGTGGCCTTTTTTTAATTCAGCACGCAAAGTGAGCTTACAGAAAAAAAAATAACCCGTTATATTTTATAACCAGCGACAGCTTTGCATTCATTTATTTTGACATATAAATGCAAAGGATTTAAGTATAAGTTTAAAGACATAGACGTGTTAGTTTCATAGAACGCGAGTGACCTGGGTTCGAGCCGGTGTCGGGGCCACAAAAATGTTGTTAAAAGCGATGGTGGTGAAGGAAAACATATTGAGGAAACCGGCATGTCTGTTAAATCATTCGTGGACACGTGGAGTCCGGCAACCCGGATTAGAGCTACGTGTCGGAATATTCCCGGCTCCAAAACCCTCTCAGATATTTGAGAAGAAGGCCATTTCTCGTTGCAGTGGGCACTTACAGGCTGCTATATAATACGTGGTAGAGCCAAGCGGCGGCTTCTACAGCTGCTCGAATGGGCCGGCTCCAACGGGTTGGTACCGAGGCCTCACAGAAACCGGCGAGAAGTAGATGCATCTTGCGCTTCTGCGTTTCGTTCAGTGAGTGAGGTATCCGGAGGCCCACTCCCTCTCCACATCCTCCTCCCTTCGATCTCCCAAATACTCTTAAGGGCAGGCAAAGCACCTGCAGCATATCTGCTGTTGCAGATGTACGTGGGCGTACGTTAATCACTTACCATCAGGTGAACCGAATGCTCGTTTGTCGCCTTTCCCATAAGATATACTTTACCTTTTAAGGACATTTTACCTTCACGCGAACGCTTGCTCGAACATATCACTGTACAGAAGGTTTAATAAAGCCCATTAACATATTTTTGTTCCACATTATTTATGTTTAGATATTAAAGTCAACATTTCTGTGTAATATTGTTACCGTGGTTACAAAATCGTGGTGTCCCGGTGAACTTCTAAGATCTTTTCTCTGTTATGCTAATAGGTTTACGTCGTTGCACTTAAGTTTAATCTTATTCTGACAAGCGTTCCATCGCAGTATAACTAAATATTAGCTTCCATTTATGAATATTCAATGGATAAGGCTCTGTCAGCCTTTTAAGTCTGTGAAATTGTATTATTCATCCCCGTAAACACTCGCGGGGTAGATAGAGGTAGGAGAATATTCTACATATACAATGTAATATCCTGGGCTTCTGATATTCGCTACGCTATTCGAGAGGTTACCCATTGCAGAGTAAGGACAAGATATGTTCGCCGTACATCAACTGAACCCCACGATACTCTATCTTCACTACATATCAGGGGGGCTCCGGAATCACATCTGCGGACACCACCGGCGCAAGCAGCCCTGGACTGAGTATGATATAGTTCATCATAGAGGTAAGCATTTAGTTACTACACAAACCGAACCGACAGAATTAACCACGATCCGCAACTGTTTGCACGTGGTAGAGCCAAGCAGTTGCTTTTGTTGGTGGTCGAATGAGACGACCCGACCGGATTGATACTATAATCTCGCAGAATATTGGTGTGATGTTGAAATATCTTGTGCTTCTACGTTTCGTTCGGCGAGTGAAGTAACCGGAAGCCCAATTCATCTTACCCTAAACCCGCTTCCTATAATCCCTCCTATCCCCCAATTATCGTATATTATTCATTTATTTTAGGTATATTTGAATATATTTTGTATGTATGTATGTATCTACCTATCTGTGAAAGTATATACTTTGATATTTATATCTTCCATCTCTACCATCAGGTAAACCGCCTTTAAAAGCCAAACATTTTCAACGAAACCAACACGCATATTATAAACGTTTAGAGATAAAACATTAATACACTTTTATTTTCTTTATTACACCCACCCACAGACACAACCTTTTGATTATTAGCGCTACTACGCTAGTGTGCGTAACGCTTATGGCTTTCTCTCAATTTGCCATCAGTTTTCTTGATACCTGTTCACGACCGTTGCGAGACACAAGATTAATTAAACCCGATGCTGTCATAAAGCGTAATACTGGAATATATTATCAGAGTAATACAACGCCGTGGCTGAGCCAAAATATATTGAAATATACCTAAATAAATTAAAAATGTATGATAATTGGGGGATAGGAGGGATTACAGGAAGCGGGTTTAGGGTAAGAGGATTTGGGCTTCCGGTTAGTTCACTCACCGAACCAAACGCAGAAGCACAAGATGTCACTACATCACGCCGTCATTCTTCTAGATTGTGTTACAAGCCCAGTCCAGCTGGTCCCCTTCGAGCGGCTGCTAGAGCCGCCGCTTGGCTCTACCACGTACATCTATCGACTTACCGCAACACTATGCAGGTCGTCGCTCCATCTAGTCGGTGGTCGACATACACTGCATTTGTCTGTAAGAGATTGCGACCCGGGAATCTCTTCCTTAACATTGATCAGTTTCGCCACCTGTAGTGGACTGTTTACAGGATGTCATGGTAAGGTATTAATTCAACTTATTTACGCAATTTCGTCTACACGGGGCATGGGGATTCTATCGCCTTTCGGATCATAAACAGACAGACGTATCTGCAGTCGTGTTTAGCAGCTATTTATCAACTGGATTCCTTAGATAAGGGGTGAATGCAAATGGCTTTCGTGTTACATTCGTAAAAAGCAACAAACTCAATGTTTTACTTTTGATAACCTTCCTGAAAACTGTGTCTGAGACTTCTTGACATAATTTAGTATTGCTCAATTTGATGCCCTGTCTGTAGTATTTGTGAAAGATATTGTTGGATGGACTTTACACCAGGAGGATCATGGCGTAAACCCTTCCCTGCTCCAAAACCCTCGCATATATTTGAGAAGGAGGCCCTTGCCCAGCAGTGGGCACTTATAGGCAGTAACTTTTTTTTTTTAATTTAGGTATTAAGCGACTGCCATCGTGGACCTGCAATAACAAGGACGGAATTTTTTCTACAGCATTTAATTGATTTCACGATACGAGCATTTTCAGGGGATCAGCTGAATAATGACCTCGGAGGGTGCATGTTATAGATAGTGAGGTAGGGTGCTGAACAATTTATCGCGTCGTCAGCTTCACTCCTAATCCAATTAAAGAGTGGGTACAATAGAAATTATTTGTTTTTGGAACAAGTTACGAGTTATCGAAAAAAAGGTCCCTGCCTCGTTAAGCCTTGAATGTTAAATTTTAATTTTCTTTCCTGTCCACTGTAAAGTAAAGTAAAGTAACAGCCTGTAAGTGCCCACTGCTGGGCAAAGGCCACCTTCTCAAATACTTGTATCAGAGAGGTTTTAAGAGCCGGGATGGGCCCGCCACGCTGCTCCAGTGCGGGTTGGCGGGCTTCACATATCCTCGAAATAATATTTTTTATTGCTTCTCAGACATGCAGGTTTCCTCGCGATGTTTTCCTTCACCGTTGAGCACTTGGTAAACGCAGCTCTTAAAATTTCTATAAACAATTTTAGTGGTGGCGGGGATCGAACCCAGGTCAATCTCGCGCTCAATGACACTAAAGCGCCCTGTCCACTAGGCTACCACGGCTCTTCCACTGTACTCTAACCTGTCCACTGTAGATAGCAGCATCTTGTAATAACTTTCAACTAAGTAAAACACGGTGTGGCAGCGGCGTAAGAATCTGCCACCCTTCCTGCACGCGATGACAGCGGTGTCGACGACTAAGGGAAAGAGCTTCGACCCGAGCTGAAGTTAATAATAATCATCATTGCAACCTGTCAAAAGTTCTGTACACGCCAAAGCGTGACGTCAGAGTGTTTGGCGGGACGGGGGTGCGCGGGCGCCATGCTTGTCGAGATGTCAAAAGGGCATTAGTGTCATCGCGTGATTCGTGTTAATTACTGTCCCCTAAATCAGGAGGGATAGAGTAAGTGGAACAGACGAGACAGCTTAAGACTACGAAGTAGTAATCATACGAAGGTAAGATCTCGCCCTAGCAAGTTCACTGCTGCAAATAGGCCAACCGCAAAGCACGATCATGAGCCATCTGCATCCATCGACTTCCCGCAATATTCAAGATCGTCCTCCATTAAGTTTGTCTGTACGACGATGATGATGATGATGATGGCTGCGTCGTTGCATATTCTATCACGCAGAGAAACAACGAGCATAGCCCTTTCCAACCGCTGAACAACTTTGAGCTTCCTCGTGTTAATGTTTCGCATTGAATACAAACTAAATATTTGGATAGCTCAGCTGTCCACTAGTAGGATACGAGTAAACGTGTCTATGAATATCAATTAACTTTTAATTATACCAATTGCAAGAACGACACTTCCTAAATCTTAGCAGAGCACTGAGTATGAGCAATGCAATTAATTCCCGCAACTTTATCTCGGAGGCGATATTAAGTTTGTATTAAGGGAACTCCGGGCGTATTTAGTAATAAATAGGGCAAGAGAATTTATCTCCCTGCGGGGCATTCCATACTTGACAACCTAATTTTAGATCTCTTAAGTAGGTACACTTCTAATAGCCTTTCTTTAGAGTTTAATAAAATAATTAAATTCGTTAAATGTACTTTAACAGTATAAAGGTAATATAAATGTAAAACAGTCACACTTTTACTTTTTAGTGCTACCACACTTTCTAATAACTACATTATAATTTGAAGTGATATTCCATTTTTTCCACAGTCAATATGATAAGTGTTTTGACAATCAAGTGACTTTGTACTATGTTAGTGTAATATTACACACAAACGAATACCTATACCTTCCGCTGTAGGAATTTTTCCTGTGTCGCGCAGGCAGTTTACATACATGAATTCCACACGGACAAACACCCGGACCGGGAACTATTATTTGTAGTCCGTACAAATACTTGTCCCGTGCGGAAATCGAACCCGCCACCCACAGCGCTGCAGCTAAACGCTAAGCCACTACCCCACCGAGCCGCCGATCGAGAATGTAAAACATTTGCGAGAATGGCTGTGAATGAAACTCACCGAAACCGAACGAAACGCAGATGGACAATGTCTGTACTTTACGTTGGTATTCTGCGAGGTCGTCGTAAAACCCCGGTCGAGCCGGCTCCTATAAAATTTCTTTTCTCCACCACTATATGTTTACGCTTTAGATTAATTCACTTTTTTATGGGAAAGACGGTAATCGAGCAAGCGGTGCACCTGGCGGTAAGTGATTACCGTCGCCCACGTACATCTGCAACACCAGAGGAGCTGCAGGCGCGTTCCCGGCCTCTAAGGGTATTCGGGAGATGGGGAGGAGGACGATGAGGAGGATGGGGATGGGGAGTGGGCCTCCGGATACCTCACTCGCCGAACAAGACGCCTCTACCTCACGCCGGTATTCTGCGAGGCCGTGGTACCATCCCGGTCGAGCCGGCGCATTCGAGCACCAGCAAAAGCCGCCGCTTGGCTCTAACGCGAGGAGGAAATTGCAACGAAAGACTAATTTGTTTAATCAAATACCTTAAACGAATAATTTCGTACAAATTTATGCAATGCTTTTTATACGATTTTCCTTTTTGCGAGCAATAATTTAAATAATGATGTACATTATACGCACTTCAAGCTAGAGAGACATTTTCGTTTCACGTAATGGTGCTAATTTACAGAAAGAGCGCGCATTCTCTGTCTCCACGGAAACACTTTCCGTATTTCTACATAAATAAACTCCTTTGCAGCGTTAAGCTGAGTGTGGTCTGTTTGCCCCATGCGCCACGCAACGCGTCTAGAGGAGGCAACGTTAAACATTGTTTGTGTAAATAACTGTTTGATTAAATGTGTTGCAATGTTTGTTTTGTTATCAAGTGGCGTATTTGTGCAATAAATGTTTCTTTCTTTCTTTCTTTCTTTGAAAATAAATCATCGATTTCTCTAACAGGAACTTTCGAAGTTATACACTTCTTATGTGCAAGTGCAAACGATGAGAGTGAACTTTTACGATGCGCGCGCAGTCTGCAATTAGACTAACACATTCTGATAAGAGAGACTGAACCATACACAAATGCAAATTGTTTGGTCACACGGGCAATGCGCAAACATCCAACTCGACATTCGGGATTGTTTAGATTGTGTCAGGTGTAATTACAATCCAACTCGACATCTTGGATAGTTTTGATTGTGTCAGATGATGATGATGTGACAGGAATCGATTTTCGCCCCTTCCCATTGACTTTAATTTTATAAATCCTCTTAAATTAGTTGGTGAGCTTTGTCATGATGTAGTAATGAGAGATATTTTGTAATTAATAACGACAATTTTTAGTTCTACTGATTTCATAAATTATATCTCGTTAATTTTGAAATTTTGAAACGGAATTCAAATGCTTGCAATATAATTCGTGCATATATATACAAAAATCACTAGGATTACCTAGTACCATCATTTAATACGGGACACGTGTTTCGCCTCGCAACGAGACATTATCAAGCAATCAGACTCTGCGATTCACAGCCGCCGAGCCATGGCTCTATTTCTTAGTGTCGGATGTAGTACGGGTGTTTGGTAATTGTGATGTAGATCCATGGTGTGGAAGGAGTGGGATTTAC
Organism: Bhutanitis thaidina; assembly: GCA_029286595.1. Taxonomy (NCBI): domain Eukaryota; kingdom Metazoa; phylum Arthropoda; class Insecta; order Lepidoptera; family Papilionidae; genus Bhutanitis; species Bhutanitis thaidina. The sequence goes on along the minus strand of JAGSMS010000020.1, from coordinate 1,236,599 downwards.
GCATTTGTGGGTGGTGGGCTGTGATCCTCTTCTCTTCGACCTAGGTAATATCCCATCATTCTTCTAACATCTTTAAAATAATAAGTTGCCATAGCAATTAATGTCTCACATCTGTCGTTTTGTTTTCTTGTTTAAAGATATAGGTATATAATAATAGTTACGTATAATATTAGAAATAAATTTTAATATTTTACGTAACTATTATGAATAAAAGCGTTGAATAAATAATCTATTGTTCAAGCTAGCCGTGGAAATTTCCTCTCTTTATTACCAATGACAGCGTAATAATTGTAATATTTATTTACATAATTAAAAATATTCATTAAAATTCAAATAAGGGTCCGGGCTAAAATGAGAGATGTAAAGAGAAATAAACCATTATTTACTCGATCCTTCGTCAACGAAAATGTTGATATAAATAGTGTATTGTGCAGCTGAATAATTCTTCTACCATCGTGCTTTTCTCATGATGGAGCTGGAAGGAACCAACCTTCCTAACGTAACCCTTGAACATCTACTAGCAGTATTTCCGAACAGTTACGACTTAGGGACCTTCAAGGAAAAAGCTTATTCCTTCCTTAAAGGCCGGCAGCGCATCTGTAGCTCCTCTGGTGTTGTGGATGTTGGATGTGGATGTGATCACTTACCACCAGGTGAGCCGCACGCTCGTTTGCCCCCTTCTTCTACAAAAAAAAAATACTAGTAAGCTCGTCAACTTTGCGCTTATTATATTTGGCATCATAGAAGAGGAAAGAGAGAAAATCTTGTATTATGTGGGTATTAAAACTATGTTTTATTTTAAGAACACATGAGCGGTTCGGTTCCATTGCAACATCAGAATATATGATAAGTATTGGTTTTCTGTCCGCTTTTAAAAGCTCAGCTGAAAATTTCTCTTCATACGACACTTAGCCTTTTTAAATCTGTCCGAGAGCCATCTTAATCTCGCTCAGACTGTCGTGCGAGATGTCGTCGGAATAGTGTCGGATGAGCTTGACTCTTAGGTAACGCACACTAGTGTGTGGTTGGAACGATGTGTATAACTGTTTTACACACACATTTACAGTCTTTCTTACTGAATTATCTCTGGTCTAACTTTGGAGCCCTGATCGCGCTCCATCGTTTATTTAATAATATGAGTTTCAACGAAATGGCTTAGGGCCGTATTAATTTGAATATGTGGCAGTTCAATTCTCTATTACGCCGGTCACATGAAAAGGTAGACAGAGATTATAGATTTCCATTTATAGCATAACTCAGCCTAGTCAAAACGAGCTTGCGCAAACCAGTTTTCCCCTCTCCGGGAGATAGAACTTATAAAATAGGCCCGGAGGAGGACACTATTTGTTTATTTGTTTGTTTGCTTGCTTGTTTGCTTTATTTATATAGAACCCCAGCACCACGTACATTGTTAAATTTTCATATAAATAGATTCGTACAGTAAAGGTTCTGATTGTTACATTACAGAATAATACCTTAAAGTAAAGAACAATACCGTTGCTGTTAATTAGAACAATGCCATAAAGCCATAAGAAATACATAACATAAATGAATGAGAAAAAGCCAAAATTGATTTAGAATATTACAGTTACATTACGCGAGGACATTTATAGTAACGAATCATAACTTTTCTTACACTATGTCAAACGGTGTTTATTATAAGCATTTGATATAGTGCTTGTTTTTTTTCTATTTATTTATTTATTTAAACGGACTTAATGCCTTTTGGCATTGGCTGCCTAGAAATAATGTAATTTAAAAATTCGTTTTATATTTTATTAAAATATTTAATTAACTATATTCATATACACAAATAAGTAGACATGTGTTTAATATGAAAATATACCGTTTTTTTATAATGTACGTTCATACAAACCTGTATTTTTGGTGTAGCTTATTTGTGCTATTTAAAATGCTAATTATTATTTTTGCTTGCCTTAAATAAGCACTAAAACAGATGAATTGCTGTGACATTTCGTTGTACAGTATAATCGGATTAATTTAGGGTGCGGAAGCGCAAAAGCTCAGCCTAATCCATAAAGCTTCGTTTTGAAAACAGATGAAAATTTTCAAAAATAATAACTGCTTTACTTTTCTTAATAACTAAGAAAATGTCATATTGATTTGAAAAAAAAACTGATAAACTTGGAGGAGTTTAAAAGTTTTTTTATTAGTTTAAGCTTTGTTTTATATTCAATGTGTATGATGTACCGATAGACGTAGGTGATTTTCGTCGCGCTAGAGCCTAGCTGCTCGAATGGGCCGGGATGACCAGGGTAGCACAACGGTCTCGCAGAATATCCCCGTGAAGTAGAGGCATCTCGTGTGTCTGCGTTTCGTTCGGCGAGTGAGGTAACCGGAGGCATATATCCTTCTCCCATCACCCAAATATCCTTAAAGACCAGCGACTCATCTGCAGCTCCTCTGGTGTTGCAGATGTACGTGGGCGACGGTGATCACTTACCACCATGTGAGCCGCTAACTCTTTTGCCAGCTTTAACTTAAAAAAAAACTACAAGACACAAGCTCGTCTTATTTTATCATAAAATATTTTATCATTCGACATAATAAAGATAATCCACCACCGTTTCGTAATAAGGTTCCTCTGACGTAGAAGAAAAGGGAAAAAGAAACTCTGTAGATAATCTCTTTTTTTAATTTTCTTTCAAATTTATTTATTTGTATACACATTAAAAGGCATATAATACAAACATTAAAACAGAGTATTTTTACAAGAGTGATAAAAATCAAATAAAAGTTAATAGTCTCATACGCGACTGATAGCATGCCACAAGAATAAAGCGGTCGACACCAACTAAAATATAAATGAACACCTGGCATCTTAGACGTTGCTGCCCATCATCGGTATTCGTTATGACGATTTTCCAAACTCTTTCCTTAGTCGCCTTCTACAACACCCGCGGGAAGAAAGGAAGAGACGGATTCTTAAGCAGATCTCTTTTTTAAACGTGGCAGAGCCAAGCGGCGGCTATTGCTGCTGCTCGGATGGACCGGCTTTACCGCGGTAGTACCACGACCTCCCAGAATACCGGCGTGAAGAAGTGGTATCTTGTGCTTCTGCGTTTCGTTCGGCGTGTGAGGTATCCGGACGCCTACTCCCACTCCCCCTCCTCATCCTCTTTTCCATCTCTCAAATACCCTTAAAGGCCGGCAACGCACCTGCAGATGTAATTGGGCGACGGTAATCACTTACCATCAGGTGAACCGCTTGCTCGTTTGCCACGTTTCCCATAAAAAAAAAATACCATACGCCCATAGAGCAGATATATCATAGAACGTTCATTGGCCTTTGAGCATTTTTGAATTTGGAAACTGACCCATTTCCATTTGAATACATCTACGCGGCTGTCAAGTAAATTTTACGACATACTGCGTTCTTTATCACTCCATACGTAATACATCAGAGACAATTTTTAGGTTTAAGTACCGCATAAACATGTTTACATAGACCATAAACTCTACCCGCCTTCTATTATTATTTAATAACTTTCCTCTCGTGTACTGTTTCCTCCTCAATGTTGCTTCAAATCTATATAAGAGAATACTTATTTAAAGAAATGCACGTCAAAAACTCTTTAGATGCATGAGATAAGAAATGTTTACCTAAAATAAAGGTTTACTTAAGTGGGAGCCTGGTGGTTACGGTGCAAACTTTAATTTCATAGAGCGCGAGTGACCTGGATTCGATCCCCGGTGACGGCATCACTAAAATTGTTAATATTGTTTAAGTGCCGTATTCATACCCTGCTCGACGGTGAAGGAAAACATCGTGTGGAAACCTGTATGTCCGAGAAATAATAAAAAAATCCAATCCGCACTGGAGCAGCGTGGCGGGCCATTCTCGATTCCAAAACCCTCACAGGCATAAAATTTGCATTATTAAATAGGAGGTTAAATAGCATTTACGAGCAAGCAGTTCACCAGATGGTAAGTGATTACCGTCGCCCACATACATCTGCAACACCATAGATGCTGCAGGTGCGTTGCCGGTCTTGAAGGATATTTGGGAGATGGGAGGGAAGAGGAGGGGAATATGGAGGGGATGTGGGCCTCCGGTTACTTCACTCACCGAACGAAACGCAGAAGCACAAAATGCCTCTACTTCACGCCGGTATTCTGCGAGGCCGTGGTACCAACCCGGTCAAGCCGGCCCATTTGAGCAGCAGCTAAAGCCGCCGCTAGACTCTACCACGGTGGGGAAAGTGTGGTCAAATATTCTAAGCCGGCTTCTGTTGGCGCTTTTATGGAAAAGCTTATGTTCAGTAGACAACTTTAACAGGCTGATGACGTTGAAAAGTATACTTCGAAGTTTACAGCTTACAGCATTATGGACTCGTATAGGCAGTAAACCTATACGTTATGATAATATATTGACAAAAGCTTTATTCATTCGTTTATTCATTAAATGTTTTGTTAAAGAATCACGTACTTGTATTTGATCGACAATGTTCTTTTTTTTATTTTAATCAAAGATACCGACCGGTTTCGTGTTTCATGGTAGTTTACAAATTTTACAAAAACTTGGAAATGATAAACAGATTTTAATGAATCTTTTTAAGTATCCTATCAGTCTAGTAGAAAACATTTTCGAAATGTTACGAAGGAGATGATTTTAATAATCTGCTATCAAGGAAAACTTAAAATCGCTCTAACTTATCTTTTATACTCTTTTTCCAGAAAGCTTTATGAGCTTTAAAAGACCTTAAAGTCAAACTAAAATAACTACACGTCGAAAATAATCAACAGCGATAATGTTATTTTTTTAAAGGAATAATAGTAATTTAATAATTAATAATAATTTGTAAAAGGGATGTTTTCAGAGTTCATTTCAGCCTATCGCAAGTCCAGTGCTGATCTTAGACCCTCCCCACAGATTTCCACAAATCTCGGTCCTGAGCCACCTGCATACATCGTCTTCACTCTACCCTGAGAGGGGTTCCACACTGCATTTGCCTTTACGTTGCCGTCACTCGAAAAGCTTTTTTCCCCAACGGTGTTCAATTAATTCGCCCATGTTTTTAAATGATCAAAAAATATGAAAATATCCCTGCACTTGCCCTGTTTTAAGCGTGTTGGAGCCAAGCGGCTGTTTTAGCTGCTGCTGGAATGGGCCGGCTCGACTGGATTGATACCACGGCCTCGCAGAATACCGGCGTGAAGTAGAGGCATCTTGTGCTTCTGCGTTTCATTCGGTGAGTGAGGTAACCGGAAGCTCATATCCCCTCCCTATTCCTCCCATCTCCCAAACACCCTTAAAGACCGGCAACGCACCTGCAGCATCTATGGTTTTGCAGATGTATGTGGGCGACGGTAATCACTTACCATCAGGTGAACCGCTTGCTCGTTTGCCTTCTTTTCCATAAAAAAAAAAATCTAACTTAATCAAAATCAAATCGCAAGACGTCAAGCTTTCCGCGCATGATGAATCTATTTACACATCACAAATGACATTCGTATCTCAAATGACGCCTTATGTTTTGTCGTTACGTCTTCGTTCCCATCTAAATGAAATCAATCATGCTATATAAAAAAAAAAACTGTAACGGAAACTCAGACAGTAAGCTTTTATACGTTTCTCGTAAATAAAATAACATATAAATGTCTTCATTCGTTCGTGAAGAATTATTGGTACACAGAAATATATATATATATACATAAATAAAACAATATTATACAGACAAATATAGGCCGTGCATTTTGAACGAAATGTAAGTAATTAGTTTGTAGCATACAAGTATTTTCAAATGAATAATGAATTAGACAAACATCTCGTTTAGGTTACAGAGCCGATTTTAAGCACACGACAATAAATTTTTTTCTTTAAATAATGTATTAAAAAAATATTGTTATTTTGGAAAAAGTCGTTTAAAACCAAGCAATTACTTTTAATTTCTTTTAATTTCTATTGATTAAAATATTTACTATAGCAATTATTTTTCATTTTTTTTTTTATTTCTTTTGATTAAAATATTTACTATATTGTGTAAATGAAAACATATTTTGGATTACAGATTACAATTACTTATTAGCGTCTTCACTTTCTAATAGGAAATTATATAAGGATTTTAATGGTGTAATTAGGTTTCAGTGGGTATAATAATTAGCTCTATATTGAAGACAAGTGGTGCGCCAACTGTGAAACTGGCAAAAACGTTCTTGCGATCAGAGCGGTAAATTTTAACATGTTTTTAGTTAAACGTATTTGGGAACCCCGATAACCTGCTACAGACTGCTCAGGGCGCTCACTTTAATATCATAGAGCTCGAGTGACCTTGGTACGATCCCCCTCTTGGTTAATAGCAATTTTAAGTACTGATTTTGGAAATATTTTGAGGAAATACCTGTCTCATAAATCAAAGAAGAAACAATGTTATTAGTTGGGCATGTTGCGAAGTTCATAAACCCACTCTGGAGCAGCATGGCGCACTCTTTCCGGCTCCAAACGGTCTCAAAACTATCTTTCAATTACAAGTATTGAAGTCGATTTAAAACTAATATACCGATGAGCTATTGAGGAAACCGGCATGTCTGATAAATAATAATAAACAAAGATTTTATTTCGAGGACATGTGGAGCCCGCCAACCCGAACTGGAGCAGCGTCGCGAGCCCTTCTCCTGAACCCTGTCAGATATTTGAGAAGGAGGCCTTTGTCCAGCACTTACAGGCTGCTACTTTATACAAGGAAAGATTCAGAATGTTATACTCACCACACTGGGCGGGTGGGTTGGTGAGTGCACACACCAACTTCAGATGTGTTTGTTAGCAGGTAACAGCGTGCCGGTGAGATTAGCAATTGCAGAAAGAGTAGAGACGAAATCATATACCCCTTTACACCATCTTAACTACAATAAGCGATATTAAAAGACAAATTTATGAAAGCTGCTCATCTATCGGAGCGTGACAGCGTCTTTAGGAAACTGAATTCCAATCTGTAAGCAATTAACTGAAGCACCTTTACAAGCGATTGTAGGACGAATTGTAGAGTCGAGCATCGGCTTTGCTCGAATGGGCCGGCACAACCGGGATATTACCATGACCTTGCAGAACACCGGCGTGAAGTAGAGTCATCTTGAGTTTCTACCTTTTATTGGATGAGTGAGGTGGCCCACTACCTCTAATATCCTCATCCTCCTCACATCTCCCAAATATCCTTAAAGACCAGCGACTCATCTCAGCGACAAGATGTATGTAGGCAACGGTAATCACTTGCTATCAGGTGAGCTGCTTGCTCGTTTGCCGCCTTTTCCATAAAAAAAAACAGACTCCCACGGCAAGAAGGGGATGGAGGTGGTGTATTCTTACGCAAATACTGCATGGAAACAAAGGTTAATTAATGTACTACTCCAGTCTATTTGCATTCCTTAATAGACATTATGTTACGTTCGCTAGAACCGCTGTTGATTTTAATCTGTTTATTTTCTTAAATGAACGGATATCTTTGCATGGTTATATTATGTATGTATATATTATTTGTAAGTTAGGTTAAATTTTTTGATTTGATTATTAATATAGTTCCAATTGAATTTCATTTTGTGTTATTCACAGTGCAAATAAAGCTCGCGAATAAATAATTGCTTCACTATTTATTGTGATTGATTGTATTTGAAATCAAAGCATATAATTTATGTATATACTTGCTTTGACCCCTTGCCTGAAGACATTAGAAAAGCCCCATATAAAATTTCTTTCAAACGATTGGTACTCGAACACTTTTTATAACCATCTGATACTTGTTAGTATTTATTTTGATTTATTATATATGTAAGTATCTGTGTAGGTATATATATATTTATGTACATATTATAGTATGTATTTGTATATCTATGTGTTTGTGTAGATATGTATGCTTATATATATGTATTAATTATGTACTATATTTCTCAATAAGCCTTTTGATATTTATAGTATTTTAAATTTGATGCACCTATCACCACATTTCCTCACGCCCTGGGTTGACTGTTAGAGAATGCCAAAAGGCATTAAGTCCACCTTTTCTAATCCTTTTGGTGTACACTATAAAGTATTAATAAATAAATAAATATATTCACGCCTTGTTCCCAACGGTAGAGACAATCTTCTTCCACTTGCTACGGTCCAGAAAAACGTATTTTTCTTCTTCCAGTTTCATAAATCTTCGCATGCATGCTCGTTGGTTAAGAGTACTCTTGACCTAGCCTTTTTTCAGAACGCCTAGGTCTTCCTCTCCCGACTCTACCATTTACACTCGCCTCATATATTCGTTAAATAATTTATTTAACGTAAAAAACATACATATCACTAGACGAACGTCATTTTTATTTAAAATCTACCATCGTTTCGTAATTAGGTTGCTCTGACGCAGAAGAAGCCATTGGCATTTTTTTTACAGTACGGCCGTATATTTATAGCGCAACATGTTTGTTTGCGACTTCCGTAATAGTGGATAACGTTTGATTGTTAAAAAAAAAGACGAATAATCTCCAGGAAGAAATCTATATTATATATTCTAGATCGCCCAAACCATTACTTCAGCTTTGACAGACCACAAACCCTAGCAAAAGAACACCAATTCCTGCCAAGGATGATTCGCGAGGCTATTAAAATCAAAAACACCCTAGTTTCAAAAGGGAAGATGGCCGGGTGCTACCACCGGTTTGGGATCCAGTGATAAATAACATTAAATCGAAAACCAAGCATACCAATGCATGACCTCAAGATACTGTGGGCACATTCTAGGCTGAAGGTAGCACGACTTATAAGATCAGTGTAACATCTTAGGGTAGTCATGAGGGTACCATGACCAAGGCTGTTGTAAAGCACTCGAAATATCGGTAACATTAAAACAAAAACTTAACACAATAAAATCCGTGAACAATAGTTTCATTTTTTTTATTGATAAGGCGTCAAACGAGCAAGCGGTTCATCTGATGGTAAGTGATTACCGTCGCCCACATCCATCTGCAACACCATAGGTACTGCAGGTGCGTTGCCGGCCTATAAGGATATTTGGGAGATGGGAGAGAGGAAGAGGAGGAGGATGGGGAGAGGGAGTGGGTCTCCGGTTACTTCACTCGCCGAACGAAACGCAGAAGCACAATATACCTCTACTTCACGCCAATATTCTGCGAGGCCGTGGTACCAACCCGATCGAACCGGCCCTCGATTCGAGCAGCAGACGAAGCTCGGTCCTGAGCCACCTGCATCCATCGACTTCCCGGAACACTGCGCAGGTCGTCACTCCATCTTGTGGGGGGTCGTCCTACACTGCGTTTGCCCGTACGTGGCTGCCACTCGAGAACCTTTTTTCCACGCTTAATAACAATAAATAACATTTCAAATGAATAAAAGAAATAAATCCCCAAATAAAAGTTGGGGGTCAATGCCCAGTACTTTCAGCTTCCGCCCATAAAAGTTTCTGAACTTATGAACTACTTATGCTTACAACGTAAGTTATTAAAGCTATCAACAAGGCAGTTAACAAAGTTCGATAGTCATAAGTAACACGGTGGAACGACTAAATATGAATCAGAAGGCGCACGACTTTAGCGTATAGCTTTTATAAATAACTTCTTTATATAAATAGTATAAAACGAAGTGACAATCGTTTGTCTGTGCATTCGCTTGCAACTAAACTTCCGAATGATGGGCAAAACTAATTCTCCATAGTGCAGTCAGTGTAACATTATAGAAGACGTACTTCACATCACCATGGAGTGCATACGGAATGAGACTCGGAGACGTACTGCCTTATCACGGGACTATAATGTCGGTATTTGTAACAGTATTCTGGCATTCCCTGAATCCGAGAGTGCTAGAACATTGTTTCAAATTGTTAATTTGGGGCTGAATGACAGGTAGATTAAGTTAATTTAATTATGTATCCATAAGACGTAAAATGTACGTATGGCTGATCCTGATAGGGCATGCAACAATGAGGGTGACATGTTCGGTACATACGAACAAACCCTCCATTAAATAAAGATAAAAAAAAATTAAAAAAAAATACTTCCGATTGTTATTCTCTTTCAAATTGTGATCATAAACTTGTAAATTGTATCGATACTGGATTAGTTTTTATTTACGTATTTATTCTTCTCTTTGTTAGGAAAGTAAGTCCTGTCATGGTACTAGAACACAATTCCGAAAAAAATTGTTTTTGATTTGGTCGTTTCACTGTTAACAAGTCCCATCATGCATCTTCGGTTGTGATAAATGAAATTCAGCGTTTCTTGTTTGACCGTAACATTACGCAGTGTGATGACCTTTTTGGCGCGACCTTCGAGTCAAAATCAAAACTATTTAAAATTTACTTAAGTTTTGATTTTACTTAAGTTTATATTGTATTTGAAATTAAACTATTATTTACGTATTTTATCCCGTTTAATTATGTTTTTAATATTCCAGACGTTTGGCTCGGTTCGATTGCTTTACAGCAGCCATGGTCACGGGGGGACTGAGGTGTTAGACTTTGTGTCATGTATGAAAACTGGACATGATATCGTTTTATGTTTTATGTTCTGTTGTGTTAGTTACATCAGCAGTTGTATAAAGTATTTATTGATTCCTTTCTCAGTGAATTCGTCCATGTCACCATCCATTACTATTTAGTGATGTGTACACATTACAATCCACTTTCCGGTACAATGTGTCTAAATGCAAACCTTTTTAACCACAACACGGCTGTGGGTTCTGCGCGATACGCGACCCCCTCCACTGTTGTTACTTCACGTTATTGACCCTTTCAGCTTCGATTACTACCGCTCCGACAAATTCCGATACTCCCTGTCCATAGCTCACTGAGCGATTTTGAATGTCCTTTCATCACTAGTACTAAGATGTAACGTTCGTATACAGTTTTAACATCCATGTAAATTTTGATAGGTACAATTTAAAAAAATAAACTACCATTCTATCCGATGGTTTTGATGAAAGATTTGAAATATAACTACTATTTACGGGAATTCATAGTATTTAATTAGCTTTTTTAAATCTTGGCAGGGATCGGTGATCCACGTGGCTATAGAATATATAAAAAAAAACATCCTATTTTTAATAGAGAAGATGGTTGGGTGACACTAGCAGGAAGGGATTCGTTTATTAATAAAATTGAATCCAATACCAAGCATACCACTGTAGAACTTCAAGACACCGTGAGCTCATACTGCTTAAATCGGACCGAAAATCTATAATTACAAAGTTAATGCCGGTAGCCGGGTTAACTGTGACATCGGTCCATCGGACATGATGCTGTAAACCACCCGAAACGTCGGGGTTTAAAAAAAAGCAAATTATACGCGATGAAATCTGTAAAGATAATAGTTTCATTACATTTGAGTAGTATTTGGCTAAAAATGCCAAACGACTTGTGGTATCAGTTCCAAAAATCGACAGATCTTAGTATGTCGTTAACGTGGTACCACGACCTCGCTGAATACCGGCGTGAAGTAGAGGCATCTTGTGCTTCCGCGTTTCGTTCGGTGAGTGAGGTGACCGGAGGCCCACTCCCCTCCCTCTTCTCATTCTCCGTCCCATCTTCTAAATATCCTTAAAGGCCGGCAACGCACCTGCAGCATCTCTGGTGTTGCAGATGTACGTGGGCGACGGTGACCACTTACCATCATGTGAACCGCTTGCTCCCCAAACCGTCTCTCTATGGCAAAGCACGTGCAGCTCCTCTGGGGTTGCTGATGAAGGTGGGCGACGTTCATCACTTACCATCAGTTGAGCCACTTGCTCTTTTGCTCGCTTACCCATAAAAAGGAAAGAGTATCGGGCTTCTTGAGGTCCCACAGTGCGCTGTTCAGGGGCATCACATGTACATTCTATTGGAGGTATATCTATATAAGGAAGATGTAACATTTTCGTATAACATTGCAGCCCATGGTCACCAGAAAAAGGTCATGATAATGGCAGTTGTTAACCGCGCAGGAAAAATTATAGTACCGTAAGCACGCGAATAATAAGGCACTCGCACGTCTTTACCTTCCCATATCCGGTGTAACGCTTATGTTATAGGATCGGAGGATGGGTCAGGTGTAGTATCAGAGAGACGGGACACAAACACAAAACGACCAGACGCTTAAACCAATAATTTGTTTTTTGCACAAATATTGACTTCATCTAGGAATAGAACCCAGGACCTATAGTTTAACTGACTGGTATCTTAACCACTAATACCATTGTTAACCCAAAGGACTATGATAGAATACCTTACAGCACTTTACTGCCCAACTGTACACTTCAAACCGGAACACAAGAGTGGCGGTACACCTGTCTGTCAGAGAAAGAACCCTAACGCCTAGTAAAATATTCCAAGCTGTAAAATTGCATTAGGGTCTGGTGTTTTAATGATTGTTTATTGCATTCAGACGAATGTTATTAACTCCCTGTAGTCTAGACAGAATAAGTTACTACATTTTCTGCGATTGAGAAAAATTGTACAATTTGTTTTTTTTTTAAAGCCAAGACGGCAAACGCCTCACCTGATGGCGGCTTTTGCTGCTGCATGAATGGGCTGGGTCGACCCGGGTAGAGTACTACACGGAGATTACTTGAAGTAATGGATTGTGTTTTTTCGTTTCGAACACCATATCTTCTTTCCCTCTCCCCTTTCCACTTTCCCAAATCTCATTAAAGGCCGGCAACGCACCTGCAGCTCCTCTGGTGTTGCAGATGTATGTGGACGGCGGTAATCACTTACCATCAAATGAACCGCTCGCCCGTTACCTCGCTCACCGAACGAAACACAGAAGCACAAGATGCCTCTACTTCACGCCGGTATTCTGCGAGGCCGTGGTATCGATCCGGTCAAGCCGGCCCATTCGAGCAGCAGCTAAAGCCGCCGCTTGGCTCTACCACGTATTCGAAACCTTTCAGTCCTTTCAACCAACTATTCACCAGAGCCCATTTGGGTAGACGTGACCGGTGGTGAAATCGAACCCAAGTTTCGAAAACTCATTGGCATACAACCCCTCCACGCAGGGGATCGAGCACGAGCCTCTTAAATCGGAGACAGGTTAACCACTCGGCTATAGAGACTTTAATTTTAAATAAAATACTGACTTATTATACTGATGATTATATATGTGAGATAATCGAAGAAACCGAGTGGTATCGGCGTAAGAATCTGTCACCTATTCTTCCCGTTGGTTTCGTAAGAGACGACTAAGGGAAAAGCCCTGAAAATCGCCGGGAGCAAACCCAATCACGACCCAAATTAATGAGCCCCTCCTGTCTTATATGAAATCGAATAAGGTTAAGTGCACCGATGAGAAGGTAAAGTAGCAGCCTGTAAGTGCCCACTGCTGGGATAAGACCTTCTTCTCAAATATCTGAGAGAGTTTTGGAGCCGGGATTGGTCCACCACGCTGCTGCAGTGCGGGTTGGCGGGCTTCACATATCCTCGAAATAATATTTTTTATAATTTCTCAGACATGCCGGGTTTCCTCACGATGTTTTCCTTCACCGCTGAGCTCGTGGTAAATACAGTACTTAAAATTTTAGTGATGCTGGCACCGGGGATCCGAACCAGATCACTCGCGCTCTATGACTGACCACAAGGCTACCACGGCTGGACGATAACGATAAGAAAAGAAACAAAAATACAATGAGAATTTTAAGCAACGAATTACTTAAGCACTTGGAGATATATTACATCCAAAACTCACACATGCATGTGCACTGAACCCACAGACGTTCACAGATACACACGCACGGAAGCGAGCACATACACAAGTCTTAATCAGCCCCAAACGCTTACATTATTTATGTTCTTTAATATTTTTTTTGTTTTGTCCTATTATTCTTTTGCATACATTCACAAAGAAAACAACTCAATGACGAAATAAGCAATCAGATATTTATTAACTGTAACAAGGGTCAGCATTATAATTTTTCGTTATGCTTATAAATTACCTGTTATTGGAATTAGGTATTATTTAAGATTTTTGTTCTGATAATTATATCGTGCTGTTGGTTCTTGTAAAAATAATAATAAAAAAAAGAATCATCTGGGAATTAAATTGGTACCGACAAGATTTTTCAGCAACCGATCAACAAGTGGTTCACGCGTGCGGCTCACCTGATGGTAAGTGATCACCGACGCCCACGAACATCCACAACACCAGAGGAGCTATAGATGCGCTGCCGGCCTTTAAGGAATAAGCTCTTTTCTTAAAGGTCCCTAAGTCGTAACTGTTCGGAAATACTGCTGGCGACAGCTGATTCCACAAAGTCGAAGTGCGTGGCAGAAAACTTCGATTGAAACGCACAGGGGTGGAATGCAAACCATCTAGGTGGTATTGATGGAACTTCAAATTCTGTCGCGATGTACGATGGTGAAATTTAGCGGCTGGGATCAATCCGAACAGTTCCACAGAACATTCCCCGTGGTAAATTTTCTAAAAAATGCAAAGAGAAGCAACATCTCTTGGTCGCCGACAATTCGAGCCGCTCGACGTTGGATGCGGTCAAATGGAAGGAGTTGGTGCTGGGTTGCCCCTGCCCAGAGATGAGAAACAGTATTCCATGTGGGGCCGAACTTGCGCCTTATAAAGTTGCAAACGGTGGACCGGCATGAAATACTGTACCGCTCTACAGAGCACATCAATCTTTTTGGAGGCAAATTTGGCCTTTCCCTCCAAGTGACCACGGAACTGAACGTCGCTCGATATGTCAACGCCAAGGATTCTGATACAGGCTGAGGCAATAAGGAGAATGTTCTCAACAGAGAAGAAACGACAAAGGGATTCTTTTTAGCGGTAAACGCGCAAACCTGTGTCTTTTTGGGGTTGAATAGGACCACATTACGTCGACCCCAATCAGAGACTTTGATTAACAAAGTCTCGACTTCAGACATAAGTTTGTTCCGGCACTCTTCGGCATTGCGGAAACATTCTGTAGATGAATATGTGTAATGTTTACGTCACAAACATTGCCATCGCTTTATAAGACCATTGGTAAAGGTAACGGAGTTTTCAATACAGTGAACTGCGTTGTGTCCTATGTTCGATTACTAAGATCATCTACGTTTGAATATTGAATTTATTATATTATATATTACTATGTTCTATGTTATGTTTTTATGTAGATTATTTAAACATATTTTTTTTTATATTTATTAGGATCACAAACCTGAAATGTAACACTTATAAATTACAGTCTAATAACAAATTACTTACTAAAAGACATACAGTGCTCATTATTTTTTTGGGGTATTTCTATATTTACTCATCTGGTTGGGTTGTATAAATAAATACCATAATATAAATATTTTTTTATAAATTATATATATAATAAAATTAAATAGATAATTAAAACCCAACCAGATGGAAGCCCCCGGCAGGGGAGTCCAGACGGCCGAGGGTTAGGGAGAAAGGGTAAGAAACCGGCGGACAATGCGAGCGGTATCAAGTAGCACCGCCTTCTGCATTTGAGCTCGGAGCGGTCCGTCACGGAGTCCCAGCCGCCTCAGATGTTCCGAGAGGATGACTGCGATTAACCCATTCGCAGAGACGACGATCGGAATAATTTCAGTCGGTATACCACCCCACATGTCGGTTACCTCGTGAACCAGGTCCAGATATTTTGTCTTCTTGTCTGTTTCGGCTTTCACGAGGATTTCAACATACAGTGCTCTTTCTTATTACAGTGAACACAGCTTGCGTAATAAGAAACTTTTACAATATTATTTTAGATAAACTTACATTTCTATTTTAATAATTTAGTAATAAGAGCTTTGGCCGAAGCCAAGGAACCGTTAAAGATATCAAAAGATGAACTTCCAGTATTGTACAATGATAACATTCGATAGAGAGGAGAATGCTGTCTTACTTTAGCTCCACAAAGTGGCAAATTAAAAGTCTTTCTATTACTTAGACGACTACTAGAACGCGGAATTACCAAATACAAATCCTTTTTACTTTTTAAACGTACAATGGCATCGGAGTGTCATGGGGGTTGGCATTGAAAAACAGTGCCATGTCGGAATTTATTTCCGGTGTAGCAGAATACTGCGAGGCCAAGCTCGTTTGCAGGAAATGCTGCGTACTGCTTTTTTAAATTTTTTTTTTTAGGTTTTGATTATAATTTTGTTTTTACACGTATTTTGTATTAACTATTTGTTTCAATTAATTACTTTTGATTGCGTCCATTTCTTAGGAAATGGATGTTTCTTTCTTTTCATTTTTTTTAAACACAGAATTGTGAATTTTTATTTTTTTTTATTTTACCTTTCGCTCTAGGAATTTCTCCTGTGTCGCGGCGACCGTTTACATACATGAATTGAACATGGACAAACACCCAGACCGGGAACTATTATTTGTAGTCCATACAAATACTAGTCTCGTGCGGGAGTCGAACCTGCGACCCGTAGCGCCGCAGCTAAACGCTTAGCCACTACGCCACCGAGCCGTCAATGGGCGCTTTTTTTATAAAAAGAGTAACAAACTGGTTCGAGTGTTGGTAAGCGGCTCCGGCAGCCCTTGGACACCTGCAAATAACTTTAATCTGAGAAGGTTACAGATGCGTTGTCACCCATATGGATTAAAGAGAAATGCCTCACAGCCTGATCATTCATTTCGGCCTATCACAAGTCCACTGCTGAACATAGGCCTCCCCTAAAGATTGTCATAAAGCTCGGTCCTGAGCCACCTGCATCCATCGACTTCCCGCAACACTGCGCAGGTCTTGTGCGGGGACTTTTGCCTGTACGCGGCTGCCACTCGAGGACCTTTTTTCCCCCAACGGTTCTCAGTTCTGCGAGCTATGTGGCCGGCCCATTGCCACTTCAGCTTGCTGATAGTTACCCCAGTTCCGCTGCGGACATCGACGTTGCAGACTCTATCACGCAGTGAAACACCGAGCATAGCCCTTTCCATAGCGCGCTGAGCAACATGGAGCTTCCTCATACGGTGTTCAGTGAAGTCTCAGTTCCATAAGTCATCAGTGGCAACACAGCGCGTGTTGTATACTTTACTCTTGAGGTTACGAGAAGATATGACGTAGTTTCCCGAACGCAGCCCAGTCGCGTTGGATTCGTCGATGGAACTCTGGGTCGAAGTTGGACTTACCTGATACTAGAGCTCTACTCCATTCAAATCGATAGACAATCGTCGTTGCGCTGTAGATTCGATGCTCCGAGTACTATGTATAAAATAATGGTTTTATAATTTACGATTGCTAAAGTAACGTCTGATTATGCTAACCGAAATAATCAAAGACATAAGATATGAATGTATTGAAAGTCTACAGTAGAACTAATTAATTCTTAAGCGATTTCCTTCAAAATTCATGATTCATTCACTCGGTGCACTTAATAAATTCAAATCGCAGACGGAGATAACAAAGGAGTAAATTATTCACACCTTTTAGCTGCTCTTTGGTTCCAAATGGCCGCGAAAGATTAATGGCCCGAATTGAACTAAAGTCCATGGACAAATAGCGGCCTTTTCGAAGTGTTTTTTAACTGATGTCATATTAAAAAACTACATTTGCGAAAACAATTTAAAAAGCATCAAATTTATAATCAAAGTTTATAGACAAACTTTAAATGTACGAAAATTACGTGGATGTTTCGAGAAGGTTTCATTACCATCTGGTGTAGATGATAGCGTCTGTCCCTTCGAATTAGTTTCGGGCTGCATGTAGATATGTATGGCCATCAGCAGCCGATTACCCATTGCTTCTACTCAAATATCTGAGAGGATTTTCGAGCTGAGAAAGGTCCGCCACGCTGCTCCAGTGCCGCTTTGCGATCTTCGCATAAAATATTTCCCAGACATGCAGGTTTCCTCACGATGTTTACCTTCACCGCCGAGGACATGGTAAGTTTAGCATTTGAAATCGCTATTAACAATTTTAGTGTTGCCAGCACTGAGGATCAAACCCAGGTGATTCGCGCTCTATGTTACTAAAGCGAGCTTCCTGTCCACTAGGCCGTCACGGCTATGCTGTGATGTATTTTTATTAAATGTTTTATAACTTTATTAGCTATTGCGTCTTGCTTTTTACAAGTAAATCTGATATGTATCCACTGGATATATCTGAATATATCTAGTGGATACATATCAGATTTACTTATTCTCTATTTTATTTTATTCTGAAATAATAAGCTAATTTAAATACAAATAAAATAGAGAAGAATTCAGGAATAGCTGGATGATAATGAGTGAATCGCTCCCAAGCTCTTTCTAAAAGTTTCAGGGTAATTGTGTTATTAAAACATGCGGTGTACATTGCTGTGGGTTGTACGATAGTTTAATTTAATTACTCTATATGTGAGCCGTGGTAGCCTAGTGGTCAGGACGCGCACTTTAGATTAATAGAGCGCGAGTGACCTGGGTTCGATTCCCGATGCCGGCACCACTAAAACTGTTTATAGCAATTTTAAGTGCCGTATTTGCCACGTGCCCAGCGGTGAAGGAAAACATCGTGAGGAAACCAGCATATCTGAGAAATAATATTATTTCAAGGATATGTGAAGCCCGCCAACCCGCACTAGAGCAGTGTGGCCGGCCCTTCCCAGCTCCTAAAACCCTCTCTGATACTCGTATTTGAGAAGGAGGCCTTTGCCGAGCAGTGGGCACTTACAGGGTGCTACTTTACTTTACTTTACATTTACTCTATATTTTATTTTCATTTTCTAACACAACATATAACTAGTTTTGCCCCAAATAAATATCACGACTTTTAGAGGGTAGTTTACCTTCTAAAAGTCGTATTAAAGAGAGATTTTACTGGTCTCGTGCTCGTAGATCTAGGAAAACTTTTATGTGATGTGTGCCGTGAAGCCACTGGGGTGTTGTTTATATATAACTTGTTGCGCCGGTTCTAAATCTCTGTTTTTCGACATAAACAATGTGATAAAATATACATAAACAAATTTTTCTCTCCTTTACTTTATGCCTCGGTGTGCAATGCATTATTCTACTAGTCAACCGTTTTCGTGAATCAATTGTAACTCTTTTGTTCTGCGTGATGACAGGACTTCTGACACTGGGAGGGTTAATAAAGAAGCAGCTAAAAAAAATTGCTTCTAAATGTCCACTGTTGAGTAAAGACCAGCAACGCATCTGTAGCTCCTCTGGTGTTGTGGATGTTCGTGGGCATCACATATCATCAGATTTGGCCCCTTCTTCTGCATAAAAAAAAGAGCCAGTATAATTACAGGATGCGAGGTATTCCATCGTTTTCATGTGGCACACGAGCATGCGGCTCTGCTGATGGTAAACGATCACCGTCACCCTCGTGCATCTGCTACTCCAGAGGGGCTGCAGGTGCCAGCCTTTAAGAATATTTGGGAGTTGGGAGGTAGGACAAGGAGGCCTCCGGTTACCTCACTTACCGAAAGAGACGCAGAAGTACAAGATGCCTCTACTTCACACCGGTATTCTGCGAGGTCCTAGTACTACCCCGCAATCGGGGTAGTACTAGGCATACTCACTCTTCTCGGCTATAGAGCCGGACCATGTATGAAGAATTATTATTAATTTGAGTCAACGTTTAATTACGACTACAAAACTAAACTCAAAAATTAAGTCATAAATTAATAATTAAAAATAATAAATGATAATTTTGTCATAAATTATAAATCAACTGACCTGTCTCTATAATAATAATAAACAATTGAAACTTGTATTATGCATGTTATTTATAAAATATACGAGTATTTTATGCAAATAAGAAACATAATTGTAATTACTTTGCAGCTTAACTTTGGCAATGAATCACCGAATAGATCCAATGAATCACTGTGTTCGTTTAAAAGTTTACTTAAACAAGTTTCTGGCAAGTTAGCAACCGAAATTGTTATACGGAAAGATCTTGTTAGTGGAATAATAGGTATGTGTTTAACTTTAAAAGTTCAAAGGGAAGTCTCTGGAGTCTTCTATCAATATCATGGATGTCAAAAATGTATTATAATATTTAAAATTAGGTGTTTTGTTTAAAAAACAATTAATCTCTTCGTTCAGAGTGTGCATCTTATAAAAGTATCTCGGGATATGTAGAGTATGTAGAGTAGAGAGATATCTTAAAATAAAAAAAACAAATCATACCTTACCTACAGAGAAAGCAAGATGTTAGAGAAAGCGCTTTTGTATTCTCTCAAGTATGTAGGGAAGATATCTTAAAATAAAAAAAAACAAATCATACCTTATCTACAGAGAAAGCAAGATGTTAGAGAAACCGCTTTTGTATTCTCTTAAGAATGTAGGGAATTATCAACTATTTAGTTCCCTTGAAATGAACTACCATTTACGGAATTGACCGCGTTAAATTTTTACCATTCATTCTCGTCGTTAAGGATACTTTAGACCACTCGGGAGTTTTAAATAAATGGTTAGTATAAAAAGTAACAATTGAACAGGATGAAATCCGTAAATAATAGTTTCATTTCAAATGTGTAGTGTTTGAATGTGTCAACTTGTTTTATTATTATAGAACCAATTGCGCGATATAATTATTATAACAAACAGATTTAGATAGTATTAAAGCCCAATAAAAAATACTTCAATAAATTCAATCACATGTTACAGGGGATAAATACTTAATTACTTATTTAGTAATTGAGATGTTTTCTTGCCGAATGTAACCAAAAGGAAAAATAAAGCTAAACATATATAAAAAATATTTCTACTTGATTTGTACACAGTTTAACGTCTATTATTGAGAACATTCATCTTTTTGCCTCCGCTAGTTTCAGAATCCTTGGCGTTGATATATCCAGAGACGCACAGTTCTGGAGTAACCTGAAAAGCAAAGCTCGGTGTGCTCAGCAGAAAGCAGTACAGTGTTTCATGCCGGTCCATCGAACGGTTCTCGTCTCTGGGTCAGGTACCAGCTACAGGTCCTTCCATTTGACCGCATTCAGCTTTTAAAAAAATCCAAGTCCAATTTTTAAAAATCAGAAATTCTTTTCTTCGAAACCAATAAAAAAACTAAAAAAAAAAACCATTTATTGGTCACGATATTTTAAAGTTTGGTTTTTGACCACACCATTGTTGGTCAATCGCCATAAGTACTTCAAGTCACCACTGCAAGAACCATAATAAGGATTCTCTCCTATGACGAGGATATGCCACAATCGCCACGCTCGCCAAACGCATTGGCGATTGCAGTAGGACAACTTAGGCGTATGCTTCCAGTCATCGGTCTGCGTCTGAACAAAAGCATAGACAAACATGTTTCAAACAATTAAAACACGAATACCATTTGAGAACTTGTATCGAAACATGTTGATTGATGTAAACAAGGGGTATAGTTATGTAAATCGCTAATTGATTGACATAGAGCTTCATGTATTAGCTGTAACTTACGATACAAACTAAAGCCTAGATGGAAACCGTACAAAGTCATGCACACAAAGGATGCTTTGTGTTTTGAGACCTAATAATAACACAGTAGAGTAATCAGAAGCTTGGGGATAAGAAGGAAAGAAAGGAAGATTTTTTGGTACACATTTAAAACATTAGGAGTATAAAATACATAGATTAAAAGAGGAACACAATAATATAAAATTTTACGTTTAACACAGTCAGTAAAAACGAGTAGCAAATAGATCTCCAGCTCAGCGTGATGCTGCAGAGGTTGCAGGGGTGATTTTCAGCTGGAGTCTCGTGACGTCACCGACAAGCCGATGTGCGATCCTCCAATTGTTTTATTTACTAATTGTAATACAATAGAAAGCTGTACTTAAGTAATAGTTTAAGGATAAGAGCGCCCTCTTTAATTTTATACGTGTGACTTGGATTCGGTGCTGGCACAGCTTAGATTCTAGACGAAGTCGGCGCATCTGAGAATAAATTACATAAATGAGAGGACATATGAAATTAGGTAATCCTTCATTGACCAGCGTGGCGCACTGATCCCAGCTCCTAAACGCCCTCGATCACGGGATGAGTCCTTTGTTCCTGGTAAAGTAGTAAATTTACCTTATATTTAGTAATTTTTACACGTAGCAGAGCCAAGCGGCGGCTTTTGCTGCCGGGTTGGTATCACGGCCTCGCAGAATACCGGCGTGAAGTAGATGCATCTTGTGCCTCTGCGTTTTGTTCGGTGAGTGAGGCCAACGGAGGCATACTCCCTCCCCCTATCCCCCTCCTCATCCTCCCTCCCATCTCCCAAATACCCTTAAAGGCCGGCAACACAACTGCAGCACCTCTGGCGTTGCAGGTGTACGTGGGTGACGGTGATCACATGCCGTCAGGTAAACCTCTTGCTAGTGTGCCGGCTTACTCATACAAAAAAAAAATAAGTCAGTAATAAGTCAGTCAATGGTTGAATTTTTAACATTGTCCCAAGTGAGAAGCGGAGCGCGACGAGCGGGGTGTGTAATTAAACTTTAATTTCACGAAGCCTCAATTTGTTGAGTAAACAGTGACAGTGTTTGCTAATTTAAAAAGTTTACACCGTACGCTCACAGAACTCTGAATTAATTAAGCCTGATAAAGCGTTTAAGTATATTATTCAAAGCGGGGAAGAGATACAATAGTTATCTTTGTCATCTTTAAGTTATATTGACTGTAATAAATTAACTACGAGTGAGAAGAAAGCGATATAGTTTCTTGGATCAATGCAGTGTCAAGAGACAATAAAATGGTAATTATAACTTAGCATACCTTCATCATCATCTTTTAAGCCTATCACAAGTCTACTGCTGAACAAAGGGCTCCCCCAAAGATGGCCACGAAGCTCTCTCCTGAGCCACCTGCATGCATCGACTTCCAGCGCAGATCGTCACTCCGTCTTGTGGGCAGTCGTCCCACACTGCGTTGGTCTGTACATGGCAGCCACACGAGAACCTTTTTTTTTTTTCCTAGCGGTTGTCGGTTCTGCAAGCTATGAAGCTTACCTTAATGGCCTGTAAATACTCCATATTGTTATAATTGGAGAACATAGGCCTTTTCCATAAGAAGGATTTGACATAATCACCACTCTCGGCAATCTGATTGGTGATCACAGTACCATACACCATGCGCCTTAGACACTTATTTTTCAAGATGGCTATCCCGCCATCGGTCGATAGCCATTGCGATTAGCCATAGGCACGGGAAGAAAGGTGGTGGCAGGTTTAACTGCCACCAAATCTCCACGGAGTTCTGTCTTCGCGGCATGACGACAGGGCCACGGGATCCACCTGCGCCGGCAGCTTTTAGCAGCCCCACCTTGGGAAAGGACATGGATCACGAAAGTGAGTGTTCGGAAGCAATAGCCCTCCCGACACGACGTGCCGTGCCTGATCCGGTCTGCAAATCCGTCGCCAACCATATTTTAGCCGATTTGGGCTATTCCTACGCCACTGAAACGCGGCAAGCAATGAAAATTTTAATGCCAATCACTGGAGCAAACCCACCTACATGGCTCGACACGACATGTTATTATATATATGTTATATATCAGGGTTGCAGAGGAGTTGGGCCAAATAGAAATTCGTAATCTGTCATTATTATATGCCAATGTTACATATATTGAAATAAAATCATTATTATATAATGATTTCTTATATTTACGCGCACACTACACATTGGAAATGAAACACAGGTCAGGTTGGCATTTGAAGAGATATTGCCCCTACGTTTAAACAAAATTAAACGCGAAAAAATCTGTAAATAATAGTTTCATTTCAAACCATTGTTATACTTCAGTTTAATTTGAAATTGAATTTGAACTAACACATTTCATTAACTAGTTGAAATCACTGAATACAGAGGAGAGAGCTTTTTCACTAATCAAAGTTTTGAGCCGCAAAAAGCTTCAGCGTTGGTCCATTTAATAGTTTCACACCTCGTTCGTCCGTTTAGAAGTTTGGCTTTGAACGTGCACTGAAATGGATTTTAAAATTATTTAATCATGGCGTCAATGAGTAGCTTAGTGGAAACCTTAAGAGCTTTTCAAATTGAATTCTTCAATGGAGAGACGTTTTTGTTGAATCGTTTTGATATTTGACATTAATTATGATGTCGCCTTGACCAATTTCTGTTACGATGCTCTCTAACTTTCAATTACTATCAGCAGTTGTAAGCTCTGAAGGTGTTTTTTACGGTGTGACAAATTTACGTACAGACTGACAGACGCTCGGGAAGTCGCCCTTTGCCTTCCCGTACATAGCGGCTTAGAAAGTTCTCGAGTGGCAGCTAAGTACAGGCAAACGCAGTGTGGGACGACCCCCTACAAGATGGAGTGACGACCAGCGCAGTGTTGTGGGAAGTCGATGGATGCAGGTGGCTCAGGACCGAGCTTCGTGGCAATCTTTGGGGGAGGCCTATATTCAGCTGTGGACTTGTAGAAGGCTGAAATGAAAATGCGCAGCGATGCAACTTATTCGCAGAGGTTACTCAAATATAATATTAAACTTTCACCCGCGCCTCGAACCCTCACCACGCTCAACGCTCTCCTGGAGCTCCACGCTCAAACTCCCAGTGCGTTTTATTAGCGGATGAATGAGCGGTAATATTGTCTGAAATCTTGAAGTCCTGTGAGTGATTCTTTTTTTTTCCTCTTCATTAGCACATTTAAGTATACGAGTATATATGCAGAATACTGTCGTAAAGTAGAAGCATATTGTGTTTCTCTGTTTCTTTAAAAGCCCAGTTCTTACTCCATCATCTTCCGTCCTCATCCTCTTTCCCATCCCCCAAATATCCTGAAAGGCCAGCAACGCACCTGCAGCTCTTCTGGTGTTGCAGATGATCATGGGCGACGGTAATCTCACTATCAGGTAAGCCACTTGCTCGTTTGGCCCCTTATCCATAAAAAAAGCCCTCAAATCAATTCTTTCATCTTCTGAAACAAAATAGTTATTTAAAAACAAATGTCTCTCTCTCTCTCTATTAGGGTTAATATTTACAGACTGCAGAATCCACAGCTAAACAAAGGCCTCTTCGAAAAAGCAATCAAATGGCAATCGTTTCTTGTCCTTTCATCTTCAAAAACAATATAGTTATTAAATGGAAATATTGTCTCTCTCACTATAATGCTTATTTTGAAACTGTTCAACTAATTTGTTTTCTCTCTCGAGACAAATTCTTCTCAATTTATTCTCAGCAGCGCAGGTAACATTATTTCCCCGCTCCGCAAACTATCCGAGAAATCTGTTATTACAATCTGTAAACTCCGCACCGACCGGCGCGACAATTCGAGCTCCAACTGGCATTACAAAATTTGCATCTCAAAATGTCTCCGCGACTATTGTGTCGCAATACGATCGATATTCACGACTTTTCAACTGAATATAATAGAGAATTACCAGCAGTGGGCAACCCTAATCCGATGACGATAAAAGTGATTGATTTTCATAAATGTACGCTGAATATAGTTGATCTAAAAATAGCTGCTGAGTTTCACCATCGTACATCGCGACAGAATTCGAAGTTCCATCGATACCACCTAGATGGTTGGCATTCGACCACAGTGCGTGTTAATCGAAGTTTTCTGCCACGCACTTCGACTTTGTGGAATCAGCTGTCGCCAGCAGTATTTCCGAACAGCTACGACTTAGAGACCTTTAAGAAAAGAGCTTATTCCTTGCTTAAAGGCCGGCAGCGCATCTGTAGCTCCTCTGGTGTTGTGGATGTTCGTGGGCGTCGGTGATCACTTACCATCAGGAGAGCCGCACGCTCGTTTGCCCCCTTCTTCTATAAAAAAAAGCTATGGCAGTAGGTAGTAGGGCTAGTTAATATGATTCACACTAAAATTGGGCACTAAAGGAACGTAGATGTGTAGAATTGACATAGGACGATCCACACATACAGGCTGTATACACGTACACGATGTACGCACACAGGCTGTATACGCATACAGGATGTATGTGTGTTCCCAAGACATTCAAAGATGCCTTCTGTCATAGTAAATAACAGGCGTTGAAGCTGCGACAGCCGAGCCTCCAAACTTTATGCACGATTTGCATCGCCAGCCCACCATCACCACCTATCACTTAAATGGTTAAAGGGCCAATGGCTAAGGAAAATTACTTGTAGCCAAATAGACACCCTCAACCCAGATGTGAAGCCTCGTAGCCTGGTTTGAACCCGGCGATTGCCCGAGTCAAGGCTTTCCTTCACAATGCCCACGGGACAAGACGGACTGGCAGATTCTTTTGCTGCTACCAGTTTCCACTTAGTTATTGTGTGGTTTATGACATGTTTGCTAAAAGGCCAATAATGCTTTTTATGTCTCTGATCGGGTGGAAGCTTTTTATCGGGACCAGCAGGAAGTGTCGGATCGTCTACAACCCTCCACGGGATAAGAGACACGCTGTTGGCCCGACGGAAATGACAGTTTCGATGAAAGAGACTCGCGAGCAGAGGCAAAAAGTAAAAGGGGGATGTGATGGGTTATCCACTTTCACTTTAATATGGTTTGAAGACGGCGATGTGGCTGCCAAGCGCCAATAGTCAAATGGGTTAGGGCGCGGACTACGAAACATGTCATCGTAAGTTCGAGCCCGCCATTCGATCATTGTCGTGAACCACTCCAGATACAAGCTCTAATGTTTAGTTGGAGGGTTAACAGGAATATTAGTAATATTACTTAAAAAATTGCATTACTAGTATTTAATTAAAAAAAAGCGTCCGCAATAATGATATCCGCAGCAGAACTAGGGTAACCGACAAAGATCAGCAAGCTGAAGTGGCAATGAGCCGGCCACATATCTCGCAGAACCAACAACCGTTGGGGAAAAAAGGTTCTCGAGTGGCAGCCGCGTACATGAGCCCCCACAAGGTGGAGGGACGACCTGCGCAATGTTGCTGGAAGTCGATGGATGCAGGTGGCTCAGGACCGAGCTTTATGGCAATCTTTGGAGGAAGTCTATGTTCAGCAGTGGACTTGCTCAGATGATGATGATGAACAGGTGCTAGCCAACTCTAGTCTGGAATGAACTTGTATGAGATTGAGATGGGTGACATAAATATATAAAGACATAGAGACATTTATTCCACCACTTACAACATCTACACACATAGTACATGATCTGGTGATACATAATAATTACCAAGATAACAAAACAACTAAAAAAAATGTGTGCATATGATTTGGTTGCCTGTGGGATTATTCTTTCTTTCTTGTGACCTTAATTTTTTGTTTTATTAATGAATTTGTTATACTAGCAAACATGGCCTTCTTCGCACTAGGATAGATATGTTATTTTAATACATATTACAATACAAAGACAAACACAGGTTGCGACTTTTCTTATACTTTATAAAGATTGTTTGTATAAAATTAATGGGCAAAAATAACGAAAAAGGTACCCTCTTCCTGTGGGATTTCCTTTGACGGGTTATTTCCGTCAGAGGAACCTAATTGTGGAACGGAAGTATATTGTATAACATAATGATGGCGTTCGTTTATCAATTTCGTTATTTAAACAACAACAACGACTTCGTAAAATAAAGAACTTTATTTTCATTACAATAATATCTATTATCGACATTTAATAATGAAACAGTTATAAGGAGAAAGGTGATTAAACAACGTAGCCAATGCTAAGCGTAGCACTTTCAATTCTTCGTAGACAAGCTACGGCGTAGCGTCATTCACAATAGGTTTACGTAAAGCGGCCATGGTGGGGACGCGGCGGGAGATGATTACCGGTTTTGTGATACGTCATTTCCAGATCAGATCCGCCGCTGGAGGCTGGGCCGGCACTACATAAAGAGGGTCCGTTCCCGAGCAGAGACTAGCGCTGGTGAGGACGCGGATGTGTGAGCGAGTGGTCCCATGACACTGCTCCGTCCTTGACCCCGCGGGAAAAGCATGAAAAGAAAAAAAATCAGTAATTCAAATATTTCGTTTAAAAGTAGTTTTATGGATTTTGTGAATCACTCAATTCGTAAGCTTATTATTTATAAATGACTGATACAATAAAGGCGTGGATTATCTCAAGCTCTGCGTTGAGTCTTGATTATAAATGAAATCCAAGGGTCGATAGTCTGAGTCCGTCTGCTATTCATAAATCAGTCGACTTTTTGTTTATTAGACTTCGTCCTCTTTTATGAGTTATCCATAAAAAATGTGAAAGTAACATACGCTTCAAATTTAAGATTTTTTTCTGAAAAGAATTGTGAAAAGGAAACAAACTTTAGATGCTCTTGAATTTTCGAATTTCGATTTGTGCATAAAACTACGAATTCTTTTCTGGGGTGTCTGCGACTGAAAAAAATTGTGTGAACTCGCCTTAAGATTATCGCATGAAATATCGCATATTTTTTTTCTACGTGAATTCAGCTTCAGCGATATGAACAAGTTGCAGCCAGACGAGGCAAGGTCAGAAGAGTACAGAAGGAATGGCATCATTAATAATGCGTAACGGAATCGACGTCGTTTTTTCAGGACCACAGTGACGAGCTACGGACCAGATGGGCGTGCATTCCAAAGCATTCCACTCGAATAAAACAAAACTTGCATACAATAGAGCCTTGGGCTAACTGTGGCTGGACTGGTGGTTGTCCAGAACGCGTATAGCATACTATTTTCGTATATTTAACGTAGCTATTGACTATCGGCTTATCCCAAGCGGCGGTGTCTCCTGCTGTTCGAACGTCGGCCGGCTCGAACGGGTTGTACCGCGGCCTCGTAGAATACCGGCGTGAAGTGGAGGCATCTTGTTGTTCTTCAGCGTTTCGTTCGGTGAGTTAGGTAATCGGAGGCCCGCTCTCCTCGCCTCCTCCGCCCGTTCCCAAATATCCTTGAAGGTCAGTAATCAGTGTTTCAGATGTACGTGGGCGGCTGTAATCACTTTTCGTCCGGCGAGCCGCATGATCGTTTGCATTCTTTAAAAAAAAAGGAGAAAAAGAAATAGCCAATATTAACACTTATGCAAATGCTTTTTCTTATTTTTTTTTCTTACATTTTTTTTTAAAGAAAGAAAACGTTACCTTCCGCTGTAGGAATTTCTCCTGTGTCGCGGAGGCAGTTTACATACATGAATTGCACATGGACATACAATTACTAGTCGTGTGCGGGAATCGAACCCGCGACCCACAGCGCCGCAGCTAAACGCTAAGCCACTACGCCACCGAGCCGTCACGCTTTTAATTGTAGGTAGCCACGATTGCCGATTGGTGGTGGGATCTAACTCCGAACTAACGGAACGTACAGGATTTTCGTTTAATCTCTATCAAAAATTAATTATAATGTTGCCGGATCGCAGAAAATTAATAATTGAAACACTAATGGCATTCCTTTGAATACGCCCGCTGCTTTGATTGAATATTTTGGTTCTGGCGGCAGAATTAACGGAGTGTGATAAATGGCACTGCCATGACACGTAAATCGCGAACACGAAACGCCTGAAATTCGATTGAATTGCCCAGCTGTATTCACAAGAAAGTCTGAAAGCATATGAAATTAAAACCGATTATCTTCTCATATCTTCAACAATCGCTAAAACACATTAAAACAATATTTTTTTTTATTTATTCTTTATTGTGACTCTAAAAAGGGTAATAGGTATACAATGGGCGGACTGAATGCCTTTTGGCATTCTCTACCAGTCAACTCTGGGTGAGAAACAAAAACATGTTAGCATTAATCTTAAATACATAACCCTTATAATATACTTACACACTTATTACATACATAATACACTAAACATAAACATATAATACATACATAAACAAATTAAATATGGAGAGGAAAATCACAGATGGCATTTGCCTTCAGATAGTGACGACGGAGCAGGGTTTTAAAAGAGTTTTCGTTCGGAGCTTTCTTAATATCATCGGAGAGAGTGTTCCAAAGAAGAATACCTTGTACGGTAAAAGAAGAAGAAAAGAAAGGTTAGTGTTCCACAACATGTTGTTGTTGAAAAAACTTCAAACATCTGTCAGGCTGTTTGAAGTTCGAGCACCCACCGCAACAAAACACGGCGTTTTAAATTTTTCATATATGTGTGCAGTGATATATACAAGAGCGGAAATTGTGATTGTCGTTTATGATTAATTTAACCAATCTTTATTAATATCGGAAGCTTTGAAAAAACAGATATTTATGATTATGGCCCGAGAAGGTTTGTTGTTCATTATATCTAATGATATTCTGACAAGCTTTTAGCAAAGAAATAATATAGCAACACTAAAACCCTCGCCCGCCTTCACAACAACAATGTTTAAAGGAATTTATTGATCCCCGGTCGCAATTTATTTTCCTTAAGAGTCATTTTTCATTTTACGCTGATGGCGCGTGACGTCATTTGCATTCGTCTTGTTCAGAAGACGGGATGGTTAACGGTTGTATAATATTTTTTTTTTTTATAGAAGAAGGGGGCAAACGAGCGTGCGGCTCACCTGATGGTAAGTGGTCACCGACGCCCACGAACATCCACAACACCAGAGGAGCTACAGATGCGCTGCCGGCCTTTAAGGAAGGAATAAGCTCTTTTCTTGAAGGTCGCTAAGTCGTAACTGTTCGGAAATACTGCTGGCGACAGCTGATTCCACAAAATTGAAGTGCGTGGCAGAAAACTTCGATTAAAACAAAAAAATAATATAATATTTATGCAGCTCCTGTACCTAATAGAATAACTATTCCCCATGCAAAAGCTTGGATATATTAAATATGTCACTGGTTTCAAATTTGATAGACTATTATTTAAATCTGAGCGTGTTAGAGCCATGCGTACTTTGCTGCTGCTCGAATGGGCCGGCTCGACCGTGTTGATACCACGATCTCTCAGAATACCGGCGGTGAAGTAGAGGCATCTTGTGCTTCCGCGTTTCGTTCCGTGAGTGAGGTAACCGGTTACCTCCCCCTCTCCTTCCGCCTCCTCATCCTCTCTCCCATCACCCGAATAAAGGCCGGCGACGCACCTGCAGCACTTCTGGTGTTGCAGGTGCGTGGGCGACGGTAATCACCTACTGTCAGATGAATCGCTTGCTCGTTTACCGTCTTTACCTTAAACATAAAAAGCCTCGTTATATATATATATATATATATATATATATATATATATATATAATGTACACAGGTAACGAATCTCAGTAACTGAATGCAATAAGTTTTGTACATAGTACTCTCTCAATAGCAGGATTGTGTAATGGCGCTTGACAAGAGCTTTTTTGTACGTGGTAGAGCCAAGCGGCGGCATATACTGCTCCTTGAATTAATCTGGTTAGTACCATGGCCTCGCAGAATACAGTTAAAGTAATAATCATCTCAGTAATAGTCTATTTTTATATATATTGAACATTTAATTTAATGTATTTAAACATTATAAATGTATGTACGTACGTGTGTGTGTATTTATTATTTTATATATTTATTATTGTATGCGTAGTTAAATATTACATCTACATATAGATTTACATATATTATAATTTTTTTTTTCACTCTTTAGTTCTCTCTGTTCTATCACCTTCACCTAATTTATTTCATCTCTGCATCTTCCAAAGGTTGACTGGTAGAGAATGCTTGTGGCATTAAGTCCGACTATATACATTTTCATGTATATGAAGTTGAATAAATATATAAAATAAATAAATAAAAGTTACAGCCTGTAAGTGCCCACTGCTGGCGAAAGATCTCCTTCTTAAATATCTGAGAGGGTTTTGGAGCCAAGAAGGGCCACGCTGCTCCTTCACCGCCGGGCAAGTGGTAAATACGTCACTTAAAATTGCTAGTAACAATTTTAGGGGTGCCGGCACCGGGGATCGAACTCAGGTCGCTCCCGCTCAATGAAATTTAGTGAGCGTCCTGACCATTAGGTTACCATGGCACACACATGCACACAAACGGAAACACACGCACAGGCTTTACAATAAAATTACATCAATCTACAGCTTAGCTCTGTCGCGTATTTATCTAAATTAAATCTTACATTACATAACAACATGGTACATTTTACCCTGAGGGGTTTACCCTAAGAGGTGGAGCTGATATTAATATGATTCGGGCGGGTTACAACTATGAGTGGCTAAGATGAGGTCTGTAATATTTTATGCGTATTAATTAAGCTTTTATGGTTTGGTAATAAAGTGATCATAAACGAGGCAATATGTTTCATATCGGTTTGGAACATTACATAAACTTAGATTGAAGTTATAGATATAAAACTCCTGAGGATCTTTCATTATCTTTTCAGCCTGTCACAAGTCCACCCGGTGGACATAGGTCTCACCAAGATTGCCATAAAGCACGTTCCGGAGCTACCTACATCCATAGACCGTCACGATCACGTCACGTCACTTCTTGTGGGTGGGTCCCCCTACACTGCGTTTGCCTGGACGAGCCATAACTGAAGCTTTCTTACCCAAAGTTTGTCAGTACTGCGAGCCTCGAGTATGCTGTCGGTCCATTGCCATTCCATCTAACTGATCCCTACTGCTAATCAAAACAATGAGAGCAAGTGGAAGAAGATTGTCTCTGCCTACCCCGTTGGCAACAAGGCGTGAATATATACATACATATACAATAAATCTACCACAGTTTTGTAATGTGGTTCATCTGATGTAGATGCGGAAGAAGTAAGTAGTATTCTTTTTTTTGATAAATTTTCTTTTTCATTTCTTTAATACTACAATGTTAGTAATAACTTTTTGTAAACAGCTTGGAAACGATCAACTATTTTCGATAAATGAAATTCGGATTTTAAATATAGGCCTCTCCTATAAGAAGGATTAGCCTTAATGACCACGCTGGGTAAACTGATTGGCTTTAGTCTGCCGGTACCTACTTCGATTTTTAAGGCTTTTCCCTTAGTCGTCTCTTCCAACACCCACGGGTAAAGAGAGCGAGGCGGATTCCTACACGATACCACACGTCATACGGAATATTAAACTCGTGTTAAATTACTGGACCTCATAGGTCTCTTACATCGCTGAAACAGACCTTATATATCTGGTCTCATCTTTTTTTTTAATATACACGCGGCGCGGCTCTACGCTTCTCTGTTGCTCCGTCGGAAGAGACTGCGTGCCTGCACGTAGGCATACGAAGCCGTGTTACGCCCACACATATATAAATATAAAATTGTGTTTATTTTGCTCATGATCTCTTTGAAGTAGCCACGTACGTGTATTTTTCAAAGGTTAAGATTAACGAAGCTCTGTCTATACCAAGACTTTGCAACAAAGTATAGAACGCGCTCTAAATAAAAGACATTGTTTGTTATGATATGAAAGGATTTCTCTGCTCTTTCATTAGTGTTTACCACGTACGTCCGTGGGCGACGGTAATCACTTACAACCAGGTGAACCGCATGCTCGTTTGCCGCCTTTCCCATAAAAGAAAAATATCTATTTTAGTCCTTTCAACTCACTTTATATCAGAGACCATTTTGGACAACGTGACAGGTGGTGAGCCTGCCGCCATCTTAGTGCACTTGCCAGCGATACAAATGACTCATTGTTAAGAGTCGAGAAAAGAGAATCGGATCACAACTGCCGAGTACTTATGTTAACGGTTTCTTGTATTAAAGCGAATACAACACATTTGGTTCTCTTTTTAAAAAAAAAAAAAGAATACCATCAATGCTATTTAAGTAACATTACTAATATTCCTGTTAACACTCCAACTAAGCATTACCAGTTGTATCCGGAATGGTTCAAGACAATAGTCGAATGGCGGGTCCGAACATACGACGTCATGTTTCGTAGTTCGCACCCTAACCCATTAGGCTATTGGCGCTTCTATTTCATTTCACAGACCACACACTCCAGTGCAACCACGGGTGTTGTAAAGCGCCCGAAGTGAAACACTCCAGTGCAACCACGGGTGTTGTAAAGCGCCCGAAACGTCAAGCAATTCAAAAGTCTTATTAAACGCTATCAAATCCGTGAATAATAGTTTCATTCCACATCTCTGATATCGTGCTTCCAGGCAGTCTGCGGGAGTCTAATCCGCCATGCCTTAAACAATTTCACAAATTTTTCGTGTGTCCTCATTCCATTATGAAATGCATGTTATCGCACGTCTCATGGCGCGAAGCTGCGTGCTGTGCTGTATGCCCGACATGTCAAGGACAAGCGATTCGGCGGTATTGAAATGCCTGTATCACAATTATATTGCACTTATATGCTTATTAGAATAGACAGATATCAAGAAAACATTTTAATTAATTCATTAAAATTATTTTGAAAAATCATCTAATGTTGCTATTTTGAAAAAAAAAAACTGTTTCATTTTTTTAGGGTAGTGGTCACGACAACCCTAAAAAAATGAAACAGTTTTTTCTTATCGTGTCCAGAATTTTATCTACTGGTTTTCTATTTCATTAGAATAATAAAATAACTATTTTATTAATTTTATCAAGTTTTCTTATTGTTTACTGATCTGAAATGGAAATGACTCGAAATAATTGTATCTCAATAGGATTTTCTTTTTCTCATGTGTTCAATGAGCGACATGAGACGTGCACTTTTGGATTTTCCAAACTCTATCAAATTGTGATAACGAGTTTAGATACAAAGACAGTAAAGTAGCAGCCCATAAGTGCCCACTGGGCAAAGGCCTCTTTCTCAAATACGAATACCAGGAAGGGCCCGCCACGCTGCTCCAGGGTTGGCGGGCTTCAAATATCCTCGAAATAATATTATTATTATTTCTCAGACATGCAGGTTTCCTCACGATGTTTTCCTTCACCGCCGAGCACGTGGTAAATACAGCACTTAAAATTGCTATTAACAATTTTAGTGGTGCCGGCACCGGGGATCGAACCCAGGTCACTCGCGCTCTATGAAACTAAAGTGAGCGTCCTGACCACTAGGCTACCACTAGGCTCAAAGACAGAGTATGTAAAAATTTTTTTCATAACAGCAAGATTAATACGCCGCGTCGACGTAACGATAACATAACCACGGGACACGAGCCACGCCTTGAATTATGGATGCCATTTGTAATGTGAGAGATCGTCCACGTGAATTTTCATGAGATTGTGATATTAAATTCATGGATAAAGGCGCACAAAACCTTAATATCCTATATATTTTAGACGAGAAATTCTTCAATTCTGTGATACATAGAACGTGATCCATATTTGATCCGGTGATATATTTTTGTTAGATTGAAGTCAATCACGCAATATTTAATTTCTTTACTGAAAGGCGGATTTAACGCCTATAAGTATTCTATGCCAGTCAACCCGTGGTGTAGTCAAATTTTATAGCAGGCTCAACAGAGTACTTAGAAAACCACTAAACAAAAGACTAAATTACTGTTAAATACTTGTCGGGATGTTGAATATCGGATCCTGATCTAAAGGTGAGGTCTTAAGTTCAATGTAAAGCGCCCTCCTATTTCAAATTTATAAATTAGCGTCTTAACACTTCTTTCTGTCAGTAAAACCAAGCAACTATGGAAAAAGTCTAGAAAATATCGTGGTAAAATCGTAGATACTTTGAGATTACCCGGTGACCAGGTTAGTCACTAGATAGGTGAAAAGGGTGGTGCGGCGGTCTGTCTGGCAATGGTAATTACCAATGCCATAACTCGTGCCTACTTCTGTGGATCACTGGCGTGATTATAATATACAGTGTGGTTAAAGTTAACCCCATGGTTTGGTGTTGGGTGCGATTTTACGACATTAAATATAATCTCAGGTGATTTCAAGCTTAACCACTTAATATCAATTATATACGTTCTTTTGTTATTTTGACACATTATATATATGCGATAGTAATTCACTAGGTCAATGACACCCAGGATAAAGACCCTATCGAACGTCCGCGAGGATGTCCACTGTACGCATTTGAAGTCGCCGACGCGCCGACAAAGAAATCCTGCAAGATCGACGCTTTTTTTATTGCCGTCTTCAAAAGGTCGCATCCAGCCTGTATAATGCTCTGCATTGACTATTTAGAATTACAAAGTAGATATTTAAAGGTAGGTAGTTATAAAAAAAATAAGTCAGACCGAAGCATTTCTTTGGTAAAAATATCGAATGATAAACGATCTACAAATATCTTTATTACGCTAGCTACGTTTTCATCATGTTGGCAATATATTTGAGGAGAGCGAGATTAATTCTATTCAGGTGAAACGAAGACGCAACGACAAGATGGTTTGAGTTATTGACGTCATTTGTAATAAGTTTGGCCGGCTTTGGGTGAGGGATTTGAGAGAGAGAGAGTGAGAAAAAACAAAGTAATTTTTTAACTAGTAGGCACTTTCTTTTTAGTTGAAAGCTTAACTTATTGATAGCCTTCGCTTTAACTCTATCGAGCTTTGGAGAAGAATAAGAATTACTTTATTAATTTTCATCACCAGCCTAGCTTTTTTAAAGGAAAGGGGGAATTTTATCGACGCTCACGTACAACTGCAACACCGGAGGGGCTGCAGGTGCGTTGCCGGCCAAAAGGGAAGGGGGAGGGTTGGGAAGAAGGACGGTGCCAAAGAAACGCAATAGCACAAGATGCCTCTACTTCACGCCGGTATTCTGCGAAACAGAAGTCCTAACCCGTATCGTTTCGTATTATTATATTGGGCTTATTTAGATATATACTCGTCTGGTTGGGTGATATATATAAATAAAAAATGTATACATACATAAAATATAATAAAATATATAAGTAATCTTTAAATATATTATATTTAAAATACTTAAATAAAGTAAAATAAATTAATTAATTATAACCAAACCAGACGGAAGCCTTCACCAGGGGAGACC